>CM046387.1:15251009-15601937 GCA_025413485.1 Ficus microcarpa
ATTTCTCGATCCTAACAAGTTCTTTGGCCACATCAATCATAAGTGGCCTATCTTCTTTTTTTCTTTGAGTGCATTTCAAGGCCAATTCTAAGAAAGCTTGCAATTGCAATTGCTGATCTTCCCCATATTGTCGCCTTCCAATATTTTTGGATCCACAATTTCGTTCTTTCGTTCTTTTTGGATCAACTCTGTTATATATTTGCAGATATGTCTTTCATTTTCAGGTCTGTTGAGGTCAATAGCACTTTGTCCCGTTAAAAAGACAAGTAGCAATGTCCCGAAGCTGTAAACGTCAGTATGCTAGAAGACAAAGGATGTCTCTAAATAATCAGGGTCAAGGAATCCCATAGTCCCACGCACTTCATCTTGAACTTGTGTTTCGCCTATGCGAATCGTTACGGAAAAAAGAGAAATCACATAATTTTGGACTATACTCTTTATCCAAAAAGATGCTCGAAGGTTTTATATCCCTGTGGATTATAGGCGTATGAAATGATGTGTGGAGGTATGTAATTGCGTTAGCAATATCTTTCGCAATTTTCAATCTCATCTTCCAAGGTAGCGAGAAACCGCTCAATTCAATACCTCCCGTCGAATTGAGATGTCCATTTTTTGCATATTCATAAACTAATGCTGGATGAGGAAACTCCAGGCAGCAGTCTAATAGCTTAAGAGCATTTTTTTGACAACTCATTTGCGAACTTATCGCAATGTCACAGTATGCTTCATTTTCATAAGCGTTGTAGTACTTCTTGACTAGAACGGGACGGTCATCCAAGGTGCCTCTGTACCACTTACAATACTCATCATTTTCAGCACGTGATATGTAGTCATTTGTCGCTTCATCGACTTCTTTGGCCGAGTAAGTCCGAATGGGGTTGCATCTCCATCTACCTTTGCAAGAAGAGACGAGCTCCTTTAACAAAGTGCTTCCGTTCTCTAAAAAAAATCTTCTTTTTTCATCGTCGTCCTTGCCGGTCCTAGAAATAATTTGAAAAAAAAAAAAAATTTCTTTTTTGGGGTTATTAGAAAGAAGAAAAGAAATCTAATTTGTGTTATATTGTATCGTACATTATATATGTTTCCAACAAAATATATCTTGTTTTGTCCAAGACTAATCTAAAACCCAACTAACAAAAAAATTTGATTAAAAGATTTTGTTTTCTCTGATGGCAAAGAAAATCTGTAATTCTAGCAATTTATACACATCAATAAGCATACATATTTTCATATTTGAAAGAATCGAAACAATACCTGGGCAACAAAGGAAGCAACTTTCCTTGAATAGCTTCTTGCAGAATACATGCTCTGGAAGCATATTGGAGGAAAGATATAAAACGAATTTTTGTAGTGACTCCATTTCTGATTGAAATGTATCAACCTAGAGGACTTAAGAACTGTTAACAGAAATTATAAATCTAAAGATTCTATTTCTCGAGGGACTTGACGATTAGTGATCATTATATCTAAGAAAGGAAACAATACATTAAACTACAAAGACTTTCATCCACAAGAAGAAAAAGTTGACTTTCGAAGTTCAACACCGTGTGGTGCCCGCCCGGAACATATATATGTATATATAGATGAAGGATCAAGAAGCATAACAAGTTTACATCTTAAAAAGTAACAATAATTAAAAAAAAAATATAATTGGTCTAAGTAGTCCCTGAACTCTTGCAAAAGTGATGATTTGGTTCCTGTTATCTGTTTTTTTTTTTTTTTTTAGTCGAGATGACCTTTAACTCTTAATTTTTTAGCCGTAATGGTTCTTTTTGTAAAATCCGTTAACTTGTGAGAGTATTTTAGTAATCTAACAATAATTAATTTAACAAAAATTAAAAAGAATCATAAAAAACAAAAAAGTTTGCTAACCTTTCTCTTTCTCCTCTCTCTCCCTTTCTTCTTTTCTCAAAACCTAGCTCGGTTGGGGTGGGGTGAGGTGGGGGAACCAGATTTGAAGAAGAGAGGGGTAGGGAGCATCGGTGTCACAATGGGGGGAGGGGTGAACCAGATCGTAAGGAGAGGCGCAGGGAGTGGAGGGGGGGCATCAGCGTCGTGGTGGAGTAGGTTGGGCATTGGCGTCGTGGTGGGGGGAGGAGCCTAAAAACCCAGATCGTGAATTAGGGGGGGGGGGGGGAGGTGAACGGAGGTAGGATGGGGGGACCCAATTGCAGCCTGGGGACGAATGGTGGTGGGGTGGTGGGAACCTAGATCGTGAGGGGTGAACGGCGATGGGAGGGGAGACGGGGATGCGGGCCAAACGGTGGAGGGAAGGGGGTGCCAAAACCGAGAAAAGGAGAAGGGGGGCAACCCAGTTGGGGTTGGGGGGACCAAACCGAGAAAGAGAAAGAGAGAGAAAGAGAGTGAGAGATGGGGGGAGGGGTGGTGGGCGAAAACAAAGAGAGAAAAGATGATATTTTAATCAATTTAGTATAAAAATTAATCATTTCAGTGAGAAATTTTAAATCTAAAGATTCTATTTCTTGAGGGAACTAAGGATTAGTGATCATTATATTTATAAAAGGAAACAATAAATTAAACTCCAAAGACTTTCATCCACGAGAAGAAAAAGTTGACTTTCGAAGTTCAACACCGTGTGGGGCGTGCCCGGAACATATATATGTATATATAAATGAAGGATCTAGAAGCATAACAAGTTTCCATCTTAAACATTAATAATAAGAGGAAAATAAAAGAAAAGTAAAAACTAAAAATTCTTTCAAAGGACTGTGTACGTGTACTCCATGTACAATTTTGATTCCTTACGAATACCGCTGTTAAGCCAGCGTTTGCAATTTTACTTATTTATTTATTTTTATAGTTATTTTCGAATCTTTATAAGGAGCATTTTTTTTTTTTTGGTCAACTCTCTACCAATATTTGTAAATGGCAGCTTAGTGAATTAAGATAAAGAGCAGTAATCTTGACACCAATTTTAACCTTAACTATTTAAATATCAATTCATGTATCATATTTTCATTAGAAGATGTAAGTAATTAATGTGAAAATGTTTTGAACACTTATTAATAAAATAACGATAGCTTATATGTCACATGGACTAATACTCAAAAGTTGAGACTATAATTGGTGTCCTTTGCATTTTTTGAAGATAAATAATGTAAAAGGAATGATACATGCCAATAGCCATCAAAAATAATTCTATTGACAAATGAAGAAAAATATCGGCTGTCAGAGAAATGCACATTTGTACCGTACATAAATAGTAGGTGTAGTACTTGGTGGTTCGATTAAGGTTTAGCCATTTGGGATCCCTAGAAGGAGATCAAGTTTGCCGTTTGGGATCCCTGGGAGGAGATATCACGCCCCCTTACTACGTAGGGCCGCCACGCCTTACTTACTTAACTTAACTTTACTTGAAAAATTAGGAAGTTTTTTTTTTTTTTTTTGAACATCGTTTTAAAAACTTTCTTTGAACTTTAAAACTTGGATTTCATTTTAAAGTCTTGACTTGAAACAACTTCCTTTGAACTTCAAAACTTGGCTTCATTTTAACTTGAAACCCATGCACAAACTTGTGCCTCGTACTTTGAAACCTTTCATACATAACTTAACTTCATACTAAACATATATGAAAAACTTCATAACTTAAACATAATACGGAAAATATTGCATAGTGGTATCCCACACCGCCCTTCACTCGCTGCATCGTCTCCAAGCCCACCAAGTAAGGCTACATGCCTTTTTATCTCTACCTGCAATATGGAATATATCTGATGAGCTTTCGCTCAGCAAGTACAAACTTGAATCTCACAAAAACATTTTCATATAACATCTTGAAAACATACTTCATCATAAAACATATGCATGAACCATTTATGTTCATTTATACATTCCTTTTTAACTTGTACACATCTTTCATATGGGCCCCATAGTGTACGTACCCTTAACATATAGCGTGCCTTCAGATACAGTTAGGGTTTGCAAGGTTCCTAACTGCTCTGGGAACATTGAGTGATTACACCCTCCCGCATCAACGAGAGGGTGAATCCATTACTTTGAACATGAAAAATCCTCCACCTTGGGGGAGGTTGGTACGACATTTTACTTGTGTATTTTTACCAAGTGGTTTAACATTGGTGAACATACCTTATGATGTCACAAAAATCATATCTTATACATGCACATGACATATTTTAACATAACATGGCCTCTTTAAAGCATGGCATCGTTAAAATATGGCATTCTTTAAAATCCTTTAAATCATGGCCTCATTAAAACATGATATCTTTAAAAACACATCATCATTAAAAACATAGCAATTAAACATAGCATTGCATATTTGAACATACATTACTATTTTTCCATACCACAGGTGAGGTTTGTACTTACCTTAGGTCCTATGCTCTTGACGTATCATTCTTTGTGATCCATCGACAGGTTCCTAATCCTGTTTCAATGGAGGTGTAAGATAAGGTTAACTTATCTTACCATAAATCGTGATATCTGATGTTGGTATCCTAACCAACATCCATGAGCAATCCTAGATGTATGTGTTGTATGTCCCCTCTAACATATCTCGTTAAACTTGATTAGTCACTTCTCTCTTCTTGGGCTTATATTTTACTTTTACTTGATACTTAATCCATTTGGTTATTATCTCATCAATAACCCTAGGTCTTAGCCCATTTCATTGATCTTGGTATCCTTCAGGGTTATATTGGGTAACCCTAAAGTCAACTTTTGGTCAACCCAAGTCAACATGTGGTCAACTAAGGTCAACTCCCTTTGGGTCAAACGTTGGGCTTTGGGCTTAGCCCTGTAACTTGGATATAATTCCGGTTACCGACCGTAGTCGACTTGTTTACCCATTTACCTTAAAATTCCTTTTCTTGATTTCTTTAGAAAACATTGTGTATCTATCTTCCAAAATTCATTTATTTGCTTGTAAAAACTCTTATTTCCTTCATCTTAAAAATACTTGGCTAAAATCATCTTTTTCTTTACTTCTTGGAAAAATGTGGAATTTCAATTCCGAACCCTTAAAATTCCACTTGTTAACTTGAAAAAATCTTATTTTCCTTTTAACTTGGAAAATTCCATTTTTCTTCAACTTGAAAACTTTGGGCGAATAATCCCAAAAACTCATAAAATTTCATTTCTCTTCTTAACATGAAAAAGTTGAGGAATTTTCAACTTTAAAATCATTTGATCTAAGTGCTTTAAAATCTCATTCTTTTCTTATCTTGAAAGAGTTGAGGAATAACTCTTAAAACTCTTACTTTTACTTGTAAAAATTCACGTATTCAAAACGGACCTTTAGAAAAATCATTTAAGGCTGGAAACCGCCTTTGAAACGGTTTTCGTAGTTAAAATAACGGTTTAGAACACTTTACAATTTTTTTAAACACATTTTGTAAAACTTTGGTGAAGGAGATTTTCGGATTCCTTGCGCACCTCTCATAAAACGTACTCAGTTTAAAAATCCGTTCATAATTTGAAAAACTTGTCTTCACGAAAGTTGTAGTTATCGAAAAATACTAAAACTTTCATATTTTGTGAAAAATCTAGATCTGCCTAGATTCGTACCAGTTTTCGTTTGAAAACTGGGTGACCTTGAAAAACTGGGTGAAGACTGCCCCAGGGATCAGCCACGGGATTCTGTAAAAACGGAGGCCTTTGGAGCCTCATTTCAAGATTCTGTCCTAATAATCCTCTAGGAAAAGTTGTTCCGAACAACTTTCGTGTTTTGAGTTTTATTCCATTCGGCCTCTAAGGGCCTTATATTTTCACTTTCCCGAAACTGCCCAGATTTGACTCCGAATTGGCAGTTTCGGTTGCTTAATCCGGTTTACGTCCTAGTTCGCGGATTCTAACTCGACCGATCACATCGGAAGCCTATACATAAATCAAGCAACGTTTTTAACATCCCATACATTCATTCTTGTCCATCCATCACACCCATGCAGCCCACACAAGCCGAAAACCCTAGACTTGGCTGCATGGTTTCTAGCTCTTGCATTCATTCATCAAGCATCGCATTCACCCTTTTCTAGCAACCAATCAACCACTGCCTTAGGGCAGATTTTTGACCAAAACTTAGGGGACATTACCATCATATCTAGCATGCATCCTAACCATTTTTCAAGCATAAAATCATGCAAGCAAATTATCATAATCAAGCCAACCAAATCCTAACCCTAATCAAGCACATACACCGAAATCTTGGCTGAAAAATGAGATGGACTTATGTCCTTACAACCAACTTGAATCACCATAGAAAAATGCTTAACTTGAGCTTAATTTCAAGATTAGTTCAAGAAATTACCTTAACCCAAGTTAGGGTTTTGAAAATCCCAATTTCTCCTTGGTTCCATGGCTCACGGATTTGGGCTCCTCCATGGCACCCGAAATCTTTCCTCTTGGTTCATCTCCAAAAGCCGAACTCCACACATGATTTAGCCCTCAAAATTTCCAGATTTCATCTCCTCTCTCTCCCCAAAAGCCACGGTTTTGGTGCCCAAAAGTGGGTCTCCATGGCTCCAAAAATTTTCTTCTTCTTCCCTAGCATAGCCGAAGACCTCACAAGCAAAAAACCTCTAGGATTTTTCTGATTTCTCTCTTCTTTTCCTTTCCTCTTCCCACAGTTTTTCTAGAGAAATTTGGGCAGAGTTTTGTTACTTTTCTTGAATAAAAATGTGGGTTTGTGAGGGGGGTATTTATAGAGGAGGGGAGAGGTGTTGGCTGGCCAAGGGGCTGCCGAACTTGATGGAGTGGAGGGGATGTGTTGCAGCCGAAAATGAGGAAGGAAAGGGAGACTTGGTGCACACTTTCTTTTCCACAAAAAGTGGCTTTTTCCCTCACCTTGCTTGCCCCTTTTGCTGCTGCCGAATGTGAAGAAGGAATGGGGGGACAAGCAGCCAGATTTTGTGGAGGAAATGGGGGAGAGGTTAGCTTGTCTTGGTGCCTTTGTTGACCAACTTTTTCCCTTGAATTGTGGCTTTACTCTTCCTTGTCCTTGAGCTGCCGAAAATGAGGGAGAAAGGGGAAGGGGTTGGTCGAGCTTTTTGGGTGGAAAAGAGCTCCACATCTTCACTTTAGCTAGCTCATACTTAGTTCACATCTAGTTAGATCTCAAAAGGGACATCATTCCTTAATTTATAGCTTTTCCCCATGCTTTTCTTTTCCCGTTGGTGCAGTCGAATTTAAGAGGGGGAATGGGCTGTCTTATGGCCGAACATTAAAGGGAAGGAAAGGGGGCCTTGGATGCTTGATGAGTTGGCCCTTGATTCATGGCTTTTCCTTCCTTTGACTCCTTGATTTAAGGCTTTTTCCTTGTCTTCTTTTTCTTTGTGATTGTCGAATTTCTTGGGCATGTGGGGAAGCTTGTGGCCGAACTTTTTGGGGCCAAGGGGAAGGCTAAATGGTTCTAGAGTCCTTCTAGAATTTCTTTCAAAACCACCTAAGGTTTGTCATGTCACACACATGTGATCATCCCTTAAATCAAGGGTCTTGTTGTCATTTTTCTTCTCCAAAGAAAATAATTCATTCTTCTTTTCCTTTATGTCACACAGATATTAAAAATACTGTGCTCCGTATTTTGGTCCAAAATTCTTCCGTGTAAAATTGAACCGAAAACTTTCTTTCTCCAATTTTTCGGAGACCTTTTTGCCCTTTAATTTTGATTCGGTGTGCTTGATTTCTAGGGTGGTTTTTACGGCTTATTCTTGCTTTCTTGACCATAAGAAGCTTTTGCAGTTTCTTCTTATACTGCATTTCATCATTTTTCGAGGTCAACATTTTTGACCCATCCTTGATCAAACTTTGACTTTTTCGGTCAAACCTTTGACTTTCTTAAAATTACATCCTTTTTCGTCCTTTTTCTTTCCTTTTCATCCTTTTTGACTCAAAATGCCGTTTACCAAGCCCGGCATTCTACTCCGAGTCTCATAGCCGGTTAAAAAGAAAATTCTAACCTTGGCTAATAAAATTATGAATTTCACATTGCCATTCATAATTTTCCATGAAATATCACATAAACACAACATGCAGACTTCTAATTTCTATCAAAAAGAGAAATCTTAAGTCCATGAAAATTCCGGGTATTACAGGAGATCCCCAGGCCGGCCTCATCGTCTCCATCCTGTTGGAATGACAAGACCACCTAAAGGATGCCTGGTCACAAATCGACCATATAGAACGTTTGAACTCTTGGTCATGAGTAATCGCTTGTGCTATTTTGCTTTTAGGTTGGACAACAAGGGTAAACAAGGATAAGAGAAGGACAGTCACTCATTCTTACGATCAACATTCTTAAGACCAAAAAGTTAGGTGAAAAAGGAGAACTTGACATGACTAATGTAATTCAAACTCTATATACTTGTGAATTTTTGTCTTCCTCTACTTCAAAGGAATTTGAATTTGTCATTTCCATTTTTTTTTCAACAAACCTTAGGATCCGACTGGTTTGTATGTTTGCTTTTGAAATGAAATTTTTTCTTGTTTTGAAAATATGGTACATAGATATGCAGATTTTTTTGCAATTCTAAAAACACAAAAATTTCTGAAATAATATTTGAATAGATATTAGAAAATAGTCATTTGGAATAGTCATTTGGAAATTAGTTTTTTTAACAAATTTAGTAAAATCTTATCATCTTTTAATGGGGGTATGGATATAAATTTGTTCCTCTATTAATTATGAACACGTTAAAAAAAGTTTTGGAATTTTAAAACTTAAAGTAAAGAGAATTTTTTGAATCTAAAAATGTTATTGTACAAAATAGATTGAAAATGAAAAAGAATGTAATGGTAGATTCTAAAAAATGAGATTTTTTTCCATCTCGTTTTTAAAATGAGATGAGCTTTTAAGTGTAAACAAACATCATTTTCATTTTATTTCTAAAATGAGACGGGCCAAACACAGGAAATAAAGGGCACTTTTGACAAATGCCACAAATTCATGCCTTGAATTGATTTTTTCCACAGGAAAAAACTTTTGGAGGAAATGTCATTGATGACATCATAAATATCTTATATATTTATTTATTTTAAAATATCAATTATACTTGCTAATCAGTATCCATGATGTAACCACATGGGTTACCAAATGGTAACTAGTTGGTTACCAATCGCTGGCGGATTTCCGATTGGTAACTACCACCGTTGGTGAGTAACTAGTTAGCTACCAAATGGTAATTAGTTAGTTACCGACCAGCAACTAATGCTTCCGACAGGTAACCAGCTGTTTACTGACCTCCGGCGGGTTTCTGATTTGTAACCACCACCACCGATGGATAACCAGTTGGTACCAAATGGTAACCACTCAGTTATTGATCCGTAACCAGTGCTTGTGGCACGTAACTAGTTGGCTACCAATTTGGCAGATAACCAGTTGATTATCAAATGGTAACCACTTGGTTACCGATGGGTAACCAATGCTTTTGGTAGGTAACTAGTTGGTTACCAATTGGTTACTGATCGAAAACCTGGTAACCAACTGGTTACTTGTTGGTAACCAACTGGCTACCGATCTGAAACTTCCGATTTTGTCGGTTTTTCGGATTCCTTCACTGACATATTTAAACAAATACTAAATTTTACCAAATATCACAAAAATTCCTCAAAATAATGAATCACATGCACCAAAATTCAATAAAAAAATATTTAAAAAAAGTAAATAAATTGGTAGCATTTTTCAGATTTCACAAAAACAACAAAAACCAATAAAAAAAAAAATGGCGGATCCAAGGAAGGAGTAAAACAAAACCACAAAATTCAAGATTCAAACCAAAACCAGTAAGACAACATACAATAATCAAAGCAAAGGAAAAAGTTCGAAGAAGGAAAAAAAAAAAAAAAAAAAAAAAGGAAAAAGAACACTAGATATGAGGAGAACGGCAGGTCACACGCGGAGATCCGAGGGTGGAGGAAGTTAGAGGAGAATTGGGAGAGCAAAGCGAAGAAAAAAGTAAAAGTAAAAAAAAAAAAAAAAAAGTTTTGAAATTTTAAAACTTAAAGCAGAGATTATTTTTTTTGAATCTAATTGTACAAAATATATTTAAAATGAAAAAGAATGTAAATGGTTGAAATGTAAATCAAACATAAAATAGTTTATTCGGAAAAATGATATTTTTTTCCATCTCATTTCTAAAATGAGATGAGCTTTTAATTGCAAATAAACATCAATTTCATTTTATTTCCAAGATAAGATAGGCCAAACAGGCAAAACAAACTATCCTTAACAAAACATTTCCGCTAGGCTCCATTAAAAACTGCCTAACAAACACACACACACACATATACATGTGCACTGCGTATATGAAATTGAAAATAACTTATAAAGTCAAGCAGTTTACATGGATAATTCCGATCCATCCCTGTCTTTCTACATGCCAGTGTGGAGATTAAAAATACAAATGTCTGTGTGTGTGTGTGTGTCTATATATATATATATATATATATATATATATATATATTTTAAATAGTTTGTCACCAATTACTTGCCTAGTAAACAAGTATAAGATTAGATAAATGTGGTGAAATTGTAAGACTGTTGTCATAATTTTTTTGTTTGAATAAAATTGTTATCATTCACAGAAATAATTCAATATTTTTACACAATGACTCAATGGTTCCTTGCGAATCTATTGGCTGAAAATAATTATTAATTATCGGGAAAAAGTGTGGAGATTTATAACAGCCCAACCAAAATGTGCCGTTAAATTTATAGGAATGCCATAGATTCATGTCGTGATTGAGTTTTGTCATTTGAAAAAAAAAAAAAAAAACATTATCGCATAAAGTTTCATGCCATATCATCACGCAAGATTCGTTGATTTAGTGATTTATTTTCTATAACAATTATATCCTTAAGTTACGAGCTAACAATCACCGTGATTCCAGCCAGTATGCACGATAACACCGGTGGTAGTTACCAAGTGATAACAACTGCCGGCTGGTTTCCAATTGATAATCCAATTTCCACTTGATTACTGATGAGATAACCATCTAGTTATGAACTGGTAACTACTGAATTTACTGGATTTTCCGGGTCTCGTCACCTCATCGTTAACGAAAACATCAACAAATTAAATTTCATTACAATTAAAAAAAAATCTCCCAAAAATACACAAAATCCAAAATATCCACAAAACTCACAACAATATCCACACAAAAAAAAAAAAAAAACACGCGCGCGCGTCTACCAAAATCAGAAAATCAAAACTTCACATCGGTGTGCGCCGAACAATGCCATTGTTGCTATAATTCGAATTACTCTGCCTTTGCACTGATCTGTAGATCTTTGACACTGATGAGACAGAGGCTAATCGCCGTTGCCATAGTCTTCGGGAGCTAATGGCATTGCAAGGCGGCTTGGTTACCGGTGAGAAAGAGGCGGCTATGGCACTGTTGGGAAGAGAAGAAAGAAAGAAAATAGGGAGAGAGAGACGATCAAGAGGGGCTTAAGCGTAAAACTGGCCTTGTAGTAATTTATTTTTTGAACTTTTTTATGTGTTATGGCAGATATTGCACGTTCAGACTGTGAGAAGTTTGGAAATTTTGTGACTGATTGTGTAATGTCCTGTCTGATGTGTGATTCATACTTATTTGTTAGACATTTGCAAGAATTTTGCTTCTCTTTAAAAAAAGAAAAATAAAACCAAAAGAAAAAAAAAAATTTGTTTCCCCATTTGTTTTTATTTCTCTTTATTTCATTTTTTTTAGAATTGCACTTACTTTCCTCTCGCTCTCCCTCGCTTGACTGGTTCTGTCTTGACATGTTTTCATCAATTAATTAATATTTTGATATTAAGAATGCCAAAGGGAGAGATTGTTATGATTTTCATCCTTGTGTTAATGGCATCAAATATTAAAACATTAATTAATCAGCTTTGATGAACATAGCTGACGAGAAATTAATGTGTTGAAGTTTATTAAATTTTGATTCAAGTTTGGGATCTAGAATGTGCCAAAATCTAACAACGTGAGCTGATTAGACATGAGAGATATTTTGCTCTTTGGTTTCAAAATTCTAATCAAATATCTGTTTGGTTTTCCCAAAGACCTTGCAATTCAAATTTTGAACACTCTACACAGTGCAGCAGAAGTTAGAGAAAATTCAAGTTATCCAACGATCTTGCAGTTGGCTTTGGAACAAGATCTTTGCTAATATTGATTGTTTCAAATGTCACAGATTGATTCAATTTTTGTATCTTGAATCTGTTTCAAAGATAAGGGCAAAAATATTTGCAATTTGAATTTCAAACAAAGGAGCTGCAGGTGCAACGTGTACACAAAGCATCATACATTTCAGGAAATTAAAATTCAATGATCTCAAAGGCCTGGAGAAAATCTGGAGCGTCATTTTTTGGGAAATCAGATTCTTGGATGGAAGAATGTGTCTAGACGATTTCTTATACCTAGGAGTGTATTATTTAAGGATTCTCACATTGAGAATCACGTTTTGGGTTTTAATCGCGAGAGAAAAATCTGAGTGTTTAGGAGACTCAAAGTGTTAGCTCTCAAACCATTTTTGGTATCCAACTGATCTGGAGTACGTCAAGCAAGACCAAAGGTGAAAGACCAAAGGTGGAGCAGCACTCGGAGTATGTCGAGGACCGAAGGCGAGCAACAGCTTGGAATAGGTTAATTGGATCAAAGGCAAGCTGTAGACTTGGAGTTTTAGATGGCGTGGGTTTTACATTGGTGGAGTTTTTGAGTAAGCTTATAATTCTAATCTCTTGTAACAGCAATTCGTCATTAATAAAATGCTCCTATTTGAGCTGATGTGCTTTAGCACCCGTGGTTTTTTCCTTTGGGGTTTTTGGCCGCGTTAAATAATTATATTGTTTGTGTTATTTATTTTTATGGTTATTAATTTGTATTTGTTTATTTTCATACGTATATGTCTGCTGACCAAATAGTAGAGTTTTTGTGGTTTGTCTACACAGTGGGCGAATTTACCATCCCTTAGATCCTAACACACATATCAAAAGATATTAAAATCCAAAGTCTCTTTCTTCGGTTTATTCTTAGTATTCTCCTATGTAGTGTGGTCTAAGATTCCAATGTAATAATAGTCATTATATCCTGGGAGGTAGACAATGATGAATTTAACGCTTCCGCTACATCGATATATCACTTCTATCACTAAATAATCTCAAATTCAACATATACATTATAACAAATAGGGCGCAACATTGGAAGATTTAAAAAACGTGAGTGGTACGTTTATTTTCATGGCCCACAACTTGGTAAAAGTCTAAAAGATCGTGCATTATTGAGCCCTTAACGACTGACTTACTTATTGTTTATTTATTTATTTATTTTTTGTCTATTCGTGATTAAATTAGCTGTGCAATATAAGTAGAAGCATCACCATGACAAGATAACTTATTTAGGAAAAAGAAATTAAAAGTGTATCTTTATTAACGCTTCAGTATTTGGATATCGCATTTATGACAGTAGAAGATCAGCTTCTATTTTACATTGAAATTTGACAAAATATCATAAGTTTACAGAACTGAAAAGCTTCAAGTACAACACCACAGCTTCTAATTTTCAGTATGTAGAACAGACATACATGGGAATTACTCTTCCATATGAAGTGCTGTTAATTTGCAGTCCTCGCAATCTTGATGATTTCTTTCGCCACATCAATCATCAGTGGCCTATCTTCTGTCTTTGTTTCAAGACAGCTTGAAGCGAGTTTCAAGAAAGCTCGCAATTGTGTTTCCAGCTCTTCAATATTTGTTCTTCCTTCCCCTTCCAAAATTTTGGGATCTACAATTTCATCGAATCTTTCCTCCTTAACCAATTCTGCTACATATGCTTGGATACTTTGTTGATTCGCAGCTCTACGATGATCTAAGGCACTTTGTCCAGTTAGAAGGACGAGCAGAAAAACCCCGAAGCTGTAAACGTCCGTATGCTCTGTAACAACTGATGTGCTAAGGTAAGCAGGATCAACAAAACCAACCGTTCCTTGAACTGTCGTACCTCTAACATGTGTTTTCCCTTCAGGAATCGACAAAGAAAAAGCAAAATTACACAATTTGGGGACAAAATCCTTGTCCAAAAACATACTTGAAAGTTTTAGGTCTCTATGGATTATAGGCCGGGGAAATGAGGTATGAAGGTAAGTTATCGCGATAGCTATTCCTTTCGCAACTTTCAATCTCATCTTCCATGTTAGTGACAAACCATTAGAACCGATGCCTCCCTTATTGTCGAAAGGCCCATTTTCAGCGTATTCATAGACTAACGCTGGATGGCGTAACTCTAGACAACAGCCTAATAGCTTAAGGACATTTTTGTGGCTGCTCATTTGCGTACTTATTGCAATATCCCGATATGCTTTAGGGAATTTGTGATCGGAGACATGGTATCTCTTTATTAGAACAGGACGGTCATCCAAAGTAGCCTTATACCATTTATAATCGGAATCCTTGTAAAAATATGGTTTGAAATTATTTGTGGCTTCCAAGAGTTCTTTAGAAGAGAAGCTCTTAATTGGGTTGCATCTAAATCTAGTACCTTTGCAAGAAGATATCAGCTCCTCTAAAAGATCGCTTCCGTTCTCTATGAAAAACCTGTCTTTTTCTTTCTCCTTTTCTATTGCAACCTCGTCCTCGACCCGTCCTAGAAAAATTTTGCACACTTTTACTGAGGTTATTTAAAAAAAAAAAAAAAAAGAAATCCAAATTCTAGTAAAATTTTCTCCCTTATTTTTTTTCAATATATGTTTTTTTTATTTTTTTATTTTTTATTTTTTTATTTTTAAGGTGAAAACAATATTGAAGATGATTTTAATGGGAAAGTTTTGGAAGATTTACTAAAGAATATAATAAAACTTGTAGTGCTACTTATCAAAAAATAAAACTTGTAGTGCTATGAATCTTTAGAATACCAACAGCAACATGAAAATTACTTTAATGTTGTTATGTTTCTTCAGAAGTAATTAAAAAAAAAAAAAAAAAGTATCAAGGAAAAGCATAGGTTTTTAGAATATATATCTTACCTGAGTGACCAAGGAAGCAGTATTTCATGGAGAGCTTCTTGCATAAAGCGAGCATGGAATTCATGGAAAACACCTTCCAAAACCTTTTTTTTTTTTTTTTTAAATCAAAACAAGGGAAAATTGAAATGCAAGGTTCAATTTCAAGTTTTGAGGAAATTGTTAATGCCTTAATTGAAAGGAAACAAAGTTTCAATTTAAAGACTAACTATGAAAACAACCTTAATAATTTTTTTTAAAATTCTTTTCAAAAGAGAACGGTGACTTTTTTTTAATTATTTTATTTTAAGTTTTATATGATTGGTTTAGAATACACATCCAATTTGTATTTTATTCAAATGTAAGATACGAAAGAAAAATGCTAGGGACACCAACCTTAATATCAACTTTTGAGCACCAATTTATGTGATGAGTTGTTATTATTTAATTGATAAGTGGCTAAAATATTAGCACATCATTCAATTGCTTCTCTCAAGAAAAAGGTGACACAAGAGTTGGTATTAAAAAAGTACGGGTTAGAGTAGGTATCCCTAACATTACTATATAAATACTATATGCATTTGGATGTCCCATTTATACATTTTATTCAAATGTAATGTGTGTCTAGGTTGTTTAAGTTTAAATAGTCATTCTAATGTGTATTTGTGAGAGAATGAGCATGTAATATGATCGGTAAAAGGAGATTAAAAAAATTAAAGTGAATTGATGAACAGTGTTTTGAATTGATTTACTGTTTAAATGTATTTATATTTGAATAAAATACATGAGATATCCAAACACATATTATATTGCATTATATATAATTTACCATATTTCCAAACGCTCCATAAGTCAACACCCGTGAATTTCTAAGAAGAAACAAGCAAGACTATCACAAGAAAGAAGAAACCAAGGACATTTCCAATTTTCCAAACCTTAAAAAACGTTTTGAAGTAGGACCTCTGGACTAAATGGTCGTAAGTGGACATCTGTACGCGTTTTCATCCCTTTCATACTCTCACTCTATTTTTTGAAAGAGTCTTTAATTTCTATTGGTTGATTTGTTGATTTTTTTTACTTAATTTTCACGACATTATTATTTTTAGTTTATAGATTTCTCTTTTTAAAGGAAAATTTTCCTTCACAAGTTCTAAAGTTAAAAATTACTACAAAACATAGATATATAACATTTAAAGTAGCAATATGTGCCAACTTGCTATCAGATATATTGGTAGGATGCTTGTCTTCATCACTCACAATTTGAGTTCGAGTCTCTCCAACCACATTGGTCGAGGTACATGGCAAGAAAATATGTGGCATATATTATGTGGATCTGGCAAGGCTTCAAGTGATTCTGGAGTTATTTGAGTACTTCAATATCTCTTCCTGTAACCTTGTAACCTTTTTCCTTGTGCTATGCTAAATAGAGGCATATTTTAAAATGGCATATAAAATGGCATATTTTATTTTATTTTATTATTATTATTATTTTTTTTTTGTAAGTGAAGAGAAAAAGGGAAACTAATATTCATAGAAATTTAGCACATTCCAACTGGGTTGGTATTGATCGGAAACTAACCCTATACTTAACCCCTAACACTAAAATCTTAAAAAGATACGTACAAAAACAAAAAAGTTCATAATCTATCCTGATGAGCTAACAAAACAAGAAAATAAAAAAAGACAACAAGAATCAACCTTACAGAAAACTAAATGAAAACGACCAAAAGGAAAAAGATTTACTATCTTAATGGAAAAAAAAAAAAAAAAGGAAGCAAGATTCAGTGGCTTCCAAGAGATGAGGTTGTACTTGATTAAAGCTTACACTTTAGTTTAAGAAAATAACATTTTACTACTTTCCTAAATTCGTTAATTAAGAATTACAACTTGAATGAACAATCTAGCAGACACACAGTCGAAACAGAGTACTAAACGAACTGGGGAAGTCTAATTTTAAAAAGCTACACTAACGTGTGCTCCTCTCAATCTTGACGAGTTCTTTCGCCACGTCAATCATTAACGGCCTATCTTCTCTTCTTTCTTCAATGCATCTCAAAACCAGTTCGAGGAATGCTCGCAATTGTAGTCGCTTCTCTTCGTGGATTCCTCCTTCATGTTCCCAAATTTTTGGATCCATGATTTCATCGAACCGCCCATTTTTCACGAAGTTTGACACATACTTTCCAATATTATCTTCACCCCCCGGTCTAATTTCGCATGCAAATTTTTGTCCAGTTACAAAGACCAGAAGAGAAACCCCCAAGCTGTAAACGTCAGTATGCTCTGTAATAAACCCTGTGCGAACGTATTCGGGTTCTGCGAACCCGTATTTCCCTATAACTATATCTTGAACATGATTTTCACCCTCGGGAATTGTAATGGAGAAACCAAAATTACACAATTTTGGTACAAAATCCTTGTCCAAAAAGATATTTGAAAGATTTAAATCTCTATAGACTATAGGCCTAGGAAAATTGGTATGTAGGTACGTTATTACATTAGCAATATTTTTTGCAACTTTCAACCTAATCTTCCAAGATAACGATAAACCTTGAGAATCGAAACCGATGATTCCTACACTGTCCAGAGGTCCATGGTGTGCGTACTCGTAAACTAATACCGGACATGAGAATTCCAAGCAGCATCCTAGCAGCTTAAGAACATTTTTGTGGCAGCTCATTTGTGAACTAATGGCGATATCGCGATATCCTCTATCCTCGAACTCGCACTCGTATTTCTTAACTAGAACCGGGCGATCATCCAGAGTCCCATTGTACCACTTGTAGTATAAAGAATCATGGAAATAGGATTCGAAATGATTCGTGGCTTCCAGAACTTCATTAGCAGAGAAGTTCCGAATAGGGTTACATCGGCATTTATCTTTGCAAGAAGTTATCATCTCCTCTAACAGTAAGCTACCGTTCCTTATAAGCAATCTCTCTCTTTCTTTCTCCAATGAACCTTTCAAACAATTCACAAAGAAATAAATATAAAATATGTCAAATTTGATTTCAATAAAATTCCAAATTTCTAATCGAATGTCAAATTTTAACAAAAGATTAAAAAAAAGAAAAAATCGTTTTTCTTACGCAATATATTCTACTTTGAAATCAAATTTGTCATCAAATTTGGTGGGGAACTTAACATAACAAATACCAAATTTTGATGCAGGGTTGCTATTGATTGATTCATTCACTTATCATTTTCAATTTAAAATCCAAAATATTCTTTTGACAAGTATCAAATTAACTATCAGAACATATATTTGCTCAAGGACATTTGTGTAAATTACTTAAGCTGGTAGGATTTCCTTTTGCAATTTCTTGTAGTGTAATTAGCATCCACGTGCACTCTTTCTTTTACCCTTTCTGATGTAAAGCTGGCTGTAAATATCTGAATTGATATAGCTATGCTCAGTTGGGGCTGAATTTACCAAAACCCATCTCTCTGTTCTTTCTCTTCCTCTACCATATATTTCTATCTCAAACTTAGGGGTGTTTGGTGGAGTAGTTTGAGTTGAGATTTTTAAATTTCAATAGTAAAGTTTTTTGAATTTTCAGAAAAGACAAAAAACTTTTTGGGAAAAAGACAAAAACTTTTTAGAAAAAAGACAAAAAAAATTTTGAGATGAGTGGTTTAAAATGGGGAGCCAAACACCCTCAGAGACTCTGAACTCTCCGAGGATTTTCTCTTTTTCTTATTTTCCTGTAAAAAAAAAAAAAAAAAAAAAAAAAAAAAAAAAAAAAACCCTTGTCCTTGTGTTCCCTAGAAAAGAATTTTTATTCAAGTATCACTTTTCTTTTCTCCGTCTAATTATTCAAATGTTGAATGACTCGTTTCCGTAAGCTCTTGGAACAAATAATATCATACTCGAAAACAATAACCATTTGATTGAATTATTTTTTTTAAAAAAATCTTATTTGTTATATTTTTATTGATAAATATAACTAAATAATATAATAATATTTTAAATATTTATCAATAACAAAATGATATTTTATATATTACATATATTAGTATTTAAAAATTATGATTTAAAGCTGGTGTTATTAATATTTTTCATTCACAACTAAAAAATCTCGTGAGTTTGTAAAATTAGTTACAAATACCCCTTTAAGTGATAAATTTTGAAAATATCTAGATTACCCTTCTCAGGGGGTGTTTGGTGGAGTAGTTTGAGTTGAGATTTTTAAGTTTC
Organism: Ficus microcarpa; assembly: GCA_025413485.1. Taxonomy (NCBI): domain Eukaryota; kingdom Viridiplantae; phylum Streptophyta; class Magnoliopsida; order Rosales; family Moraceae; genus Ficus; species Ficus microcarpa. Next base: position 15,270,164 of record CM046387.1, read on the forward strand.
AATAGTAAATTTTTTTGAATTTTCAGAAAAGACAAAAAACTTTTTGGGAAAAAACAAAAACTTTTTGGAAAAAAAAAAATTTTGAGATGAGATGAGATGAGATGAACCATCTCACCAAACGCCCCCTTAAAATTTGTCACCAAAAAAAAAAAAAAAAAAAAAATATATATATATATATATATATATATATAAAGGCGTTTAAAAGAGCATCAATTATTGTAGGATAAAGTAAAACAACTTATCACATATCGTTTTTATATCGACTTTGTATCAAACATAAAATCGATGATGACGGAGAAGAAGAAATAACGCCATACTTACTTGACTTGCATAGGAGGCGGCTTTGTCGTAGCTTTTCTACAAGCTGTCTAACCCAAACGCCAAGTCCTACCATGGAAGGACTTCGAACGAAAATCAAGCTGAAAAAAAAAAATTAATAATAATAAATAAGAGCCGAAATCGCAAAGGAAAAGAAGACTTTGAAAACTCTTGGTGACCAAAAGTCCTAATATATTTCGGTGACGTTAAAGCACTGTTCAAACACTTTGAAAAGTTTTTGTATATTTTCTCCATTAAAAGAGAGAGAGAATTACAAAGCCGGCCAATAAAGACAAGATAGTCAACAGAACGTGAGGTTTGGATCATGTCCATACAATAAAATGAAAGAAAATCAAAGGAAGCCTAACGAATTGACTGACTCGAGTATGTTCCACAGTGTCACTTTTTTTTTTTTCCTTTTTTTCTTCTTCGCAATGCCAATTTGTTTGTCCGTTGTTCTGGCCGGGGGGGGGGGGGGTGTGGGTTTTGTTTTATTAATATATTTTTTTGCTGCGTAATTCCCACACTCTTCAACCTATTGTGACGCCTTAGAAATTCATAAACTTGATTTCATGAATTATTATCATGGATTTCATTCATTAATATACTTCTAATGAATTATTTTGATAAATATCAAATTTCAAAATCATGAATGATTTTATATGTATCATCAGTATGATGATGTCGATGATCTAACAATGTTGAGTTTCTCTATTTAAATGAGAAATTATAGATATATACAAAATGAGTTGAACGACATATAAATTTGTACGAAGAATTTATTATGTCGTATTAGAGGGATAAATGTTAATTTTTGGAAAAGAACCACATCTATTACTAGTAGGTCAAATTTGATGACCTTTGTATCTATTTTGGTTAAATCAATATTTAAGTATTGGGAGTATGATTGGGAAAATTAATTTATCACATAGATAGGAGATGAATGGTTAAGATAGATTATGAGTAGATCCAAAGGTGGAGGATTGATCAAGAATTGAGATTAGATAAGAAATCAATGGTGTAGATTTCAAGTGAAAGGATCCTAGACAAATCAATAGCCAAGTTTTGGATACTAAGTGACCAATAAGAGGTTAGGTCAAGGATTGGTGTGGCAGATGATCAAATGGGTGAGATCTCTTGATCAATGGATGGAAAATTGGAAGAAAGAAAAAACAAAAATAAAAATGGGAAAGTTAGAGGGAGATCCGAATTTCTAGTCAAACAAGCAAGATGAGGTTTGAATTAAGGTGAAAGTGGTGTGTTGTGCATGCATGCAAACATAAGTAAGAATTGGTATGGTTAATTTAGGCAAAAATGACAAGATGCAAGTGCTTATATAGGACATGGCGGTACAAGATGAAAGGGACCATTTGTCTTCCACTTTGTAGAGCAAAATTTTCACACCAACCCTCCCCTCAAAGTGGCGACAATCGAAGGAGCTAATCAGCCATCATTTTCCACTTTTACCCCTCAAAAGATAGCCCCATTTAAGACACATGTTGGCTGAAAATAAACCCTAACATCTCATTTCATTCTCACACAAGTTAAGCTCAAAATCCTAGCTTCTCTAACCACCACCAAGTTCCAAAACCACCAATACTATTCTCCATCTCCAACACCCCTCTAGCATCCTCCTCCCTTCATTTTAAGGCTCCAAGCAATCCCATTACCAAGTTTGAAGAAGAGTGAAACAAAGTTAGAGAACATGTTACTAGAGGTAACCTAGTAGTTCTCTTTGTATTTTGGTCACTTTTAGAGAACTAAAGCATGTTATGTAGTTACAATCTTAATGTTAGACTCCTTACAGAGGAAAAGGTTTTCAGAAGAACTTTGGAGGTACGAGGTCTTAGAGGACCCACGGAACATTTCGATAAAATCTACAAACTTTATTAGAGCATGTGGTTGTTGTGATAATATGGCATGTGTTAGAAACTTTGGCATAAAAGATAAATTATATGATAAGATTCTACAGATGATAAGTTTCATTTTAGGCTTAGAATCACTTAGTTTGCTTATGTATGTCTAAAGTTATGCGCATTTGAAATTGTGGGGCACAGTCTAGCCACGGGTTTTATAATATCTGAACCCCTTAATCTTGAAATTTTGGATTATAAGTTATAGATCTAAAAACTAGATTCTTTAAACTTTCCAACAAGGTATTTTACATCTTAAATGGATAAATATACAATTTTTGGTAAATTTTACAAGTTAAGACTACCAACTTAGAGGTTTTGCTCTAACCGTGTACCAACCACGAGTTTTGTATATTTTGGGTTAGTAAACCATAAGTTTTTGTAAACCTATTTTTGATGTATAAACTAGACATTATAACCTTTTCAATGATAAATCTTTTGCCTTATTTGGACTTGTAAGTAAATTATTATGATTTTTCTAAATTTAATAACAAATCTGGGCATATGGTATATACGTGAGACCCACGATAACAAAACCTCATTATACGGCATATAAAACTCCAAAACTTAAGAAAATTATGGTTGTAAAGTAGACATCTTAAGTTTTAAAATGAGCTATCATATGTTTAAAGTAGATAAGTAAATAATTTTCAATAAATCACACAACATTAGATTGAAATCTGGTAAATTGAGATTTTACTATGGGACACTAAGTAAAACATCCATACTAAGGTTTAAAACCCTTGAGATTTTGGAAAATAAATTATAAGAACAAAAAATAGATACTTCAAGCTTTCTAATAAGTCATCAAGCTTCCAAAACAGAATTATACACGAATTTAAATAAATATTATAAGTTAAAATCTCACACCGATAAAACAATTAAACATTGAAAATGTGACGTAAGAGTAAGTCATAATATATGAACTTAAATATTGATGCAATGAGTTGGTATAAGTGTACGATTAAATAATGTAAAAGATCCTAACTTTATAAAGTTAAATCACAAATTTTTAGATGGACCAATATAAAGTAAACTAAAGAATTACTAGAAATATACCAAGAGACTACCTTAGCCCAACTAAATGATCATAACTAATAAGATTGAGTCTTGGAAACCCAACACTAGATTGAAGACAACCCACTTAAGGGTATTCACTTAGGTGTCTCCTTGTCACCAAGATAATGTAGATTAATTGATTAATTAAGAAACAAATAAATAAACTAATGAATATATAACAAAATATAATTATGCTAAGAAAATTAATTAGTAATTAATTAATTAATTATAAGAGCTAATAAGTGATTATTAATTGTGTAGGCAAGATTATTATGTTGAGTAATTACATAATTAAAATACATGATTAATTAGAGATTAATTAATCATTAATAATTAATATGATTATTAATATAATAATGGATGATTAATTAATCATTAATAACTAACATAATTATTAATTATTAATTATTAATTAATAAATGAGAAAGAATATTTAAAGAACATAATTAATTATTAAGGATATAATTACTAATTAGTCAATAAAAATTATATAATTGATTTATGATTTCCCAAGTAATAATTAAGGATTACCTAATTAATTAATTGATTAATTGATTAGTTATTTAATTAATCAATTAAATTAATGATTATTAGTATAATTTTCTTTTACACTTAATAATTAATAGACTTAATAATTAATAGGAATTAATTATTAAGGTTAGTTATTATACAAGTAAATTAAGTTTATCTTAATTTATAAAAAATAAAAATATATTAATAAAAACCATGATTTACTTTAATGACAAAGTATTGTTAAATCATAATAATTCATCGAACTTACATAGTAGGAGTTACAATTCCCAAAGTTTAAGCACATAAGACAAGTAAGCACAGACCTCACCTCTAATATGAAACAAAATGTTTTTCTTTTGATGTTATTCTATATTTGCTATAATTTACCTTGATAATGTAATGAGAATATGAGTTATATATATTGCTTTGATTAAGCATTTGGCATGCATAATTTCTCTTATACTAATCTGATTGATATACCTCACAAATATTTATGTCATAATGATATATGTATGATGACATGTAAATCTACTTATTATCACAATTAATTACAATGAGACTAACGAAAGATAGGATTAAATGTCATACCAACTCCAAGTAGTGAGAAGATATGATAAGAACGAAAGTTATAAATTATAACCTTGGAGGTTATTGGATAATCGCTCCCCCAACTCTCCATCGGTTGCACACATATAGGTATGATATAGGGATCCTTAATTAGACAAGATATATATATAATAAAGTATAATTGAACACATATAGATCACATACATTTTGAACATTCAAATTGTGATGTGTGATGATATGATCTTTGAAAATATTTTGTGAGATATAGTTTGTACTTGCTGAGCAAAAGCTCATATGTGTATGTTTGTGTTGTAGGTAACACGGGCCACTTAGATATTTTCCGAATTGGTGAAGCAGTGCAGAGGCGATGAAGGAAAGAAGTGTTATACCATCACGAATTTAATTTATATATTTAGATTTATTAAATAATTTTGTATCGATTATCTTTAAAATTATGTTTTCAATATTTCGGCACTAATAAATTAGTAGGAGTACTTAAAGATGATAAGTTCTTTCATTTTAATTCGCATGATGTTATAGCTTTTTAATACTATTTAAGTACGAATTTAAATGTGATATTTGTTATTTAGAAATTTTGATTTCATCAGTTAAAATTTTAGTTTATTAAACTTATCAAGTGCAAGTATGATTTATTTCTAAAAAGGAAAAAAAAAAGTTTTGCATTTTTGAAATCTAACATAAACAAGTATTAAGACTATATTAACTAAAAATAAGTAAGTTAGTTAACGATCTAAAAAGTCAGGTCGTTACACATATTCTCTCTACTTCCTACAATCTTTTTTTTGTTTTTGTTTTTTTTTGGCACTCCCCACTTTTTTCTTCTCATTCTTATTGCTACAACATTCACTGTAATACATCATCAACTATAATAAAACCCCATGGAACCACTAAAGAGGACTAGCTCTCATATTGAGAATGAACCTCTATACATTATGTATTATTTGTCTATATATTTTACTTTTCTTTACAGTTATTTTGCAGTTAACACGCTTAGTCAACTCAACGTGCATCTAACAGGATCAACAATATAACCAGAGGCCCTAACCCGACTCAATCCAATTTGAATGTAGATTTTACCTTCTAGAGCACCCTATCGCATTACTTGTTGAAATTGTACCTTCAAGTCTGACAGTCTCCATTTCACCTTCTAGATTCAAAATGCATTCACTAAAATCCTAGACTTCAGAGCGGAAGACACTATTGGATTAATGTTCTTGACCACAAGTAATCCAAATGATGAATAGGAAACAGAGCATAATTTTATATAAAAGGTAATTTTAAGTTGGAGGACTATATATGAATGTGTGTACATCTCAATCTTGACGAATTCTTTGGTCACATCAATCATTGGCGGTCTATCTTCTCTTCTGTCTTCCATGCATGTCAAGGCCAGTTTTAAGAAAGCTCGCAATTGCATTTCAGCACAACCAGAATTCATTGATCCGCAATTTCGTCGAATCGTTCCTTTACAACCAGGCTAGCAACATGCCTGCAAATATTTTCTTCATTTACAGGTCGACTACTGTCGATGGCTTTTTGTCCGGTTAGAAGGATGAGAAGAAAAACCCCGAGGCTATAAACATCAATTTTCACTGTAATGATCGATCTACAGTCTACTAATGTAATCGGGATCAACAAAGCCAATTGTCCCCAACGCTTCATCTTGAACTTGTGTTTCGCCTTCTGGAATCGACATGGAGATTGTGAAGTCAGACAATCTAGGAGAGTAATCCTCATCCAGAAAGACACTTGAAAGCTTTATATCTCTATGAATTATGGGTCTAGGAAATACGGTATGCAGGTATGTTATCGCGTTAGCAATATCTTTTGCGACTTTCAACCTCATCTTCCAAGATAGCCACTGGCGATCAAAATTGATGCCTCCTTCACTAGAGCCTCTGAGATGGCCATGTTTTGCATAACCAAAAACCAATGCTGGATTTAAAAATTCTAGACAACAACCAAGTAGCTTAAGACCATTTACGTTGCTACTTATTTGCAAACGTATTGCAATGTTACGACACGCAAAATCACGAAGAGATTGATCCCCACGAGTATTGTACTTCTTGATTAGAACTCGGCGAACATTCCATAGTGGCTGTGTAACCACTTACAACAAAAATCTGTCGAAACAAAATTTGATGTTTTCTGTGGCTTCAATAGCCTGTCTAGCGGAGAAGCTACAAATCGGATTGCATCTACATCTGCCTTTGCAAGAAGTTATCAGCTCCTCCTAGAATCTGGCCCCATCCTCTAAAAATAATCTCTTTGTTTCATTCTTGCATATATATATTAATATATCCCGAACAAGGAGCTACGAACAAAATTATAATCAAAGTCCTTGATCAAGTAATTCAACTTCCGAAACTAATGCTGGCCAACTGATGAATTCCAGGCAACAATCTAAGCAACTTAAGAACAATTATGGCCTCTAATTCGTGAGCTTATGGCGTCGTTCACAATATCCTACACATCCATAACTGAACTCATATTTCTGGATTTGAATTGGGTGATCAACCAAGTTACACTTTACCAGTACTCATAATGATTATCACTATCACTATAAAAAATTGTGATAGGAATTCGGAAGTATTGCACAGAAGCTCCGAATCGGTTACATCCGAAGCTATTTTTCTTCGAAAGAGTTGTTAGCTCCTCTAACAATCTGCTCCCGTTTTTATAAAAAAAATCTCTTGCATTTGTTAATCTTAAGAAATAGCGCCCTAATTCTGTTAAGAAAATTCATATAAGAAAATAAACAATCGTATCACAGCAAATTTTTTATATAGGTTTGTCTCTATGTGAGACTGTGATAATTCACTATGATCAAGAAGTTTACTAGGGAAATCGCACACCCTCAAACTTCTGTGTTTGTTTCTCTAACCTCTCTCATGACAATCTATAATAACGGTGCCTCTATTTATAAAGAAAAACTAGAAAAACCGAAATTATAAGGTCCATTTGTGTGTAGAGTAACAGGTCATGGTCGGACCTACTCCAAAAGTGATTTACAAATTTCCAACTTGTGTACAACATGAATGCATATATACATACGTGTAATATACAAGAAAACAAACTTTTATGTCCATATATACATACATATACATATACAAATATATATGCCTAGCATGGTAGTTAACTCACACCTGAATCAAGTAGGAAGTGACGTTGTCTAAGTCCATCTACCTTCTCTTCAAACCAACCACGCAATCTGTCCATGGGGACCTTCTTTTCTAATTCCATCAGCCTTCGACACTTAAAAAAAAAAAAAAAGAATAAAAATTTAAAAAAAAATATTGACGTGAAAAGTAGTTGTGGGAACTCAAATTCGGAGACTTACTTTAAAGGGACAGGAGAGAAGGAAAAAAGACTAAATTGATTGAAAAATAAAAAAATAAAAAAAAAAATACATAACTAGTGGACGCAGTCTGTGCGTTAAGTCCACGCCGCGTGAGTCTTGAATCCGAGCAAGAACTATCGCAAGTCAATCACACCAAAAAGTAGAATAATGCTCTCTCTCTCTCTCTCTCTTTGATCGAGCTAATAGTTATTTATTGAGCAATTTTAAGATAAAACTTGAGGTAGAAATTGTACTTTTTATCGGTTGATATTATTATTTTAGTTATTAAATTTATTATTCCATAGTATGATTTATAAGTATCTATATTAAATATTTATAACACAACATGCATAATTACTTCTAGTTATAAATAAGATCATTGAAAAGTTGATCCAATATCTAAAACAACAATATTTATTAATAAGATAAAAAGTATAATTTCTACAATAAATTTTTATGTAATTTTGTTGGTGATAACCAACGTAAAATACAAAGATGTAAACGATCTTTGTACCTTATGGTCACATAATTATAACTAATCGGTGCATTACATGTTTTGTTGAGTATTTTAATATAGTGAACCCTTGTTTATTTTAATCGGATGTTTTTGTGAATATAATTCTACTTCTAGAGCTGAATCTTGTTTTTAAGAGACGCATGCCTATTATCATTTTGGTCCAGTAGCTCTTCGTTTTTGGGTGGGATGGACTTTATGAGGAGGTTACAGGTTCCATCCTGACTTTAAAAATAAATATATATTTATACATACATATATATATATATATATATATATATATATATATAAAAGGGTGCAAGTAGAAGATACACGATTTATCTATTAAACGGCAAAGCAATAACGTTGAGTTAGTCATGAGATTTAAGAACAAAAAAAAAATAATGGACGTTTTGACTGCTAACGTTTTAAATGGTATTTTGCTCATTTAAAGTGCTTTTATTTTAAACATTAGGGTAAAATTCTAAATTTTGTTCATCGTTAACATTTTCATTCAAAATGTTTTCATTTAAATGTTCACATTCAGAATGATTCCATCTACATATTTATTTTTCTTTTTTCAAATGGACAATTATTCAATATAAGCATGGAAAAAGACGTTTTGTCTTGCATAAAAAAGAATCTTGTATGGGTTGATTCTTCAATAATAATATAATATAAGCAGAGTTTTTTAACAAAATAAAAGAAAAAAAACAGTAACCAAGTAGGAACTTTGGTAGAACCACTACAAGAAATGTGATTTTAAAAGACCAAAATTTTTGTTACCAAAAAAAATTTGGTAGCAGAAAATAGAGTTTTTGTTATCAAATTTTGGTGGCTGAAAGGTGTAGACATTTTGTTACCAATTTTGGTAGCAAAAACGATATAATCCGCTACCAAATATTTTTGGTAACAGATGGCAGGGCAGGAATCGAATTTTAGTTCCCGCCGATAATATTTTGCTACCAAAACACTATTTGGTAACAAAATGCTAATATTTGCTACCAAAATTTGGTAGCAAATTGTAATATTTTGCTACCAAAATTATTTGGTAGCAAAAAAAATTGGTGGTAGGCCAAATTTTTCCCAGGCAGTGTTATTTGCTACCAAATGAAATTTTGGTAGCACATTATATATTTGCGCTACCAAAATTTTGGTAGCGCAATCATACAGTTTGCTACCAAACACATTTTGGTAGCAAAAATTTCCCCCTAATGTCATCTGTTACCAAAAATTTTTTGGTAACAAAATATTGTATTTTGCTACCAAAATTTGGTAACAGAATCTAAGTTTCTGTTACCAAATTTTGGTAGCAAAATATGTTATTTCAAATCTAAAACCTTATTTTGATGCAAAAATGTTGGCGGAAAACAAAAAATATTCCCGCTCAACTCATGTGCTACAAAATCTTTGTTGGTAGTAAAATAGTGCATTTTTTTAACAAAATTTGGTAACAAAAAATGAGTTTCTGTCACAAAATTTTGATAGCAAAATATATTAAGTTTGGAACCGAAATACGACTTGTCGTGTACCCAAATTACCCAAAGGAAAAAAATGCCACTCACGTGCCTCGAAGAAAGGAAGTTTCCTTTTTTTCTTTTTGGAACCCAGATCAGTAACCGAAGAGAGAAGGAAGGAAGAAATAAGTATAGGGCAATATCCTACATATATAAAAGAGTGAATAAAAGGTTATTGTTCCTTTTTGGTAGTCAAAAACGCACCGTGTTTGGGCGTTTTTGTTTTCTTCAACAATGCATTCTGACTCCATATCTTCTTTTCTCAGCTCTCCTCTTTTCCAATTACCTTTCCCTTTCCTTTCTCTCTCAAACTTGTATTTTCCATCTCCAATCTTTCGGTGCTTCCCCTTCTTTTTCCTCTTTTCGTTTCTCTCCAATCTCTATAGTCTATCATCATCTCTGAGAGATTTATCTTGCTTGTTGGGGAAATTTTGGTGTCTCCCTCATCTTTTGTTGATTTTGGGGAAGTTGAAGCTCCTCCCGACAAGAATTTGGTGGATTCTTGATTCTGGTAAGGCTTGTCTTTCTCTCTCTCTCTTCCTCTTGTCGTCGCTGGTGACTCCCTGCCGGCTGTGGGTTCTCGGCTACCAAGCAGTTTTGTCCTGTTTTCGGAGTTGTTTTTTGGATTTTTTTTTCCATATACGTTTCAATACTGCTTTCTTCGTCTTCTTCTTCTTCCTTTTTTTTTCCTTCGATTATATATTATTTTTCTCCTTTACCCTTCTACGTTTTACCTCTTCCTCTTCCCCATTTCTCATTTCTTGCTCCTCCATTTTTGCTTCGACCGTCTTCTCTGCGATTTGGTCCCAAACTTTTTTTTTTTTTTTAAGCTAAAAGTTCCGTAAACTCTTTAAAAGATGCAATTAACAAAGAGAGATTACAAGGCAATCCACAGACAGATTAATGAAAGTTTGATTCTTCTTTTTGCAGCAAACAAGCAATTAGCTCAAGCCATCAACGTCGGTCAAATTCTGGAACGGACAGTCAAGGCAAACAGTACAAGATATGTAATCTCTATGAATATCACTGGAGTTGAATTTAAAATGATACTTAATCATTCCCTTACAACTTGTACATTCAAAGGGAATTTATTTGAATGTTTTATCACCTTGTTTCTGGATGCTTCTTGTGGATGTAGCTCAACCCTTTACTTCTCTTCATTTATGTTGCATTTCGTTGATGATTTTTTAAATTACAAATATACATTATGACAATGCCCCCACGATTAGCCGACATGGGATCTTGCACATGCGGAGCATGTGCTTCCAACTTCTTATCTTATCGCAATCTCACGATCTCAGCCTCTAGATTACACTCGGCAACTCTAGGGTTTTTCAATTGGGGTTTTTTTTTTTTTTTTTTCCCCTAATCTATGAGGTGCGTTCACATATACAGCCCTACTCTTTTTTTTTTAATATTTTTTTTCCTTTTCCCCTGTTTGGTTGATGAGAAAATGGAGGAAAAGAAAAAGAAATCCTAAAAACGTAATTGTTTCATTTCTATTTAAAAACGCTTGTTATTGCACATGAAAGCATCATTATTTGATTATGTTAGAATACCATTCCTTATGTTGATTTTAATACATACGCACTCATGTATACAATACATTACTTGTATATGATGTTTCCTTTTAACTTTTCAATTGCTACACCTTTGATGCTGTTGATGGAAGTCAAGTAACACTGACAATTTCTTCTAGCCCGTTGGGGAACTTTTGGACGGTGGTAATATTCTTTTACTATGCATCTCTCTCTTTCACTTGCCCTTCCTTAAACTGACTGATTGGCTCATGTTGGTTTATTAAGTTCTTGTATTTTTCTCTATGTTGATTGTTGTGATGCGCTTCCATATATAGTATGTGCATTTTTGCTCTTTTCTGTTATATGTTATTATGAATCTCTAGAGAACTAATCTGATCTCATTTATAAAAATTAAGATGTATTATTTTTGTTTATGACTGAAGTTTGAGGCCATTGCTTTTGGGACTACTATATTGACACGGAATAAGGTTAGTTTTGTCACTTTTTTTAACCAGGTACGTCATTTGGAATGATAATTAAGTTATTGAAATATCAAATTTCTTACCCCTTTTTTTTTCTCTCATCTGATCAAATTTGTTAGGATGAATACTATTTTATTTTTGTTTATTTTCTTGTGATAAGGAATCATTAACAAATTGCCCTCAGTGGATTTTGTTTCCCATGATTTGGATGAAATCATCATCCTATAATTTTCTTATTCAGTTCTCAATTTTGAAATCTATTTTACATATATGTTTGGTCACATAATAAAATGGGTAATATATGAGTTCTCTTAAATTTTTGTGATTTTTTTTTCAGATAATAAGTAAAGCTTGATCAATGTGCTTCTGTATTTTCTTTGTTCCAAATGCATATTCATGGTTGATCTTCCAAGTTCTTCAGTGGATTATGGTGAAATCCAATATTTTGTCTGATTCTTTCTTTCTTTCTCTTTTTGTCCCCTTCTAAATAGAAACGAAAAGAAAGCTAACCAACTTCTCTGAGAAAGCTATTCACTTTCTTAGTTCCTTTGGTAGTAGGAGTGGGAGATCTTGAGTTGTCTTTCATGGAATCAAGGAATTGATTGTGATCTTCCATAAAACCATATTTTAAAAGGTTTTTCCAACAAAAAAAAAAAAAGGTAATGTATAATGAGAAATTAATGTTATCACAATTGTCGTTTGCACATATAGAACTCTGCTCTACAACAAGAAAAAAATCGTGAGTTCATTTTTGTCTCTCAAGGTGTGTTTGGTAGGAGAAAAAGTGGAGGATGAAGAAGGGTGAAAGAATTGCTGAAAGAACTTTGGCACTTATAGTTGTTTGGTAGGGGGAAAAAGAGGAAGGGAGAGATTCGAGGAGAGACTCCAAATCCTTCTAAACACTCCAAATTTTGATCTCTTTTAAATTGGAGAGAATGTTGGAAGGATAGCATACCAAACATCCGAATAACTATTACCTCTCCTTCCTTCCTCTTTTCTCTCACCTATGTGATCAACACATCTTCCTTCCTTTTTTCTTCCCTTCCTACCACACATTTCCTTAGTGTTTTGATGCACGGTGTAATGTCACATTGGTAATTCACGAAATTGCATTAGGTGATATTAATCATGCACTGACAAATTATATATCCTCTTTGTCTTCCTTTTTGAATATCTCGTAGTGATGAATATGATGTTGTTCTTATAAAGATACAAAAAGATGTGCAAATTTAAGTGTGGAATTTTTGGGCAGCTTCCAAACACATGAAATCGGCTCCTTTATGAAGATATGGAGAGAGCTTTTGTTTGGATTCTAATATGTAGCAAGATATTTAGAGAGATTTGGTATTTTGTTTTGATTAATATTTGGTAATTTGTCTATTAAATTTGAATTTCATACATATATTTTGGGGAAAATTACAGGTACACAAATTTGTTTATGTTTTGGTGGCCACAAAATTCGGCACCAAAAATTTAGAAATTTTTTTGCCCTTTTTGCTACCAAATAGTTGGATGCTAAAACATAAGAATTTGCTACCAAATACCTTTTGTTACCCAAATTTTGATACCTAAATCTTGTATATTTTGCTACCAAAAATACATTCTGCTACCAAAATATTCGGTAACTAAATCTCGTACGTTTTGTTACCAAATATTTGGTAACAGAATCTTGTACAATTCGCTACCAAATAAATTTTGCTACCAGAAAATTTGGTAACTAAATCACATATTTTTTGCTACCAAATACCTTTTGTTACCAAAAATTAGGTAACTGAATCTCCTACTTTTGGCTACCAAATTACATTTTGTTACCAAAATTTTGGTACCTGAAATTATAGACTTTTTGTTACCAAATATCTTTTGTTACCGAATTTTTTTGGTAACTGAATGTCACATTTTTCGCTACCAAATACATTTTGTTACCAAAATCAATTTTGGTAACAAAAAGTTTTTGTTACCAAAAATTTGGTAATAAATACTTTTTGCGACTGACTTTCCGCTACCAAATATATTTGGTAACAAAAACTTTTTGTTACCAAAAACATGACTTTCAGCTACCAAATTTTTGGTAACTGAAAATTGATTTTCTTGTAGTGAACATTAATCATCGAAATCAAATGCTGAAAATTTTTAACATTAAATTAATTGTCGGATTCCCTTAGAAATAATAATAGTAATGTCTTTTTGTATATATAATTACTCTGACTAGATTTTAGTTGAGTGGTGGATGTTTTGTTATTAGAAGATGGATAAGTTAATCTCCACAATTTTAAAAGGACATGAGTGTAAATTACTGTATTTCAACCGGGCTAGGCGGCGGAGATCTGATGTGATGCGACGGGAGGGAGATCTATCTCCCCTTGCGCCGCCGCTGTAACGACCCGTCTAGCACAGGCCGTTACCATACATACGTACTTACAGTCATGAGAATACTTATACCAAACTTACTTACTTAATACGTGAAACACAGCGGGAAATTTTTTTTTTTTATAGTGCATAAATAAAGCTACGAAACATACAATATAAATAGATAACAGTACTCATGTGTACGAGCATTAATATAACTAAGTAGCAGTTATTAAACATCTCATAATATTTATATCAATTTCGAAAAGCATAGCGGCTTCCGTTTCCCACATTTCATAGTGCCCGGCCACGCGACTCTACCTTGTACCATCAACTGCTAGCAGATTGTTTACCTACAGCATAAACTTAAAATAATAAGCTTTCGCTCAGTAAGCACAACTCCTATACTACGACACATAACCATACATCTTATCTTAATCATGACACACAATCATTTCATAACGTAACACATCATTACATATAGCATGCATGAACCAATTATGTTCGTATTATGCTTTTTTATTTAGTCATTTCTTATCTTACTTAGGGGTCCTTAACTTGAGTGTTCGTACCTGGCGCGCAACTATGGATTGGTTGGGGCGGCCAGTCCAAGTCCAACTCAACCCACAGTCAACCCGACCTTGGACAGGTGGTACGACACAGGCAACTTGTCGCCTTTCCTTACTTTCCATCTTATCATTCTTAAACCCAGTATTCTTAATACCGTTAGTGAGCATACAATCTGATGTCACTTATTCATGCTTCATAATCCTATCATACTCTTAGTTAAGCATACATTGCTTACTTAGCATATATATAATATAGACTTATCATATAACATAACATGGCATTTGATCATAACACATAGCACATAGCATACCAAGTATATCTAGGTAAGTATACAACTAATAGCCTATGCTGTAGGCGGCGTTGTACTTACCTTGTCTATGCCTGATGTTACGCTGTTCCGCTTCGGGACTCAGCTGCAGGGTATTTCCTGCTTAATCGAAAGACTTAGGTAAGATTTCTAACCTATGACCATAATATGTTGGTTCTCCACCAACATTCATGTAGTGCATTGGTTATATGCCCCCTATCTTAGATCATATTATGTGTGGTTATATTAAGTAACCTTATCGTTTTGGGTTATACTTGATAACCCTAATAAATCGTATACCATAACTTAGTAGGTTATGTTAGATAACCTTTTTATGCTAAATTCTCATCCCTTAACCTAATGGGTTATACTAACCCATTGGGTAATTTATCTTAAGTCCTATTAGGTTAACCAATGTCAACCTCTAAGGTTACTAAAGCCAACCCTCTTCGGGTCAACCTCGGGCTTTGGGACTAAGCCCGGTAACTCGGGTATAATTTCCCGGTCACCATCCGTCTTTGCTTGCTTTTATAACTTAGCTAAAAAAATTCCCTTTTTCTTTATCTTAGAAAAAGTTTGGCACTTAAGTCTAAAACTTCCTTAATTTCTTCTAAAAATCCTTGATTTATGAAGGATGATTTTATAAAATGTTTGAGGGTTGGAAACTGCCTTTGGAACAGTTTCCATATTCAAAACAGTGTTTTTAGACAGAAAAACAGTTTTTCTAAACTGGTTCTAGAAAATCCTGTGCAGGTATTTCTTGCTCCCTGCACAGTTTTTAGAAATCGGGTTATATTTAAAAATCCTTTTGAAATTAGAAAAAGTTGTCTTCACAAAAGTTCTAGCTCTCGAAGAGTTCTAAAACTTTCCTGTTTTACAAAAAATCTAATTCTGCTTGGATTCGTGTCAGTTTTAATTTGAAGCTGGCTGGTCGTATATACTGGGTCTGGGCAGACCAGCCTCGGTTTTCCATAAAAATGGAGGCTATTGGAGTCTCATTTTGAAAAACGGTCCATTTTGCCCCCTAGGGAAAACCCTGTTCTACAACTTCTATGTTTTATGTTTTACCCCATTCGGCCTCTAAAGGCCTTAAATTTCCACTTTTCCAAAATTGGTCAGTTCTAGACCCGAACTGGCAGCTTTGGTTATTTAATCCGGTTTACGTCCTAATTCGCGGATTCTATCTCGACCGACCACTTCGGGAGCTTACTTGACAAACAGGCAGTGTTTCTAACGTCCCATACTTACAAGCATGCTAACCCAACGTGTCCATGCAGCCCTAAAAAGCCGACTGCCCTAACCTTGGCTGCATGGTTTTCTAACTTGTCTACACCTAGTCATACCATTCAATTCATTCACATTTCATATCCTAACATACATTCACATTCTTGCATACTTAATTGGGGACATGTAATCTCATGTAAATAATCTAACATGCAATCCTAACATATAACAAACATAAGCATATTAAATAGCATAAATAAACCAAACCACCCTTAGATAATCTAATCAAGCACTAAAACTAGCTAAGGGCATAAAAATAAAATTGTGAGCTTATGCTCTTACAAACCTTGCTTGAAATATATTTAAATTTCAATTTAAAAGCTTGAATGAAATTAGGGTTAGGGTTTTGAAAAATACCTTGGACAAGCAAGGATTGGCTTAGGGTTTGAACCAAAAATCTCACTATCTCCTTCTTGCTCCTAGAACCGGATTCTCCACACTCAGTGGCTCCCAAAATTTTCTTTTGGCCTCAAATTTTGTCCTCCCCCTATGGCTCGGCCACACAACACTTTGCTCTCAAAAATTACAGTTTTTCCCATTGTTTTCCTGCTCCAAAACCGTGGCTGCCCTAGACCCAAAATGGTCTCAAAACTTGTTTCAAACTTGGTTTTCTTGGTGGCTCACTCAAACCCGAATGCTCCCACAAACTTTTCCCTAAAATTTTTTTGATTTTCCCTCTTGTTCCCCTGCACACCCACACACGGCAGCAGGCCTAGTAAGGGCTGAAAAAAAAATTTCAAGCTTTCCTTCTTGATTCCTAGAGCAACCGAACACAAACCCAAGATTGGCTCAAGAAAAAAAAATTTTTTGTTTCCTTCCTCACTCTCTCACTTGGATTTTCTAGAGAAAATTGGCAAGAGTTTTGATAAATTTTTCAATAAAAATGAATAGGGCTCTCCCCTATTTATAGACAAAATAAATCTTTTGGAAATTAGATTTTTGACCCCCAAAATTTTAAAAATCACACTAAATGCTTGCTAGGTGGCCGGCCAAGAAACTTGGAGAACAAGGAAGAAATGTCTAGAACAAGACACTTGTCTTGTGTTGATTAGTTCACAAAAAGTATATGATGTCATAAATAAAAAAATGATGATGTCATAAATAGAAAGCATTGTTTGGCTACTTTTTGAAAAGCAGTCTAATTTTAAACTTAATACAGATAAATCCAATACTGTGTTTTACTAATACATAGTACTGATATTTTATACTGTAGTAAAAATTTTATCTGTGTAAAAATAGACTGTAAAAAGTTTTTCTTATTTTCTCAAGCCTTTTTGCCCTGTGCCCTAACTTAGCGTGCTTGATTTTTCTGCGGCGGTTTTAGTTCTCATTTATGTCTCTTACCCGAAAAATGGGTTTTCGCAATATTTCTCCCATACTGCATGTTACAAAATTGCACAATTATGATTTTGACCATTTTGGTCAAACTTTGACTTTTCCGGGTCAAAATTGACTTTTTCGGTCAACCCTTTGACTTTCCTAAAATCATGCAAATTTCATATCTTTTCATCCGAAAAGACCATTTGCTAATCCAAACAAGCATATTTGAGTCTTATAAAACTTTAAGAACTCATAACACATAATAAAGTCATAAAAATCGAACTTTTTCGTAAATACCTTTACGGCATACATTTAATTCCTTTAAAAAGGAAATAGTAACATAGAAAAAGCAGGTATTACAATCTACCCCCCTTAAAAATTTTCGTCATCGAAAATCAGAACAACTCGGGGTAGTTCTTTCTCATCTCATCCTCTAGTTCCCAGGTTGCCTCCTCAACCTTATGATTTCGTCATAAGACCTTAACCATGGGAATAGTTCTAATTTCTCAAAACTTTATCTTCCCCATCGAGAATTCTAACGAGTCTCTCCTCGTAAGTTAAATCAGTCTGAACCTCTACCGGTTCTTGACTGAATACGTGGGAAGGGTCTGGAACGTACTTCTTGAGCATTGAAATGTGAAAAACGTCATGCATTGATGCTAACTCTGGCGGTAGGGCAAGCTTATACGTAACTTTCCCAATCCTTTCAAGGATCTCGAATGGTCCCGTGTACCGTGGACTAAGCTTTCCTTTCTTGCCAAATCGCATTACTCCCTTCATGGGAGTAATCTTGATGAAGACGGCATCTCCAACTTGAAATTCTAACGGTCTTCGACGCTTATCAGCATACTGTCGACTAAAAGCTACGTCGAGCCTTTGCTTGATCTTCTTGATATCCTCGGACGTCTTTTCGATGAAGTCCGTGGTTTGCAGCTGCTTTTGCCCAACTTCTTGCTAATGAATAGGTGGTCGACATTTCCGTCCATACAATGCTTCAAATGGGGTCATCCCAATTGATGCATGATAACTATTGTTATAGGAAAATTTGATCGGTGGCAGCTTCTCATCCCAATTTCCTTTGAAGTCCAAGACACATGATCTTAACATATCTTCTAGTGTCTAGATGGTTCTCTCCGATTGACCATCAGTTTGAGGGTGAAATGCCGTGCTAAACTTTAATTTCGATCCCGTGGCAGCGTGAACACTTGTCCAAAATCGCGAAGTGAAGCGTCCATCACGATCGGATATGATCGATTTTAGGACTCCGTGTAGCCTAACGACCTGAGCTACGTAGATTCCTGCCAATTTTTCTACCGAAAAGGTGGCTTTAATCGTGATAAAGTGGGCCGATTTGGTCAATCGATCGACAATGACCCAAATCGTGTCGTTCCCACTTGTAGTTCTAGGCAGTCCGACTACAAAATCCATCGTAATTTGCTCCCATTTCCATTCAGGGAGATCTATTTTCTGCAGCTCGCCTCCTGGATGTCGGTGTTCAGCCTTAACTTGTTGGCAAGTTAGGCATTTTGACACGAAATCCGCTACTTCGTTCTTCATGTTGGGCCACCAATAGGTCTCTCAGAAGTCCTTATACATCTTGGAAGCTCCTGGATGTACAGAGTATGGCGTTTGGTGTGCCTCTGACAAGATCTGATCCTTCAAATCTTCCGCGTCCGGAACACAAATTCTCCCTTGGAAGTAGATAACGCCATCCTTGGAAGTCCTAAATTTCGTGTTCTTCTCACTAAAAAGTTGAGTTTTCAGCAATGAGGAATCCTTTCCTTGATGCGCCTTGATGGAGTCTAACAGATCAGACTTAAGAGTTAGCGAAGATAATCTTCCTGTTATCATCTCTAGGTTGAAATCCGCAATTTCCCTTTGCAGAGGCTTAGGAAGGGTTTCAATAGACATCAGCATGCCTACTGACTTCCTACTTAAGGCATCAGCTACCCTGTTTGCCTTTCTAGGGTGGTAAAGGATTTCGCTATCGTAATCCTTTACTAGCTCTAGCCATCTACGTTCCCTCATATTTAACTTCTTCTGAGTAAAAATATACTTGAGGCTCTGGTGATCTGTGTAGATTTCGCATCTGTTCCCGTACAGGTAGTGCCTCCAAATCTTGAGTACGAAGACTACTGCTGCTAGCTCCAGGTCATGCGTAGGATAATTCCTCTCGTGATTCTTCAGTTGTCGTGACGCATAAGCTACTACTTTCCCATTCTGCATCAGGACAGCTCCTAATCCATTCTTAGTGTAACGACCCGCCTAGCACTGACCGTTACCTTGCTTACGTACTTACGTACATGAATAATTTATACTGAACTTGCTTACTTATTACATGAAAACACAGCGGAAATTTTTTTTTTTCTTTTCTATACGGTATATGTACAAATACGAAATATAAAATACGAACTAAAACATAGTTGTGCGTACGAGCATACTACTAACTAACTATCACTGAACATTTCATAACTTTCTTATAATATCAAAACGCATAGCAGTTTCCATTTCCCATTATTCACAGTGCCCGGCCACGCGACTCCACCTTGCATCATCGTCAGCTGACAGGTGGCTTACATACAGCACAAACTTAAAACAATGAGCTTTCGCTCAGCAAGTACAACTCCTATACCGCGATACATAAACTACACATAACATCATTCTATTACATATACTTCAAGACATATAGTATGCATGAACCAATTATGTTCATGTTATGCTTTCTTATTCAATCTTAACTTACTTTCTTAACTTACCTAATCTATGGGCCATTACTTGAGTGTACGTACCCGGCGCGCAACTATGAATTGGTTGGGGCGGCCAAACCAAGTCCAACTCAATCCACAGTCCAACCCGACCTAAGGCGGGTGGCACGACACAGGCAAGCTATCTTGCCGTCCAGCTACTCTTCATCTTGTCATGTCATACTTACTCTTATTCTTCTTATTATAATTAATGAGCATGCATCGTGATGCTATTTATTCTTCTTCATAATCATATCCCATTCTCAACTTGACATGTAATCTAATCATACATATCATAACATACTTCATAGCATAAGCATAAATCACGTTTTGATATGCCCCGTAGCATATCAATTAACACTTAACATAACAACACATCACATAGCACATAACACATCAACTATGTCTAGGTAAAATATCCTAATAGCCCATGCTGTAGGCGGCGTTGTACTTACCTTGTCTACTTCTGACGTGAAGCTGTTCCACCTCGGGCTCAGCTGCAGGTTACTTCCTGCTTAATCGAAAGACTAGGTAAGGTTCTAATCTAAGACCATAATATGTTGGTTTTCCACCAACATTCATGCATGGCTTTGGTTATATGTCCCCCTATAGTAAAACATATTATGAGTGGTTACACTAGGTAACCTCTCCTACTCGGGTACTACATCGCTCTTACGAGCTCATACAACAACCTATTAGGTTACGTTGGATAACTTTCCATACTAATCTTACTTGTGAGCGAATAGGTTTAAGCTAGCACCTAACCTCGGCTTAACATTTATCTTACCCACTAGGTTAACCAAAGTTAACCTCTAAGGTTACTAAGGTCAACTCTCCTTTGGGCCAACCTCAGGCTTTGGGGCTAAGCCCTGTGATTCGGGTATAAATTCTCGATCACCGTTCGTCTTAACTCTTTACCTAGCAAACCTTGAACTAGTACATTTTAATCTCTTTTCTTTATCTTTGAAAAAGCTTTTAGCATTCGAGCCTAAAAACTGCTATACTTCCCCTTAAAAATCCTTGAATTTTAAAACATGTTTTATAAAATGTTTGAAGGCTAGAAACTGCCTTTGGAACAGTTTCTGTGTTCAAAACAGTGTTTAAGACAGGAAAAACTATTTTTTCTAACTGGTTCTAGAAAATCCTGTGCAGCAATTGCTTGTTCCCTGCACGGTTTTCAGATTTCAAGTTATAGTTTAAAATCCGTTTAGAATTAGAAAAATTTTTCTTCACGAAAGTTCTTGCTCTCGAAGAGTTCTAAAACTTTCGTGTTTTAAGTAAAGTCTGGTTCTGCACCGTTTAATACTAGTTTTTATTTGAATTCGGTTGATCATAAAAACTGCGTCCTGATGGACTATCTCCGGTTTTTTGTAAAAACGGAGGCTTTTGGAACCTCATTTTGAGAAACGGTTCACGTAGTCCCCTAGGAAAAACCCTGTTCTACAACTTTCGTGTTTCACGTTTTTGCCTATTCGGCCTCTAAAGGCCTGCAATTACCGATTTCCTGAGGCCGACCAGTTTGGAACCCGAACTGGCAGCCTTGCTTACTAAATTTGGTTTACGTCCTAATTTTCGGTTTCTACCTCAACCGATCACATCGGGAGCTTAAAGACACATCATGCAGAGTTTCTAACGTCTTGCATGTCCCAACATGCAGCCCTAACTCGTTCATGCAGCCCATGAAACCGAACTCTAACTTAAGGGTGCATGGTCTAGCATGTTCATACCATTCATCATTCATTCCCATTCAAGCATACATTCCATTCTAGCATATCCTAACATACAATTACATAATTAATCATGCATCTAAGGGACATATAACCTCATATAAGCTCTAACATGCAATCCTAGCATATCAGACAAAAAAAAAAAAAAAAAACATTAATGACATAAAGGAAACAAACCACTCTAGCAACCTAATCAAGCACTAAGCAACTTATGGGCATAAAAATAAATTTGAGCTTATGCTCTACAAACTTGGCTTGAACAAATACATTTAAATCTTGACTTGAAAACTTTAAATAAAATAGGTTTAAGGTTTTTGAAAAATACCTTGACTTGGTTAGGGATTGGCTTTAGGTTTGCACCACAAACTCACACCCTTGACTCTAGGCTCCCTAGATCCGGTTCTAGCTCACCAAAATGCAACAAAACTAAACTTTTTGGACCTCAAAATCAGTCCTCACTTGGTGCACGGTCTCACCACCTAATTGGACCCAAAAACTGAAAATTTTTCCACTGTTTTACTGCTCAAAACAGTGGCTGCCTGCAGGGAGAAAATAGCTCCCAAATCTTGCTCAAATTTAGTTTTCGGTTGCTCGGATCACACTCGAACTCTCCCCTAGTGTTTCCCTTCAATTTTCTGATTTTTTTCCTCTCTTCCCCTGCTCACTGCCCACGGCTACAGCCACTAGAATGGGCTGGAAAATTTTTTTCCACTCTTCCTCTTGTTTTCCCTCACCAAACCGAACACACACAAGATTGGTTCAAGAAATTTTTTTGGTTTTCTCTCTCACTTTCACTCTCGGTTTTGGGCTGAAAAATTTTGTCAAGAGTTTAGTTGTATTTCTTGATTTAAAAAGGGGAGGATGCACTCCTATTTATAGGCAATGTGGGACACCAAAGTTTGCATTTTGGCCCCCAAAATTTTTAAAATTTTACACTAAAATCCCTTGAGGTGGCCGGCCAAAAAGCTTGGAGAACAAGCAAGAATGGTATAGAATGGACACATGGCATGTGTGGATTTGCTCTTCAAAAAGTGATGATGTCATAATTAAAAAAAATTATGATGTCATAAATAGGATAGCTTAGTTGTCTTACTTATCCAATCAGCAGTATAATTTTAACTTAACACAGAAAAATTTAATACTGTGTTGTACTAATACACAATATTAATATTTTATACTGTCATAAAAATTTTATCTGTGAAAAACC
Source organism: Ficus microcarpa (assembly GCA_025413485.1). Taxonomy (NCBI): domain Eukaryota; kingdom Viridiplantae; phylum Streptophyta; class Magnoliopsida; order Rosales; family Moraceae; genus Ficus; species Ficus microcarpa. Next base: position 15,293,412 of record CM046387.1, read on the forward strand.
GGGTTGAAAATTTTTTTCTTTATTTTCTCAAACCCTTTTGCCATTTGCTCTAATTTTGTGTACTTGATTTTTCTATGATAGTTTTAGATCTTATTTATGCTATCTTACCCGAAAAAATGGGTTTTCGCAGTATTTTTCCTATACTGCATCTCATAAAATTGTACTGTTAGGGTTTTGAACATTTTGGTCAAACTTTGACTTTCCCGGGTCAAAGTTGACTTTTTTTGGTCAACCCTTTGACTTTCTTAGAATGATGCAAAATTCATCTCTTTTCATCCGAAAAGACCATTCATTAATCAAAACAAGCATATTCGAGTCTTATAAAACTATAAGAGCTCGTAACATATATTGGAGTTCTAAAGCGAACTTTTCCCTAAAATGCCGATACGGCATACATTCAATTCCTTTTAGAAGGAAAAATATTCACATAGAAAAGCAGGTATTACACTTAGAAGCATCACTGTAAATCACGAAATTTCCTGCGTCTACATCCGGAATTATTAGTACGGGCGCACTTATCAGCCTCCTTTTAAGCTCCTGAAAATTCTCCTCGCATTTCGGAGTCCATTTAAACTTCTTCTCTTTTTGTGTCAGGGTAGTGAGAGGTGCTGCGATTTTCGAAAATCCTTTCACAAATCTTTGGTAGTATCCTGCCAATCCCAAGAAACTTCTTATTTCTGTGACGTTCCTGGGTGTTGGTCATAAACTGACCGCTTCAACCTTTGCTGGATCTACCGAAATTCCCTCTTTGGACAACACATGCCCCAAGAAATGAACCTTTTCGAGCCAAAATTCACATTTCGTGAATTTAGCATACAATTGATGTTGCCTTAGCATTCCCATCACCAACCTAAGGTGATGTTCATGCTCCTCCTTGGGCCTTGAATAGATTAAAATATCGTCAATAAAGACGATAACGAACTTATCCAAGTACTCCTTGAACACACGGTTCATAAGGTCCATAAAAGCGGCTGGGGCATTGGTCAACCCAAACGACATGACTAGGAACTCGTAGTGCCTATATCTCGTTCGGAAGGCTATTTTGGAGATGTCTGACTCCTTGATTCGTAGCTGATGGTAGTCTGAACGTAAGTCGATCTTCGAAAATACAACCGCTCCCCTAAGCTGATCGAAGAGATCGTTAATCCTCGAGAGATGATACTTGTTCTTGATCGTAATCTTATTTCGCTCTCGGTAGTCGATGCACATGCGTAGAGATCCGTCCTTCTTCTTTAAACAAGACAGGTGCTCCCCATGGAGAGTGGCTCTGTCTGATGAACCCTTTGTCCAACAATTCCTGTAGCTGTACTTGCAGTTCCCTCAGTTCTGCCGGTTCCATTCGATATGGTCCTTTCGATACCGGTGCGACTCCGGGTAGTAGTTCGATCTCGAAGAGATTTCACGTTCTGGCGAAAGTCCGGGTAAATCTTGTTGAAAAACATCCACGTATTCCCTTATAATGGGAACGTCTTCTGGTGTTAGCTCCTTCTCTTGATTCTTGTCTACCATGCTAGCTAAATACCCCTGGCATCCATTCGCTAACATCTTCCATGCTTTTATTGCCGAAACGAATTTAGTGGCAGAATTTCGGGGTTGTCCGTAGAAGTTAAACTCGTCCTTGTCATCCGGGCTGAACGTTACACAACGCTTTCGACAGTCAATCTTAGCGTTGTACCTTTCTAAGAAATCCATCCCCAAGATCACATCGAAATCATGGAGTTTGATTGCGATGAGATCTGCAATTAATTCTCTGCCGCAGACAATGACGGGCACATTTTGGATCCAAAAGTTGGACCACAAAATTTCTCCAGATGGCAAAGAAGCATTGAAAGGTTGTTCACATTGCTTTCTAATTTTTGAGCGAACTCCATTGATATAAATGAATGAGTAGCGCCAGAATCAAACAACGCAATCACATCATAGGTGGTGATAGAAATCTGACCTGTCACCATGTGTGATGTTCCTGTCTCGGCATCTTCCTCCGTGTAAGCATAGATCCTGGCTTGGGGTTCAGGTGCCTCCAATCTGCCTTGGGCTATAGCGGGTTCTTCAAGCCTAGCTTGAACTGCGTGCAGTTGACGTTGGTTGGGGTTCCGATTCTGGTACGGAGGGTGCTGATTCTGATTATTCTTGGGGCAGCTCCTCGCATAATGCCCCTCTTTACCACCTAAGTAGCAAGTATTCATCCCCCTTCTACAAACTCCGGGGTGCTTTCTCTCACAGCTTTCGCACGTGGGGTAACTGACGTTGTTCCCTTCATTTCCCCGATTGTTCCTTTTCTGGGGAAAGTTTCGCTGTTGACCCTGACCGTTAAAATTTCCCTTCCGCTTATTCTTCTCAAACTGTTTGGGACTTTGGGCGGAGTTGCTGGCTTAGCCCTTTGAATTCGCCTCCGAACTGTAATGACCCGCCTAGCACAGGCCATTAACGTACATACATACATGCATTCACACATAACTTTTACAACTTACTTAATTATTACATGAAACACAGCGGAAATTTTTTTTTTATAAGGCGTATATACATATACGAAACATAAAACATAATCAGTACTATTTCTGGTGCATACTACTCAGTAGCCATAATTATACATGCCATAATTTAACATAATTAACAAAACGCGTAGCAGTTCCCATTTTCCACCATTCACAGTGCCCGGCCACGCGATTCCACCTTGCATCATCAAATGCCAGCAGGTTGTTTACCTACAGCACAAACTTAACACAATGAGCTTTCGCTCAGCAAGTACAACTCCTATACCGCGACTCGTGACTTATAACAAAACATATCATCATTCTATTGCATATACTTCAAGACATATAGCATGCATGAACCAATTATGTTCATATTATGCTTATTTATTTTTGTATCTACTTGATCTACTTAGGGGCCCTTAACATGTGTGTGTTCGTACCCGGCGCGCGACTATGAATTGGTTGGGGCGGCCAAACCAAATCCAACTCAATCCACAGTCCAACCCGACCTGGTGCGGGTGGCACGACACAGGCGACGTATCGCCTTTTCCTACTTTTCACCTTGTCATTCTTAATCGTGTAATACATAATCCCATTTCATGAACACCTCGTTCGATGTCCATTTTATCATGATTCATATGCACATAATCTATTTCGTAAGCATACGTTGCTTACTTAACACATTTCATAGCATAAACTTATTACATACATATAACATAACATCACATCATAATACATAGCACAACAATAATATCTAGGCAAGTATACAACTACTAGCATATGCTGTAGGCGGCGTTGTACTTACCTTGTCTATGCCTGTTGATATGCTGTTCCACCTCAGGGCTCAGCTGCAGGTTATATCCTGCTTAATCGAAGGACTAGTTAATATTCTAGCCTATGACCATAATAATGTTGGTTATCCACCAACATTCATGCAATGCATTGGCTATATGTCCCCCCTATCTTAAAACATTTTATGTGCGGTTACGTTGGATAACCTTTTAAATTTATCACACGTGAGAGCGTATAAAGGTTAGGCTAACACCTAACCTTAAACTTATCATTATCCTAATTAGGTTAATCGAAGTCAACCTCTTGATTACTAAAGTCAACCCTCCGTTGGGCCAACTTCGGGCTTTGGGGCTAAGCCCTGTGGGTCGAGTATAAATTCCCGATCACCGTTCGTCTGAACTTTTTACCTAGCAAACCTTGAACTTGAACATTTTATTCTCTTTTCTTTGTCTTTGAAAAAGCTTTTGACCTATAAGCTTAAAAAAACTGCTATAATTTCCCTTAAAAATCATTGGATCTTAAAATTGGGTTTTTAAAACATTTGAGGATTTGAAACTGCCTTTGGAACAGTTTCTGTGCTTAAAACAGAGTGTTTATACCGAAAAACAATTTTTCTCTATGGGTTCTATAAAATTCTGTGCAGGAATATTTTGCTCCCTGCACAGTTTTCAGATTTCAAGGTCTAACTTAAAATCCTTTTGGAATTTGAAAAAGTTTCCTTCACCAAAGTTCTAGCTCTCAAAGAGATCTAAAACTTTCATGTTTTACAAAAATTCTGATTCTGCACCGATTAATACCAGTTTTTATTTGAATATCGGTGATCTTAAAAACAGCGTCCTGATGGACCACCTACAGTTTTTCGTGAAAACGGAGGCCTTTGGAACCTCATTTTGAGAAACGGTCCACGCTGCCTCCTAGGAAAAACCCTGTTCTACAACTTTCGTGTTTTACGTTTTTGCCCATTCGGCCTCGAAAGGCCTGCAATTACCTATTTCCTGAGGCCGACCAGTTTGGAACCCGAACTGGCAGCCTTGCTTACTAAATTTGGTTTATGTCCTAATTTTCGCTTTCTACCTCAACCGATCACATCGGGAGCTTAAAGACACACCATGCAGTGTTTCTAACATCTTGCATGTCTCAACATGCAGCCCTAACCCGTTCATGCAGCCCATAGAAACTGACTCCTAACCTAGGGTTGCATGGCTAGCATGTTCAAACCATTCATTCCATACATTCCATCACATACCAAAATAAATTCAAACCATTCATGCACATGTTCATTCATACCCTAAGGGACATATAACCTCATGTAAGACTTCTAATGATGCAATCCTAACATTCCAAACAACCATAAACATATTGATGAGCATAAAGAAACCAAACCATATCTAGCAACCTAATCAAGCACTTTAAGGGCAATAAACTAAATTAGTGAGCTTATGCTCTTACAACCAATAACTTGAACAAATACATTTAAATTTGAACTTAAAAACTTGATTGGAAAAAGATTTGAGCTTTTGAAAAATTACCTTGAATTAGTAGGGTTTGGCTTTAGGTTTTGAACCAATTCTCCCACCCTTGGTTCCTAGCTCCTAGAGCCGGTTCTACCTCACCAAAAGAGCACCAAAACTTGGCTTTATGGACTCAAAATCAGCCCCCACCTAGTGCACGGCCATACCACCCCTTAGGACTCAAAATCTGAAAATTTTTCCCTTAAAATCCTGCACAACTAGCGGCTGCCTGCAGGGAGGAAAAAGACTCCAAAACTTGCTCAAATCTTGTTTTCGGTTAGTAGAAACACACCCGAACTTGCCCCCTAAAGTTTCCCTTAAATTTCTGAATTTTTTTCACTCTTTCCCCTGCTTGCTCCCCACGGCTATAGCCAAGAACAAGGGCTGGAAAATTTTTTTCTCACTTCCCTCTTGCTTCCTCACACAAACCGAACTTACCCCTAGGCTTGGTTCAAGAAATTTTTCAGATTTCTTCCTCTCTCTCTCACTCGGTTTTCATGAAGGAAAATGGCCAAAATTTCCCCAAATTTTCTGATTTAAAAAGGGTGGAAGACACCCCTATTTATAGGCAATGTGGGACTTTTGGACTTTGCACTTTAGTCCCTAAAATTTTTGAAAAATTTGCACAAAAGACCCTATAGGTGGCCGGCCATGGAGCATTGGAGAACAACCAAGAATGTGCTAGAACAAGACACTTGTCTTGTGAAGATTTGTTCTCCAAAAAGGTGATGATGTCATAATTAAAAAATTTATGATGTCATAAATAAAAAGGCTTGTTTGTTCACTTTTTCCACTAAACAGTATAATTTAAATTTAACATAGATAAATCTAATACTGTGTTGTACTAATACACAGTATTAATATTTTATACTGTCATAAAAATTTTATCTGTGAAAAATCGGACTGAAAAATTTTTTTCTTTATTTTTCCGAACCCTTACGCCCTGTACCTTAATTTTGCGTGCTTGATTTTCCTATAGTGGTTTTAGTTCTCAAATATGTCATCTTATTTGAAAAAATGAGTTTTCACAGTATTTTTCCCATACTGCATGTCAAAAATTTGTACTGTTAGGGTCTTGGCCATTTTGGTCAAACTTTGACTTTTCCGGGTCAAAGTTGACTTTTTTGGTCAACCCTTTGACTTTCCTAGAATGATGTAAATTGCATCTCTTTTCGTCCGAAAAGACCATATATCAATCAAAACAAGCACATTTGAGTCTTATAAAGCTGTAAGAGCTCGTAACACATAATAGAGTCCTGAAACGAACTCTTTCATAAATGCCGATACAGCATGCATTCAATTCCTTTTAAAAGGAAATAATAACATAGAAAAAGTCAGGTATTACACGAACCTTGACGAGGTTGCGTTGGCTTGACTGCGGTCTTCTCCTCTTTCCGCGCTTTGAAGATCTGTGCCCTGGCTTCCTTGTCTCGGTTGATCCAGTACTCGGCTCTTATGGCTCGGCTGATGTAATCTGACACCGTCCTTAGCAGACTACTGCCAGCACTTACTTGCTTGGCAATATCTGTTCGGAACATTTTCATCATCAGTTGCACCTTTTCTGCCTCGTTCGGTACCAAGTTTGGACACAGTCGAGCAAGTTGCTCAAACCTCTTGATGGCTTCCATTACCGTCATCGTTCCTTGTCTGAAGTTGGTGAATTCGTCCTGCTGCACGGCAAGGACCTCTCTGTTGTAATACATAGTGCGAAATTCGTTCACGAAGTCCTGCCAGGTCATAGCCATAATATCCCGGCGCATCTGCACTGTCATCCGCCAGTGCCTCGCATCTTTCTTAAGAGCAAAGGAAGCACAAAGTACCTTCTCTTGCTCTGTGAGTCGCATGAAATCCAAGATAACTTGGATGTCGATAAGCCAGTTGTCGGCTGCAATCGGGTCTGTAGGTCTCTCGAACTCGGGCGCCTTCATTCGTCTAAAGCGCTCATTTACTAGATCCTCTCGTACTACCGGCGGATTTACTTGCACTCCAGCTGGTGCCATCGGAATTTCAGCATTCCGAGGGATTTCTGGTTGGACTTCTGGTTGAACATTAGGTACCTGAGGTACCACTGGGGGTACTTGAGGCGCTTGCTGTGGAACCTCATGGATCTGGGGTTCTTGATTTATTCGAGCTAGTTACTCGCGAAGCCTAGTCGTTTCTTGTTGCTGTTCAAGCAACTGTCGTTGTAAGTCAGCTACTACGGTCGCTAAATCCGGCTGGGGCGGATTTATAGGTACGTTTCGGCACGGACGTACCATCTTCTAATTTCCTATTATAAGAGAAGATATTATCATACTATCAATATCCTTTCCTTCATGCAGATCTTAATATATCGTATTGTAAAACATCACATCTTGCTATTATCATTCATATCATACATAACATCATCTCATTACACATATCATGCCATGACTTAGTGGCATATCTGTATCATACTAGATACTTTTCACAACTTTCAAAACCATAACATAGCTTTTGCATACATCCCGTGTTCACACGGTCTCTTTGACAATTTCAAAAGTACACCACTGTGTCAAAAGTACATTACTTTCCTTGTTTTAAAAGTACATACTTTTCATGGTTTCAAAAATACATACCGTTTATATCCATATTTACAATATTTTCAAAAATACATCATACTGTACAAACACATATACGGCCAAAATCCTGGATGGAAGTGTCTAACAATTTCCCATCGTACATAATGTACAACCTGACGTCCGAATCAACAAACTAATATAGTCAGTCCTATCGTCCAACAAGAAATGTACAAAACGGTCCTAGGTCTAGACAATGACCTCGAGCGTAACCACGGACGCGTCTGAGTCAGAATCTGCATCTACGTCCTAGTCCGCATCATTGTACAAAATCCCCTCAGGCTCATCATCAAAAGGAACCTCCTCGGGGTCATCGAGGTCGTCCAAATCCTCAATCCAACCACCCTACTCGGGCTCAAGCTCAGGCTCCTCATCCCCATCGTCCTCTTCATCGCTGGAGATAACGATGACTGGGGGGTCCTCCAGCGGGTTTATGGGTACAACATCGTCGTCTGAGGCATCGTCAGCATCCATTGGATCCACGGCCTCCTCAGCCGGGATCTCTTGTACCGGAACCGCTGGTATCGGGTCCTCGGGGAATAAGGGCCCTACCTCGTACTGTGGCTCCCCCTGCCCAGCATCGTCATCTGCAAGAGCCTGGACATCGCCGGCGTGATCATCAGGATGTATTATCTGGGTGATAGTCTCTGCCTCTAAGATATCGTCGATAAAACTGCCGACGGTCATCTCTGGGGTAGGTGATGAGACAAACGGGCGGATGTGGGTCAGCACTCCGTTCCGTAGAAGTACTAGTGTAACGACCCGCCTAGCGCAGGCCGTTACCTTACCATACATACTTAACTTACTTTCTTAACTTACTTATCTTACTTAATTATTTGGTGAAAAGCAGCGGAAATTTTTTTTTTTTTATACTAGCTTATATACGTCGAAACGTAATAAGCATATCACGAATAAAGTATTTAACATAAGAAAATACATATTGAACGAAAACGCGTAGCGGCATCATATTCCTACAATTTCACAGTGTGCCCCGCCTTGCACTTCTATCTTGCATCACCTATTGCTGTCAGGTGGCTTACCTACAGCATAGACGTCAAACTATGAGCTAACGCTCAGTAAGTACAACTATCTAAACCGCGACATTTCATACTTAACCTAGCATACACGTTCTAACTTAGCTTATCGTAACATGTCTTATTGCATACCATAGCATACTTCATAACATAGCATCGTAACATGGGATTTCACATCATAACATACATAGCATTGCATAATAGATGCATGGTCCGGTTATGCTCGTATTATGCTTTACTTTCATTCTTAACTTACATTTTTTTTTTCTTATCTTACTTAGGGCCCATAACTTAAGTGTCTGTACCGGGGCGCAATTATGGAGTGGTTGGGGCGGCCAGTCCAGTCCAACTCAAACCATAGTCCAACTCGACCTCGGACGGGTGGTACGACACTGGCAAGCTCGCTTGCCATCTTTCTTTCTTGTTCTTAAATCTCATCTTATTTTGAGTGAACATGCATCGTGATGTCACTCTTTACATAATTCACAACATACTTTGCCTCTTACCTTTCATGCTCAGCTTGCACATCCTTTTTCATACATAGCATATCAGCATATCATATAACATATCACATAGCATATTACATATAACCACCTAACATGGCATTCAGACTAACATACCACCAAACATACAACAAGCATATCATAGCAACAATCAACATATATCCCTGGCATGTATCTAACATACTTTGGCAAGTATCAACTAAAGCCTATGTTGCAGGCGGAGTTGTACTTACCACTTTTTGCTATGTCCTCCTTGGCGCTGTCCTCCCTCGGGGTATAGCTGCAGGTCTTCTCCTGCTTGAGTAAAGACATAAGTGAGATTCTGATTCTTGTTGAGGGATGTTGGTACCCTAACCAACATGCCTACTAAAACCTAGTTGTATGTCCCCGATACTCGATATCTAATTTGGTCACAATTTGCCATCCTATTGCTTAGGAGTCCATAGCCTTGGATTACTCCTTAAGAGGCTACTTTGGATAACCTATTAGACTAGGCTCTTGACATACTGTTAGGTTTTCTCCAAACCTTGAGCTTTATTCTTATATCATGGCTTATTGGGTTAACTTCTTTAACCCTATTTTATTGGCCTATTTCTAGACTATTGGTATTCCTTAGGATTACGTTAGATAACTCTTAAGGTTACCCTTAACCAATTGTTGGGTCAACCAAAGCTAACAGTTGGTCAACTACCGGTTAACCCTTGGTCAACTCTGGGCTTTGGGGCTAAGCCCGGTAACTCGGGTACTATTCCCGGTTACGGCCCGTAATCGGCTTGATTACCAATTTTACTATAAAAACCATTTTCCTATCTCAAACTTTCCATTTTCTTATCTTTTTGCACTTTTGAGTAACTTAGCCTTAAAATTCTTTAAACTTTTTGTTAAAATTATGACCTTTGAAATGAATCTTTATAAAAGTCGTTTAAGGTTGAAAACTGCATTTGGAACAGCTTTCATAATTAAAAATAGCGGTTTTAAACAAAATACAGTTTTTCGAAAACTTTTATAAAAACTCATATGTAGGAATTTTCGGTTCCCTACACACCTCTCGGAAAACAGTGTCATTTTAAAGATCCGTTCGGAATTTGAAAAACTTATCTTCACGAAAGTTGTAGCTCTCGAAAAATTTTAAAACTTCCATGTTTTTCGAAGAATCTAATTCTGCTTACATTTGCGTCAGTTTTTATTTGAAACTGGCTGATCATGAAATCTGGGTCTGGGCAGATCTGCCACGGGTTTTCATAAAAACGAAGGCCATTGGAGCCTAATTTTGGGATTCTATCCATGCTGCCCCCTAGGAAAAATTGTTCTGAGAAACTTTCACGTTTCGAGTTTTACCCAGTTCAGCCTGTAAAGATCTCAAATTTTTACTTTCCCGAAACTGGCCAGTTTCGAATCCCAATTGACAGTTTCGGTTGGTTAATTCGTTTTACGTCCTATTTTGTGAATCTAACTTAACCGACCATATCGGGAGCCTACATATCAAACACACAGTACTTCTAACGTCCCACACGAACCCATAAACTACTTCATTGGATCCATGCAAGCTGAACCCAAATTGCACAAAACCTAGTGCTTGCATGCTTCTAGAATTATGCATACATTCAACAATCATTCATCATTCAACCACATGCTAGCAGCCACACTCACCTACTGCCTAGGGCAGATTTTTGGCATCAAATTAGGGGACACACAACCCTAGCATCTAGCATGAAAATCAATCAACTAGCAAGCACAAAATAAGCAAGAATCAAGCCATACACCCTTAGATCTACAAATCAAGCACATACACCAAACCTAGGGCAAGAAAGGGGAAATGGACTTATGTCTTTACAACTAAATGGAAGCATAATTAAACTTTAAAATTAGGCTCAAATTAAAGAGGTAAGGCTCTAGAAGTAACCTTGGACCAAAGCTAGGGTTTTGTCACAAAATCCCTTTATTCCTCCTAGCTCACCCTTGGTCACGGCTTGCCCTCCAAAATGGGTACCAAAATTTTTCCTTGGCTTTCTTTAGCTCACATCCGGACACTCTAAGCAAAAGCCCCAAGAAAATTTTGCCTTTTCTCTCTTTCTTCTCCTTCCTCTTCACTCGGCCACACACACACCCTAGGAGACCTACAAAATTTTTCAAACTTTTTCGAGCTTTCTCCTAGCTCAAATTCGATCTCCTATGAACAAAAGCCCTCAATAAATTTTTGGTTTCCTCTTCTCCCTCTCTCAATTCTTGGCTGCCGAAATTTCAAGGAAGAAATTGGCAAGAATTTCGTCACATTTTCTAATTAAAAAGAACAAAACCCATGGGTATTTATAGAAGTGGTGGAAACTTTGGGAAATCATGAAAAAACCCCAAAACTTTTGATATTTCTTGATGGACCAATGAGGTGGCCGGCCAAGGGGGGTGTATCTAGAGCCTTCCTTAATTTTTTTTAAGCTTAATTAAGCTTAATGACATCATTAATCCAAGGCTAGATGAGGTCATTTCCCTTACCTCACACAAGGGCTTTGTTTGGATCTTTGTTTTCCTCAAAAATTGTCCTTTTTTTTTGTGCCACACAGATATTTTTAATACTGTGCTTCACTAATACACAGTATTTTTATACTGTACCGAAGTACAAAAATTTATCTGTATAAAATTGGACAGTATAATTTTTTTCTTATTTTTCCGAATCCTTTTTGCCCTTAATCTTAACTTGGTGTGCTTGATTTTCTAGGGTGATTTTAAGGCCTGTTCTTGCTATCTAGCTCCCAAAATTTATTTTTCGCAATATACTTCCCATACTGCATTTCAACATATCGTAAAGTCAACCTTTGACTTTTCTTGGTCAAACTTTGACTTTTTCAGTCAAAGTTGACTTTCGTAAATTCATGTACTTTTTTGGCCTTTTCGACTCAAAAGGTCCGTTTTCGAACTTAAAAATCAAACTTGAGTCTTCTCGACCCATCAAAACTCACAAAATCTAACAAAAACCCTAAATCGAGCTTTTTCACGCATACCTTCGTAATGTAAAAATAATAATTCCTTATAAGGAAAGTAAGAACATGAAAGTTCTAGGTATTACAACTAGGGCGTCCAGCTCGGGGTGCGGGATATCCTGGGGGACATACGGGAGCATCGTCTCCTGAAACCTCCAACAATAATGGCTCATCGTCTCCCCTGGATACGTGTGCCAATCCTGTGAGAGTCTCTGATATCGAGAGTGTCGCATATCTCGATAGATTGCGGGATCCCTAACAGGCTCATCGACCCCTCGGGCTGGGAGTGGCCCGTAGCGTGCAAGTACGGCGGTCCGAAAGTGTGCCCATGTACGATCGGGCATCTGCCTCTCTCCCAATGTAGCCCACCATAATCTCGAATCTCCAATCAGGCACCTACTGGCGAGGGTAACCTGTAAGTGTGCCTCTATGTGGCAAATCTCGAATATCTGCTCCATGTCATAAAGCCAAGCTCCAATAGACACCGACCGTCTCGTGCTATCGAAATATAAAGGCTGCGACCTATAGAATGCGGTGACAACATCGCGATCCTCCTCAACTTGAATTGGATCCATAGTATTGCGTCTATCATACATAATTTAATCATAAGTATTTTCACATATACATAAAATAAAATAAAACTTAACTTAACTTACAATGATGGAGGCTATGGCAGGCAACTGTGAAATCATGTCGCAGGGAATCCGCTCTGATACCAACTCTGTAACGACCCGCCTAGCACAGGCCGTTATCATACATACGTACTTACAGTCATGAGAATACTTATACCAAACTTACTTACTTAATACGTGAAACACAGCGGAATTTTTTTTTTTTTTTATAGTGCATAAATAAAGCTACGAAACATACAATATAAATAGATAACAGTACTCATGCGTACGAGCATTAATATAACTAAGTAGCAGTTATTAAACATCTCATAATATTTATATCAATTTCGAAACGCATAGCGGCTTCCGTTTCCCACATTTCACAGTGCCCGGCCACGCGACTCCACCTTGTACCATCAACTGCTGGCAGATTGTTTACCTATAGCATAAACTTAAAACAATGAGCTTTCGCTCAGCAAGTACAACTCCTATACCGCGACACATAACCATACATCTTATCTTAATCATGACACACAATCATTTCATAATGTAACACATCATTACATATAGCATGCATGAACCAATTATGTTCGTATTATGCTTTCTTATTTAATCATTTCTTATCTTACTTAGGGGCCCATAACTTGAGTGTTCGTACCTGGCGCGCAACTATGGATTGGTTGGGGCGGCCAGTCCAAGTCCAACTCAACCCACAGTCCAACCCGACCTTGGACGAGTGGTACGACACAGACGACTTGTCGCCTTTCCTTACTTTCCATCTTATCATTCTTAAACCCAGTATTCTTAATACCATTAGTGAGCATACAATCTGATGTCACTTATTCATGCTTCATAATCCTATTATACTCTTAGTTAAGCATACATTGCTTACTTAGCATATATATAATATAAACTTATTATATTGTAATAACTAAATTTTCTTCAATACAATTTCTTGTAGAGAAGTTTAAGCTGAACCATGGGGGTATTTGTGTAAATTCCTAATTAGGGTTTTTGAATGATTTTATGAGATCTTATTAGCTTTATAAGACTCGAAAATGAATGGTTTAGTTAAGCAAATGACTTTTTGGTTAAAAAGATGAAGAAAACCCATGATTTTATGATTGGTCAAAGTTGGTCAAGGAAGTCAAACTTTGACCAAGAAAGTCAAAGAAAGTTAAAGAGAGTCAAAGAGAGTCAAAGAAAGTCAAAAAAAGTCAACGAAAGTCAAAATTTGACCAAAAAAGTCAAAATTTGACCAAAAGTTGACCAAGGAGGTCAAGTTTGGTCAATGAAGTCAAAGGTTGACCAAAGGTAGTCAGAGAGTTGACCACACTGATAAATGACGAGCGGTATGGAAAATATACTGCAAAAATCAAAATTATAATCAAGGAAATGTAGATAAGAAATCAAACTACCATAGAAAAATCAAGCATAATACATAGGTATTTTTGGGCCAAAAAGTTTTAAGCAAAAAGAAAATTTTTCGTACTGTCCATTTTCGCACAGATAAATTTTGGACTGCTATACTATGTCACAGTATTGTGTATTAGTGAGCTCAGCATCAAAAATATCTGTGTGGGCTTTAAAGTATACAGCTTTTATGAGATAAAACCAAACAAGGTCTATGACCTCATGCATGACCTCACCTATGGGATTTATGGCATCATTAAGATTTTAATTAAAGAAAAAAGGGATTAAAAAATTGGATAATCTTTGACAACTCATGCATTGGTGGCCGGCCATAATGGGGTCAAAATGCAATTAAGAAAACTCATGGGGTTTTACCAAAAAGGAGAACCAAAAATAATCACAAAACCACCCCAAAATTTGCCTATAAATAGCCCCATTTGTGATCAGATTTTGGGCTAAAAAAATTAAGAAAAACCAGCCAAACTCTTGCCCATTTCCCCTTCAAAAATCCGGACATTCAAGGGAGAGATTTGGTGAAGAAAAATTTCAAGAAACTTAGGGGTTTTGGTGCTTGGAGTGTGAGATTTCCACTAGAGTTCAAAACAGTTTTTTTTGGGCAGCTTGTGTGCAATTTTTAAGGCCATAGGGCCGGCTGTTAGAGGGTAGAAGAGTGACCAAAAATTGTGACTAGAAGTGCTTAGAGTTGGGTGCAAGCAACCACTACAAATCAGCCACCATTTTTGTTCCATTTGAGCACAAAGAACCGGCCTTAGGGGGGTGCAAGGGAGGAGAATTTTTGGTGAACCAACCTTAGCTCCCAATTGTGTCTTTAATCAAGGTAACCAATTCTAAATCTTAATCTCTTTCAATTAAGCTTTCAATTTGAAATTTAAGTGTATTTCAAGTTGAAATTGTAAGAGCATAAGCTCAATTTATTTTGTGCCCAAAACTAGGAACTTAGGTTTATGCTTGATTTAGTTTAAGGGTGGTTTGATTTTATTTTTGCATGCTTACTTTAAATTTGTGAATTTCATGCAAAATGATGATCTATGGTATGTCCCCTAAGCTGCTCTAGGATGGTTGTGGATGAAAATTTTATGCTAGGTTGCTAGAATCTCATGACAATGCTTGATATGCTTGCTATGGCTTAAATCTTCCAACTAGAAATTATCTAATGTTGATAGGCTTGCATGGCTAAGTTAGAAAATGTGTTTAAACAAAATTTACGTTAGAAAACCGCTGCATATATGTATTAGGACTCCCGCGGTGGCTGGTTGAGCTAGATTTCACGTTTAGAACGTAAAACAAACTCTAAACCGAAAAATGGACAGGTTCGGATCAATCCTGACTAGTTTTCGAAAAAGTAAATTTTGAGGCCTTTAGAGGCCGAATTTGGAAAAACTCAAAACATGAAAGTTGTTCAGAACAGTTTTTTCTAGAGGGCACCATAGACAGTTTTCCAAAATAAGGCTCCAACAGCCTTTATTTTCACGAAAACCTGAGACTAGTCTGTCCAGACCTAGGATACACGACTAGTCCGTTCCAAATAAAACTGATGTAGATACAGGCCGAACTAGGTTTTGTAGTAAACATGAAAGTTCTAGAATTTTTCGAGATCTAAAAGTTTCGTGAAGAAAACTTTTTCAGATTCTGCCTAGATCTTTAAGTATAACTAGATTCACAAAGACTGTACATGAAGCAATAGAATTCTGTACAAGGTTTTCCAGAAAAATGTAAGAATTTGGTATTTTTGAACCAAAACTGTTAATTTGACTCCAGGAACTGTTCCAAAGGTAGTTCCGATCTTTAATAACATTTTCAAATATTTTTATGAGAAAACCCAAATTTTTATAAGAGGAATAATGAGGATTTTTGTAAAGAGGTGGTAGAAACACCCCCATTTTCGAAAGAGAACAAGTGAAACTATAGACTTAGGATTTCTTAAAATTGAGGTAAGCAAGAAGTTGACCACCAATAACTAAGTATTACACCCGAACTATAGCACTGGGTCCAAAGCCCAGGGTTACCTATAGTCACCCAATAGGTTACCCCTTAATTGGACCTTAGTAACCAAATAAGGGTTAACTTAAGATAAGTTACCCCAAAGGTTACCCAATGTAACCCAATATAATACCAAGGTTAGTAAGACTAAGGGTTACCCAATGTAACCCAACATGGTATCAAATTAATAAGACCAAGGGTTACCCAATGTAACCCAATATTGTATCAAGATAGTAATACTTAAGGTAACCAATAATAACCAAGTAGGTTATGGGTTACAACCAAGTTTAAGGATGGAATAATGATCTAATCCTAAGTATCTATGTATGAACTTAGCCTACAAGATCACCCTAGGTAACCTAATAAGGTAAGATCCAGGGTTAGTTGTGTTAAACCACGAGGGTTACTTGTAGTAACCCCACAAGCTATTATGAGTTATGAAGGGGATATATAACTAGGTTGATATGTGAATGTTGGTTAGGTTACCAACATTCTATAAGATCAAGATCTCTTACTTTTGTCCTTTAATATAGCAGGGGATAACCTGCGTTTGCACCCTAGACAGAGGCAGCCATATCGCGGACATAAGGTAAGTACAACTCCGCCTACAGCATAGGCATTTGTTGTGATGCTTACCTAAGCATGTTAATATAGTGTTCGATGTATGCTATATTGGTTGTTATGTGATATGTTAAGCATGTGATTAATGTTTAATACGATGCATGCTAGGCTATGTGATATGTTAGATTGGGGTATGTTTATATTGTATGAAATGTTAAGATCATGAGTATGATACAAGTAGGTGTAACATCATGAAGCATGTTCACCCATGATTAAGATAAGACCAAGATCAAGAAATAGATCATGAAAAACAAATAAAATGGCAAGCAAGCTTGCCGGTGTCGTACCACCCGTCCGAAGTCGGGTTGGACTATGGTTTGAGTTGGAAATGGTCTGGCCGCCCCAACCACTCCATAGTTGTGCACCAGGTACGTACACTTATGTAAAGGGCCCATAAGTAAGATGAGTCAAGATAAGATAAGAAGTATGTTATGAAAGCATAATGAAGCATAAATGGTTCATGTATGTTTAAGTATGTTATGCTATTATGTTATTACATGTTAAGAATGCCAAGTCCTATTATGTGTTATTTTGTTGTGTCGCGGATTAACAAGTTGTACTTGCTGAGCGAAAATTCACGTCTTACGTCTATGCTGTAGGTAAGCAACCTATGAGCAACGACTGATGCAATGATGGAGGAGCGTGGCGGAGCGACTGTAAAAAAGTGGGAACATGACCGCTACGTGTTTTGTATTATTAAGTATTTTATTTCAAATAGAACGAAGTTGTGTAATTATGGTATATGCGTACGCAGAACATCTTATGTCAGTTGAAGTGTGTATGTTTATATGCTTGTGAAAAAAAAAAAATTTCCGCTAAATTTCACTAAGTCACTAGATATGTAAGTACGGTAACGGCCTGGCTAGGCGGGTCGTTACACATATAACATAACATGACATTTGATCATAACACATAGCACATAGCATACCAAGTATATCTAGGTAAGTATACAACTAATAGCCTATGCTGCAGGCGGCGTTGTACTTACCTTGTCTATGCCTGATGTTATGCTGTTCCGCTTTGGGGCTCAGCTGCAGGGTATTTCCTGCTTAATCGAAAAACTTAGGTAAGATTTATAACCTATGACCATAATATGTTGGTTCTCCACCAACATTCATGTAGTGCTTTGGTTATATGCCCCTTATCTTAGATCATGTTATGTGTGGTTACATTAAGTAACCTTATCGCTTAATAACCCTAATAAATCGTATAACATAACTTAGTAGGTTACGTTGGATAACCTTTTTATGCTAAATTCTTATCCTTTAACCTAATGGATTATACTAACCCATTGGGTAATTTATCTTAAGTCCTACTAAGTTAACCAATGTCAATCTCTAAGGTTACTAAAGCCAACCCTCTTCGAGTCAACCTCGGGCTTTGGGGCTAATCCGGTAACTCGGGTATAATTTCCCGGTCACCATCCATCTTTGCTTGCTTTTATAACTTAGCTAAAAAAATTCCCTTTTTCTTTATCTTAGAAAAAGTTTGGCACTTAAGCCTAAAACTTCCTTAATTTCTTCTAAAAATCCTTGATTCATGAAGGATGATTTTACAAAATGTTTGAGGGTTGGAAACTGCCTTTGGAACAGTTTCCATATTCAAAACAGTGTTTTAGACAGAAAAACAGTTTTCCTAAACTGGTTCTAGAAAACCCTGTGCAGGAATTTCTTGCTCCCTGCACAGTTTTTAGAAATCGGGTTATATTTAAAAATGCTTTTGGAATTAGAAAAAGTTGTCTTCATGAAAGTTCTAGCTCTTGAAGAGTTCTAAAACTTTCATGTCTTATAAAAAATCTAATTTTGCTTGAATTCGTGTCAGTTTTAATTTGAAGCTGGTTGGTCGTATATACTGGGTCTGGGCAGACCAGCCTCGGTTTTCCATAAAAATGGAGGCTATTGGAGCCTTATTTTTAAAAATGGTTTGCGTAGCCCCCTACGGAAAACCCTGTTCTACAACTTCCGTGTTTTACGTTTTACCCCATTCGGTCTCTATAGGCCTTAAATTTCCACTTTTCCAAAACTGGTCAGTTCTAGACCCGAACTGGCAGCTTTGGTTATTTAATCCGGTTTACATCCTAATTCGCGGATTCTATCTCGACCGACCACTTCGGGAGCTTACTTGATAAACAGGCAGCATTTCTATCGTCCCATACTTACAAGCATGCTAACCCAACGTGTCCATGCAGCCCTAAAAAGTCGACTGCCCTAACCTTGGCTGCATGGTTTTCTAACTTGTCTACACCTAGTCATACCATTCCATTCATTCACATTTCATATCTTAACATACATTCACATTCTTGCATACTTAATTGGGGACATGTAACCTCATGTAAATAATCTAACATGCAATCCTAACATACAACAAACATAAGCGTATTAAATGGCATAAACAAACCAAACCACCCTTAGATAATCTAATTGAGCACTAAAACTAGCTAAGGGCATAAAAATAAAATTGTGAGCTTATGCTCTTACAAACCTTGTTTGAAATACATTTAAATTTTAATTTAAAAGCTTGAATGAAATTAGGGTTAGGGTTTTGAAAAATACCTTGAACAAGCAAGGATTGGCTTAGGGTTTGAACAAAAAATCTCACTATCTCCTTCTTGCTCCTAGAATCGGATTCTCCACACTCAATGGCTCACAGAATTTTCTTTTGGCCTCAAATTTTGTCCTCCCCCTATGGCTCGGCCACACAACACTTCGTTCTAAAAAATTACAGTTTTTCCCACTGTTTTCCTGCTCTAAAACCGTGGCTGCCCTAGACCCAAAATGGTCTCAAAACTTGTTTCAAACTTGGTTTTCTTGGTGGCTCAGTCAAACCCAAATGCTCCCACAAACTTTTCCCTAAAAATTTTTTGATTTTCCCTCGTGTTCCCGTGCACACCCACACACGGTAGCAGGCCTAGTAAGGGCTGAAAAAAAATTTCAAGCTTTCCTTCTTGATTCCTAGAGCAACCGAACACAAACCCAAGATTGGCTCAAGAAAAAAAAAATTTTGTTTCCTTCCTCACTCTCTCACTCAGATTTTATAGAGAAAATTGGCAAGAGTTTTACTAAATTTTTCAATAAAAATGAATAGGGCTCTCCCATATTTATAGACAAAAGTAATCTTTTGGAAATTAGATTTTTGACCCCCAAAATTTTAAAAATCACACTAAATGCTTGCTAGGTGGCCGGCCAAGAAACTTGGAGAACAAGGAAGAAATGTCTAGAACAAGACACTTGTCTTGTGTTGATTGGTTCACAAAAAGTATATGATGTCATAAATAAAAAAATGATGATGTCATAAATATAAAGTATTGTTTGGCTACTTTTTGAAAAGCATTATAATTTTAAACTTAACACAGATAAATCCAATACTGTGTTTTACTAATACACAGTACTGATATTTTATACTGCAGTAAAAATTTTATCTGTGTAAAAATAGACTGTAAAAATTTTTTCTTATTTTCTCAAGCCTTTTTGCCCTGTGCCCTAACTTAGCGTGCTTGATTTTTCTACGGCAGTTTTAGTTCTCATTTATGTCGTCTTACCCGACAAATGGGTTTTCACAGTATTTCTCCCATACTGCATGTTACAAAATTACACAGTTATGATTTTGACCATTTTGGTCAAACTTTGACTTTTGCGGGTCAAAGTTGATTTTTTCAGTCAACCCTTTGACTTTCTTAAAATCATGCAAATTTCATCTTTTTTCATCCGAAAAGACCATTTGCTAATCCAAACAAGCATATTTGAGTCTTATAAAGCTGTAAGAACTCATAACAAATAATAAAGTCCTAAATCGAACTTTTTCGTAAATGCCTTTACGGCATACATTTAATTCATTTAAAAAGGAAATAGTAACATAGAAAAAGCAGGTATTTCAGCTGCCTCCAAGATCCCAGATTCCTCCTACCATCAATCGCTCTCGCAGATCTGATTATGTTTTTTTTTTTTTGCCCCCTGACTCTGAAAATTTTTTCTTTGAATTTTGTTGGACTCTGGTAGCGGATGTTCACTTGTGTTGAATGATGATTTTTGTTATCTTTTTTTTAATATTTCAGTATAGAAATTCAGTAAATCAGACAGTGCTGATAGTTACTGGTTGGTAACTATCTTCCAGATGTGATTACCAGAGGTGATAATCATTCGGTGACCAGCCGATATCCTACCAACAAAGGTGATTACCAGCTGACTATCAACCGGTATCCTATTGAAGAAGGTGGTTACCAATCAATAACCGTCTAGTATCCCGTCGGAGGTGTTAGTTACTAGATGGGGATGTAACAAAAACTGTCATGGAAACGTTTGGAAAGAAATCTCAAAATTTCCAGTAAAGATGTTTTCAAAATGATTCTAAAATAATGTTTTCTTTGCACCAAATTAGAAAACAGAAATGAAAACAAAAGTGGAACGGTGAATAAGTACTTAATAAAAACCTTAAACATCCCAACTACTTAACTGAACTCAAAAAAATAGATCCCAAGTTTGGTTCCCTAATGGAACCCTTCTTGCTTATTCATACAAAATTAATCATAGCTAATTCTTGAATTGTCATTATTTCCAAAAGGGTCTAGTAAATGTGGAATTTTTTCGTTAGTGGTGGTATCCATTCCCATGCCTTCATCATCCCGCTCAAGTGTGACGGCCCATCATACAAGACCAAGGTACATGTTTCTTACCCAAATTACCTACAACACGTACATATAAGGGTGACATTTCACTCAGCAAGTATAAACTTAAATCTCACAAAAATTAAGTACAAATAAAAAGGCATCTAGGTTGGGTTGGGCGGGTTGAAGTTGATTTTTTGGGCCAACCTGCATTGTTAGATTAAAGAAAAGACTAGGCTGCATCTTAATTTTCAGGCCAAGAAACCGCTTGTGGTTCAATTGTGTCATATTTCGGTTCGGGTTGGGTTCTGTCGTTGTCACTACAATTCCACTTCCCCAACATACGTTGCCGTCCATGTTGCCCCTTGATTTTCTAATGTTTGGATGCGATTGAAAAAAAAAAAAAAGAAGGAAATGAAAGGAAAATTTTCGTTTTCTGATTTTAGGATTTTTTTTTCTTTTTATTTTTGTCGTTTGTGGAATGATGATTTTTTTTTTTTTTTTTTTGGAATTTCTTGTTGGAATCCGATTTTGTGATAGTGATTCTAATAACTAATCAGGTGGATTATGATCAGTATTGTACCAGATGACTGATATTTTTGTAGGTTATCAAAAGTGGTTTATTAGAACAGTCTACGAACCATGGTTGGAGAAAGCCAATCGTTTTTGTGTTGGAACTAAAAATAATATGGTAGAATAACCTACCAATTAGGGATTTTGTGTTGCAAAAAAAAAAAAAAAGGAGGGGGGTATATTTGTAATTTACCACGATACTCTCTTGTGATCGGACACGGCCATGCCAATTTTGACAACATCCAATAGATTAGCATTTTTTCAGTAATCTACTAGATTACCATTTTAATTTCAGTAAGATATGCTCTCTTGACATTTTAATTATTTAACTAGCGGCACTTTTGATAAAATTTCACAAAATCATGCCTTGATTGAATTTTGCCACACACGAAAAAAAATCTTGTAAGAAATGTCATAAATGATATCACAGATATTTATTTATCTATCTAATTTAAAATACCAATTATAATTACAACTTGATAGCCAAGATATAATCACGTGGATTACAAGTTGGTTACCAAATGGTAACTAAATGGTTACCAACCGTTGGTAGGTTCACGACTTGTAACCATCGCCATCACCGGCTTACCAGTTAATTACCAAATGGTATCTAATTGATTGCTGACCGACCACTGGTGGGTTCCTAATCAATAACCACCACAGTTGACAGGTAACTTGTTGGTTACCAATTGATTACCGACTGGTTAGCGATTGGTTACTGGCCAAAAACTCCCGATTTCATTGGATTTTCTAGGTTTCATTACCAGAATATTTTAAAAAACACTAGATTTATCATCAAAGCACTAAAAAAATTCAACAAAAAATACTCATTATCTTAGCTACATCTTCTGTCCAAAAGGTGTTAACCGACTATTTTGCCCTATGTCTTTTTATTTCCTTCTAATAACTATGTTTCTCCTTAAACCTTAATCCTATAATCAATGTAAGTTTATGGACTCGTTAAAATAGCGATTTTACTCAAAAAAAAAAAAAATGAATTTACATCCATAATCATGCCCTTAAGGTGCAAGTTACCATTTTACTCAAAGTATGTAAAGCTACAAATAGGGTTGCATCTACATCTAATAATACCTTTGCAGGAGGAAATGCTTAAAAATATCTTTCGAAGAAATGGAGATCCTCTGTACTCTAATAAAGTCATGAAATTAGATTTTTTTTTTTTTTTTTTTATCGTTAAAACTACTCCACTAATAATATCTATTTATCATTTAAAGTTTAATTCTTTATGCACTAAAATCGCACTACAAGCATCATCGCGTAAACAGCAAAGTATTAAAACAAGATATGGTAACTACCGTAAATTTCACTGTTTTTTATTTTATTTTATTTTATTTACTAAGAAACTGTAGTATATACAAATCCCTTTGAAAATTACCTTCAAACCCTTCCCTATAGATTGTCAGATTGAGAAAAATTATGTGAGATACTCCAAATCTTTCCGCCTAAACATTATAGGAAACATAAATGTTATATATATAACTGAATATTAACAGTCCGTTTCGTTCTCATCCGTTCTCTCTTATGCTGACTAAATACTAGATCTGGCGTAAAACTGGCGCACTTTGTCGGCGTTGTTTGCACCAACGTCAACGAGAGAATTGGAAGAGAAAGACAAAGAAGAAGACAAAGAGAGTGCAATGTTCCGAGTCATAAGTAATACAAATAAATTTTTAGTTTTTGTAAAACAGTGAACAGGGTTTAAGCATACCAGTATATGGATGGGCTAAGCTAATCTCGAGGGACAACTTACAGACTTCTCAATCCTTACAAGTTCTTTGGCCACATCAATCATAAATGGCCTATCTTCTGTTTTCATTTGAGTGCATTTCAAGGTCAATTCTAAGAAAGCTTCCAATTGTAGTTGCTCCCCTTCGCCAAAGTCGCCTTCCAAAATTTTTGGATCCACAACTTCCATCCATCGTTCTTTTTCAATCAACTCTTTTATATATTTGAGCAATGACCGTTCATTTTCAGGTCTGTCCAGGTCAACAGCTTTCCGTCCTGTTAGAAAGACACATAACAGGATCCCAAAGCTGTAAACGTCAGTGCGCTCTGTGATAATTGATGTCTGCAAATAATCAGGATCAATGAATGCAAAAGTTCCATACACTAAATCTTCGACATGTGTTTCGCCTTCAGGAATTGTTATACAGAAAGAGAAACCACATAATTTCGGATTGAAATCTTTATCTAGTAAGATGTTCGATGGTTCAATATCCCTGTGAATAATAGGCCTATCAAATGATGTGTGGAGGTAAGTAATTGCGTTAGCAATATCTTTTGCAACTTTCAATCTCATCTTCCAAGATAGCGATAAACCAGTAGAATCAATGACTCCCGTCGAATTGAGATGTCCATGATCTACATATTCATAAACTAACGCTGGATGAGGAAACTCCAGGCAGCAACCTAACAGCTTAAGAACATTTTTGTGGCTGCTCATTTGCGAACCTACTGCAATGTCACGGTATGCTTCATTTTCGTAACCGCCGGTGAACCTCTTGATTAAAACTGGACGGTCATCCAATGTGCCTTTGTACCACATTGTGAGCCTTTCAAATTTAATACATGATTTGAAGTGATCTGTGGCTTCCTCGATTTCTTTGGCGGAGTAAGTCCGAAGGGGGTTGCATCTCCATCTGCCTTTGCAAGAAGAGACGAGCTCCTTCAACAAAGTGCTTCCGTTCTCTAAAAAATATCTCTGTTTTTGGTCCTCCTCTAAAAAATATCTCTGTTTCTTGTCCTCCTCTAAAAAATCTCTCCGGTTTTTGTCTTTCTTCATTAGTCCTATAAATAATTTGCAGAAAAATCTTACTGGGGGTACTATATTGAAGGGGTGGAAAAAATCTAAACACATAATGTGGTTATATTTCCAACCAAACACATATTTTTTAGTTTAAGGATAAATTTTAACCCAACGGAAAGATTGAATAAACGAATTTAATTTGCTTTATTTGTACTGCGAAGAAAATCTGTACATTCTAGCGATCCATAAGCGGACAAATTCTTATACAATTTAGCAGAATGAAAACCATACCTGAGTATCTCTCAAAATAAATAAATAAATAAATAGATAGATAAAACATACCTGCGAAGCATAGGAAGCGACTTTCCATGGGGAGCTTCTGGAAGAATGAAATTCTTGTAGTGACTCAATTTCAGATTGAATTTAACAAACGAGAGGAACAATAGCAGTTAATTGAAATTCTAAAATGATGAATTTGTGAGAGAATTAAAGGCTACTAATTATATTTAAAGACGGGAATCAATTGAACTGCAAAGACATTAATTCACAACACGACAAAGCTGACTTATAGAGTTGAACACCGTGTGGGGCCCGCTGGTCGGAACTCAGAATTTGAGCAGTTTGAAGAACATACTAAGTATAGTCCTTTTTAAAAAATAATAATAATAAATAAAAAAGTAAGTATATATATTCCTTGACTTCTTATACAAAAATGTACATTCATCTTGAGATTACAAGAATCAAAACCACGAAGCATCTAGTATAACGCTATTATTAAAAATATATGGATGAGTGTTGTCTTTCGTCACATTACATGAACACTAAATAAATAACTAAATACTTGATTATTTTCAGAATGTAAATTTTAGAAAGCACATATAATTTAAAAACTAATTTATACAATAAAAAGCTAGCATTCCAGATACAAAATAACTAAGTAGAAAAAAGAGAAATAGATTTGATTAAAATGACAGAATGAATATTAACATTAAAAAGAAATGAATATAGTTGATATGATTTCTTTTATAATATTATTACGAATACAAAAGTCTTTGATAGATAAGAATTATTTAAAACAATCTTATATTATTTAATAGTTAGGACTTTCAAAGTTTGTGAAAACATTTACATATTTGTGTTTTGAATATCACATTATTTTGCTTATTAAATAACCTTCGTGAAACTTCCAAGATGCTCCTCAACGTTTACTTTATGAATAAATTAAACTCCAAAGACTTTCATCCACGAGAAGAAAAAGTTGACTTTCGAAGTTCAACATGTGGAGCCTGCCCGGAACATATATATATATGTATATATAAATGAAGGACCAAGAAGCATGACAAGTTTCCATCTTAAACATTAATATTAAGTAGAAAATAAAAGAAAAGTAAAACTAAAAATTCTTGCAAAGGGCTATGTACGTGGACTCCATATACAATCTTGATTCCTTACTAATACCGCTGTTACGCAAGCGTTTGCAATTTTATTTCTTATTATTTTTATAGTTATGTTCGAATCTTTATAAGGAGCAATTTTTTTTTTTTTTAGTCAACTCTCTACCAACATTTGTAAATCGCAGCTTAGTGAATTAAGATAAAGAGCAGTAATAGTGACATCAATTTTAACCTTAACAGAGCGTTTGGCAGACACTTTTAAGCTGCCCTTTTCCAGTTCAACCCAAACGGATACAGTTTGGCTACTCCTTCCATCCTAAACTTCCAACTGAACCGTTGCACAGTAAACCCAAATGGGTTCACTGTGCAACCACGCCTTCTGGGTCTCTCTGCTGCGAATCTCTCTGGGTCTCTCTGTCACTCGGCGACCCACTGTTCGTCCCCAAGGTGCAGCGCGCACGGCCTGGCAGGAAACCTCTCCTCTGACCAGATTCCTTCCTCCCTGTCAAATGGGTAAGGTTTTAACCCACCATTTTCTCTTCAATCGCCGATCCCCAACCCACCAAATGCCTCGCCGAGGTTCATCTCACTACCGAAAACTAAACCCTCGCATACCAACCCACGGTTTCGCTATTCGTTCTTCTCCTCGCCGACCATCGAAAACCTCCCCTAATCCGCCTCGGCTCTGGGTCTTCTTCGGTCGGTTCGAATACCGTGAGCCAGGTAAGCCTCTCTTCCAAAATTTTTCTTAATTTCCTCTTCGTGCTCTAGATTTTTCCTGCGATTTTTCGAGTAATGTTTGGAAATAGCTTTCGGCGATAGACCCATTTGGTCTGATTCGGCGCCGATGATGAATTTCATGTGTATGCCTTTCGATTGTTCTAACGGCTAATCTCTATTCCCAATTTGGCATTTTATTCCCCCTCCTCTAAGTTTGATACTTTCGAACGTTTGTTTGCAAATTTCTTTTTTCTTTTTTCTAATCTGGAAATGCGTTTCCAGAATAGCCTTCGATCGGTTTATGGAAGGTTGAGTTTTTCCTTTGCAATTTTTTTAGCGTTCTTTTCTGTTTTTTCGAAGAAAGTTAAATAAAGTTGCTCTCTTTTCCTAAATATGTAAAACAAAAAATTTTTGTTTAAGCCTTCGATTCTGTTGTGTACACATTTTCTATATTCATCCAAAAAGTATCGAATAAGGATTTGGCTTATGGGTTTCGGCAAGATCGTTCCGTTTGGTTGGCTGCAAACCACATCGTGAAGTGGTTCCTCCTCCCACTTTGTTTGTATGCTGTCTACGAACATTTGGTGTATTAGATCTTAGGTTCATTTGTCTTAGAACTCGCAGGTTCCATGCGATAATACAGTATGAATGAGCAGTTCTTTTCTGCTTGATTTCGAAACTTATGCAGCAAACTTATGCTTTAGCATTTTTTTTTAGATGTTTCTTTGAATTTAAAACTACCGATGCAGCATATTTGCCAAAAAAATAAAATATTAATAAGTCGTTGATTCTAACCATATTTGCAAGTAGAAAGAGCAAATAGCAATTTCACTCAATTGATGTTGTTGAACATTGGTATTGAAAAGCAAATTATAGAGATAAATGGTCAAAAAGCTCCATGATTATCGGTACTTTATCAGTCCCTAAACTTTGGGATAATGTGAATTCTGTTTCTTTTATTTCATTTTATTTTAAAATTATTGGTAGAACAAGTTTTTTTTACCATCAAATTAAATCTAATGGGTTGATTTACCAGTAGAACACTTTTTAGTATCGAATGATTAATTTATTTAACGCAAACTCTGAAATATCAATCCTTTAAAATTTAATCATATAGTTAATAAAGCGTGTTTACATGTTTTATCGTAGAATTCTCAATCTAAATTATACACAACCATCGGTAAAACTTGGTCCATGATAGTGTCAAAATTGCTAGTTTATGTACTTCGTTTGAGAATATGGCGTGAGATTCACACAACTATACTATGAAAATTGAAATGACAGGTAGTTTTTATATATTTGTTCGTGGTGTTTTAACACATGATACTGGTAACCATATACTATTCTAATTAGTACGGGATTATTGTTTTTAGAGTCAATTACTAGCACAAGACTACTATCAATATAGGCAATTCGTTGAGGGCGGTGAATATATATATATATATATATATGTATGCATGTATGTATGTATGAATATACATGTGGGTATGGATACGTAGGGATTCTTTTAATGCACTAGAGGTACGTGTCCGTTGGCGTGCATATAGCCTTCTACTTGATTTTGTAACCTGGTATTTACTTTTTGCTTGATCCGAGGTTGTTGATGACCAAGAAGAAATCCCTCCTTACTGATTTCTGTTGACAAAAAACTTGAATAAAGTAATTATCCT
Organism: Ficus microcarpa; assembly: GCA_025413485.1. Taxonomy (NCBI): domain Eukaryota; kingdom Viridiplantae; phylum Streptophyta; class Magnoliopsida; order Rosales; family Moraceae; genus Ficus; species Ficus microcarpa. Next base: position 15,321,668 of record CM046387.1, read on the forward strand.
CGCCCTTAAATTTAGAGCAATTATGTCCTCACTAAAACCAACAAAACTATTAGCCAAGTTAAAATTTGCCGGCCAATATTATATGTTTTAACTTGTATGACTTCTGTTCATCAAGAAATCCTTTTATATTATGCTTCACAGTAGGGAAACCGTATGTATACTTGGACGACATAATGTTGAGTACTTTTCCGACTTTCACAACTGATGGAGAACAAGCTTAAGAATGTTTGTTTTTTTCAATAAGGTTTTGGATTTGAGTTAGTCTCATCATAATTAACGAAGTAAATGAATAATTCATTTTATGAAATATCCATGTGTCTTGCGACAGTGTCTTACGTCACCAACGTTATCTTCGTATTGGTACATTCTATCTTTATAACCTCTTTTCTTTAGGAGAAGGTTAAAAATAAAAATAAAAAGAAAAATAGTTAAACACAAGGCTTTTGAGACTCTTTTAAGGTTGTTATTAAGTTAAAATGTTGTGCTACAGTGTAAATTAAGAATAAACAGAGAATATGTTTGTGTTTCTTCATTTAAATAAATATAAGCAGTTGAATTATTTTAAGAGCTTATATAGTCCTTGAATCTGATTGGTGTCATTTTTTAGTGAAAAGTGAAAATGTCTCTACTAAATGTGCATAAGGGACACTTGTAGTTCAAATTTCATTTCTGAAGAGCAACACTGACAAAAACATTCAAACGTATTTCATGTCCGACCCGATATTTGCTAACTCTCTGCTGTGGTAGTCCTTTGTTGATGAAAGCACACGGTTGTTGTTTTTTTTTTTTTCTTGCTGCTATTTGTTGTATGGGATTTGATCAGTAATGAAAATGGCAGTTCAATTACACGTCCATTTATGTGACAGTCAGTTGTTGCCGTTTTGTTTTTTTTTTTTTAATAGTTTAAACTCTTGATCTGGTGTTGTCCTTGATAAATTTGAACTTCGACTTCGCAGATCCACACTGTGATAGACATCCACTGCTGTTACATTGTGTCGTTTCCTCCCAACTTGGCGATGATGTATACTGTGTCAATCTCTTCAAAATAATTTGTACTGACTGGTGAGTCGGGCACCCAACGTTTAAATGTCAATTATCGGTGCATAATTCATTGTTCGGTGTAACTTCGTTGAATTATATGCCTTGGTAGCTATACATGAACCGGGTGCTTGGCATGCCTCAGAACAAATATGTCTGTCGACCTATACTGAGCCAACTTATGTTAGTTTACTTTTTTGTATTTATGTTTAGTGTTTGTTTGTGTTTCCTGCTTAATTTGTTAAGGAAATGCCACGAAAAGCATCAGGAGAGACCTACGTTTGGGACTCCGTGAAAGAGAAAAAATTTCTCGAGAAACTGGATGATTACCTGGCTACAACCGGCGGTAAACATCCGACCTCAGCAATCCTCGATCTTTGGGCCGCAGAGTTTAATGCTGAGTTCGGCGGCGTACCGGCCTTCGGATCGACCTTATCTCAAAAGAAAGAGCGCATGAAGAGGATTTATAAGGGGTGGAAGGAGTTGCAGGCTCATACAGGCCTAGGGTACAATCCTATAAAGGATCGTGTCATTTGCTCCGACGAAGCATGGCAGAGTTTCATTCGCGTAAGCGTTCTGTCTACCTCATACCAATTCTAAGAAATATTCTTCCTTTTCGATGTTTTTAATTTTACGATTTTACAATGTCTGGTGCAGCAGAACAAATAGTGCAAACATCTCAGGCACGAGGGACTGCGCAACAAAGAGCTATACTATAACGTCTTCGACAAAAAGCATGTTGCGGGTGTCTCGGCCTATGGGTCCGTAACAATGCCGGGCGACATGCCACTGTACTTCGACACCGAGGTGGCAATGGATGACTTAGTCTACCGGCCTGTATTAGACAAGGAGTCGGCGCCAATGACGGGGGCGCACCATGTGAACACCATGAGAACCGGTGCCGATGCAGGTTCATCGAGGTCTAGGGGGAGTTCCGGAAAGAGGAAGCAACGAGATGAAACGGATGAGATGACATTTCTGGCTATGCATGAAATCGTCAACCATTTCCGGGGCAGATCGCAATCGGCCACAAGCAACGAGCAATCAAGGCGCACAGATCCCATGTTCGACTGTATGAATATCATGGAAGAAATAAGTGTTCCCCCCAACGAACGGGCTTTCATGTGGAACTACTTCAACCCGCGACCACGTCTCCAGCGAACCTTCCCGAAGCTTAAAGAGGTCGATAGGCGGGCGATTATCAATATGGTTCTTCAGGGCCATCCACCCCCGGCTAATTGATTCCCGCTTTTTTAATAAAACTTTTTCATATTTTTTATTGTTACGGCTACAACTGCGACGGTTCGTCGGAGCGGAGGAGTTTTTTTTCCCCCCTATATTAATGTTTTTGTTTATTGTATGGACATAATGACTGTATGTTTTAATTTTTAACGTCCTTCGCATTATCATTTACGCTATATTAATTTATTACGGAAGGTGGGCATTTTCCCTACTTAAAACTAGTGTTAATAACATATGTGACAATAATTTAATAACAGGGTCGCAACTAATTTCGGTACTCTCAGGTAAAAATCCATTGCTGACGGGAGGAGTTTCAGATTTGGCAAAATAAACTCGGATAGTTCCTCTTCAAACCACGAAGAAGATTCCGACTACTCAGAAAACGATTGTAACCCCAATGATTGTAATCCCAATGATTATTATATTATGCAGGCCGTGCTAGCGACGACAAGCACCAGGCGTAATAGGCGCAGGCCTCTCAACTCATGCATGATTCAATGCTCATTGGTAGCAGGCGCGTCGACGAGATACTAAATGGACACGACGGGATTTGTCAGACAGTGACCAGTATGCAGGCGCGAACACTTAGAGTATTAAGTAACATGTTAGCGACTCGGGGATTATTGACGCCAACATGTAACATGAACGTAAATGAGCAACTATTCATTTTTTTATCCATATGCTCACAAGGCGCAACTGTTCGACAAACATCGTATTTGTTCCAGCATTCGTACGAGACAACTTCCCGTTGGTTCGATAACATCCTGCAGGTTATTTGTTCGTTGAAGGACGAATTCATACGGCTACCGGACTACACAAGCATCCAGCAGTTGATTCTAGAGCATCCGAACAAATACAGACCTTGGTTTGATGTACGTTTTTTTTTTTACCGTTAGCCTCGATATACCCATTCGCTGCTTTTTATTAGCAAATAATGTAGTGTTAATGATGTTTATCACATGGAACCGTACTGTAATATTTGAATTTTTCCATGTACATATTTTTTTTCCTTTTAAGGAATTATTTTCACTTTATGAAAATTTTCGTGAAAAAGCTCGGTTTAGGGCTTTTGAAAAGATTTGTGAGTTTAATAGGTCAAGAAGACTTAAAATGGATTTCTAAGCTCGGAAACGGACTCTTCAAGTCGAAAGGATTGAAACGGTGCAAAATTTTATGAAAGTCAACTTTGACCGAAAATGTCAAAGTTTGACCGGCCAAAAAGTCAAAGGGTTGACTTTTTGAGATTTTTCGAGTTCGGAGCGGGATGAGTTCCGAGATGATGTTTTATGAACTAGATAGCAAGAATAAGCCGTAAAACGTCCCTAGAAAATCAAGCACACTGAGTTAGAGTTTAAGGGCAAAAAGGGTTCGGAAAAATTTGAGAAAAATATTTTTTGATCCAAAATTCACACAGATAAATTTTGTACTTCGGTATGAGATAAAAATATTGTGTTTTGAGAAATCACAATATTAGAATTATCTATGTAACACAAAGAAAAAGAAAATGGAGTTTTGGAGAGCAAATGATCAATTAAAGCCTAACTAAGCTAAGGACTATTGCCATACTTATGACCTCATCTTCCATTAAACAAATTTGAGCATGTGGAGTCTTGTTCTCCTCCCCCTTATTCGGTTGCACAAGAGAAAGAAAAAAAATAATAAGGCAAGGAGTAAAACAAGGAAAAAGAGCCTTAAATTAAGGCAAGTCACCAACAACTCCTAGCCCATCTTGTCTACAAGAAAGCTCTCCCATTCCCTATGCATTTAATGCAAGATTTTTTCAGCCAACTTCTCACCCCCTTATTCGGCTGCAGCAGCAAGGAAAAAGAGAAAAGAAAGAAAAGAAAAGCATGGGATAAAGCCTTAAAACAAGGCAAGAAACCAACCACTTGTCCAATCAAAAAATCCCTTCCATTATCTCTATTCTTTTAGTGAAAAAGTGAACCAAACCTTGCCCATTCCCTCTAAAGTTCGGCAGCCAAGTGAGAAGAGAGAGAGGAGAGGAAAAATCAAAAACTTTTGAGAGCTTTTTGAGCCTTAGAAGTTCGGTTGAGCAAGGGTGAGAGCAAGAGAGAGATTGAGAATTTTTCTTGTGGGTTTTCAAGGGTGAAGCCGACCAAGTGAGGAGGAGAAAGGGTGAGTGAATCTTGAAATCTTTCTTGGGGTTTTTGCTCTTGAAGTTCGGCCTTGGAAGGTGCAAGAAAGAGCCAACATTTTTTTTTTGAATCCCCATTTCTTCTAGGTGTGGCCGTGAGCTTAGAAGCAAGGAGAAGAAGAAGGAAAAATTTGGTGCAACCAAACTAGCTTTGGTTCTAGGTAATTTCTCAAACCCTAAACCTCTAATTTTAAGCTTAACTCCAAGTTTAATTTGAGGTTCGATCGGGTTGTAAGGACGTAAGTCCAACTTCTTTTTATGCCCTAAATTTCGGTGTATGCTTGATTTGCTAGAACTAGGGTGTTTGGCTTTAAAATCTTGCTTGATTTGTGTTGATTTTTGTATGAGTTTCATGCTAGAAAAACTTAGGTTGTGTGTCCCCATATTGTGGCCAAAATTTGCCCCTTTTGGCAGCCAAGATGCATGTTAGTTTTAGGGCTTAAATGGTGATGTTTGTTGGATGTATGTAATGCTAGAACCAAGCAACCCTAAGGAATATCATAAGTTTAATGGGCCAAACAAAATGGGTCAGGGCCATTGACCCAATATGCTATGATAGAATGGTCAAGCCCAAGGTATTAAAGAGAAATCCAATAAAAGATCAAGGAGATAATTAAGAGGTTATCCAACATAGCCTCTTAAGGGATTAATCAAGTTCAAATTAATCCCCAGCAGTCAAAGGCCAATTTTGGACAAGTCAGTTATCTGACGGGGACATACAACTAGGTTATAGTAGGTATGTTGGTTAGGGTACCAACATTCTACGATCAGAATCAGAATCTCACCAATGTCCTTTCTCGAGCAGGAGAGGACTTGTAGCTGTACGCCAAGGCAGGACAGTGAGAGTGAGAATTTAGTAAGAAAAGAGGTAAGTACAACTCCGCATACAGTATAAGCTCTAGTTGATGCTTACTAAAGTAAGATTAGATAAATGCTAAGGGTGTATGAAATTGTATGCTATGCGATGATGTGTTATAAGTTAATTGCCATACTATAAGTATTAGTATGCCATGTTATATGATGATGTATAGAAAACATGATTAAGCATGATTTAGATGTTCAGCATGAGTTAGGATTATGTGACATCACGAATGCATGCTCACTAATTCCTACAAGATAAATAAACTCAAGATTGAGTTACGAAAGGATAAGAAGGCAAGCGAGCTTGCCGGTGTAGTACCACCCGTCCGAGGTCGGGTCGAACTATGGTTTGAGTTGGACAGGGCTGGCCGCCCCAACCACTCCATAGTTGCGCGCCGGGTACGAACACCAAAGGTAAGGGCCCTAAAAGAATGATAAGCAAAGAAAGTAAATACGAGCATAACTGGACCATGAATGTTTAGGCATTGTTAGTTTATGCTATTATGAATGATGTTATGTGATTATGAATGGCTATGTATGTTAAGTTAGAAATGTTTTTCGATATGGTTTTAAGTAAGTCGCGGACGAGACAGTTGTACTTGCTGAGCGAAAGCTCACTGTCTTACGTCTATGCTGTAGGTAAGCAGCCTGTCAGCAATGCGTGATGCAAGGTGGCGAGGCGTGGCGAGGCAAGCTGTGAAATCGTGGGACTTTATGCCGCTACGCGTTTTGACCTTTTTGAGTTTTTATAATTATGTAATGATATTTTATCTACACACCTTTTCGAAGAACACGTTTTAATTCGTGTATTTAAAAAAAAATTTCCGCTGTGTTTTGAGTTAATGTATAAGTATGTAAGTAAGTAAGCCAGCAGTGTAACGGCCTGTGCAAGGTGGGTCGTTACACGTACATCGTCTTATGCAGGATTGTATTGGTGCCATAGATGGCACACACATCCCATGTGTCCCACCCCGTGAAAATACATACGCTTGGTTTAATCGCAAAGGGTATCATTCGCAGAACATATTAGCGGCAGTGTCTTTTGACATGCGATTCACGTATATGTTAGCTGGGTACGAGGGATGTTGTCATGATGCCAGAATGTTGGCCGACGCAATAGCATACCATGGATTTCCAATGCCTCCACAAGGTACGCATATTCCTTGAATATTACGTAGTTATCTTCATAATTGTTAGGAAAAAAATAATTTGGTGATTGCCTAACAAATTAATTTTTTTTTTATTGTATAGGAAAATACTACTTAGCAGATTCTGGGTATGCGAATAAGGATTGTTTCCTCAGCCCATACCGACGGGAGACGTATTATTTACCAGAGTATCGAAGACGTCGAGTCGGTCTACGCAACAGGAGGGAAATATTCAACTACACGCACGCTTCGCTGCGGAATTGTGTTGAGCGAACATTTGGTGTATGGAAGAAGAGGTTCAAAATACTTAGAAACATGAACAGCTATCCAATGGACAAACAAAAAATGATCCCCGTGGCCTGTGTAGTTCTGCATAATTTTATTAGGATGGTGCAGGTTGGGGACCAAGTGTTTGCTGATTATGAGGCAGATAGTGTGCCTGTAGGGGAAAATGTCGATATAAACGATGACTACGTGCTTCAGGAGGATATCGATGGTACAGGCCCAAGTACTGGAACACAACAACCTACCTCGAGTACACATAGAATGAATCAGATGAGAGATATGGTAGCCGATCATATGTGGGAAAGATATCAATCATCTCCATGGTATTAATCCATGTCTTTGTTAGTTTAGTGAGTCTTTGTGTTGGGGAAAATATTGTACCATTAACTATGAATGAGTTTTTTATCAATTTTTTGTATGAAGCAGAATAACTTCTTATGTTGTTCTATTTATGGCTACGTGATTTTTTGTTGAGAAAATGTAAATTTTGGATCAAAGTTGATCAGGTGTTATTAATTAAGCGTATTAACATTTTTTAATTCGCCGTGTTAAAAACCACAGATGAATTAATTAAATAAATGAATTAATTCATTCAGCTCAGATTCTGAACATCCAAACAGGGCCCTTTTTTTTTTTTTTTTTTTAAAACAACCTCACACCAAACACTCAACTCAACTTAAACTTTTCAACTCAAACTTTTTTACCAAACACTCAATTCAACTTAAACTTTTCAACTCAAAATTTTTACCAAACACTCAACTTTTAAACTAAACTAAACTTAACTCATTCTAAACTTAAAAATATCATCTTAAATTATTACACCAAACACACCCTAACTCTTTAAATATCAATTCACGTATCATATTTTTATTAGAAGATTTAATTAATTAATATGAAAATGTTTTGAACACTTATTAATAAAATAACGATAGCTTATATGTCACATGGATTTGTACTCAAAAGTTGAGACTCTTTTGAGACTATAACTGGTGTCTTTTCTGTTTTTTGAAGATAAATAATGTAAAAGGAATGATACATGCCAATAGCCATCAGAAATAATTCTATTGACAAATGAAGAATAATATCGGCTGTCAGAAATGCACATTTGTATCGTACATAAATAGTAGGTGTAGTACTTGGTGGTTTGATTAAGGTTTAGCCATTTGGGATCCCCAGAAGGAGATCAAGTTTGCCATTTGGGATTTTGTATAGTAAACAAGAATAAGATTAGATAAATGTGGTCAATAGGTGGAATCCATTACACAGAAATTGTAAAACTGTTCTCATAATTTTTTGTTTGAATAAAATTGTTATCATTGACAAAAATACTTCAATATTTTTACACAATGACTCAAATATGGTTCCTAACGAATCTATTGGCTGAAAATACTTATGAATTATCGGGCAAAAGTGTGGAGATTTATAACGGCCCAACCTAAATGTGCCGTTAAATTTATAGGAATGCCATAGACTCATGTCGTGATTGAGTTTTGTCATAAAAAAAAAAAAAAAAAAAAAAACTATCGCATAAAGTGTGATGCCCCGACCTACGTAGGGCCGTCACCTTACTTACTTAAACTTGCATCTTGATTTTAGTAACTTAAACTTAAAACTTACTTAACTATATCTTTCTTGAAAATTTGAGAATAAATTTTTTTTTTTCAACATACATATATATACATAGATTAACCCGTAGCAAACTTGTCATACATTCATACTGAAATGAAAAGATCGTTTGAAGTCTTCAGTACCATATATACTATATAACATAATTTGTTTTTGAGATATATACATATATACATAAACCGATTAACTCAGAAAAGGTTGCGGAAAATATGCGTAATGGTATCCCACACCGCCCTTCATCCGCTGCATCGTCCACATATAGCCCACCAATTAAGCTGCAGGCTTCTTACCTACAGTATGAAATATAACTGATAAGCTTTCGCCCAGTAAGCACAAACGTAATCTCACAAAACACATAAAACATGCCACACATCATATAACATGTGCATGAACCATTTATGCTCAATTATGAATCCTTTATGATCAATTATTTACTTGAGCTTATTATCTTTCTTTAACATGTGGGCCCCCTTGTGTACGTACTAGATGCGCGCTCTCTAGATAAAGTTAGGGTTTGCAATGTCCTTAACAATTCTGGGAATCATTGAACTTGAACATGAATAGTCCTTCACCTGATGGGAGGTTGGTACGATACCTTACTTGTGTGTTCTTACCATGTGGGTTATCATTAGTGAACATACCTCATGATGTCACTATATCATATCATAACTTACATTTCATTCATAACATGGCATGTCTTAAAAACATGGCATATTTGTAAACATGGCATATTTGAAAACATGATATTTTTGTAAACATGGCACTTTTATAAATATGGCACTTTTGTAAACATGGCACTTTTGTAAATATGGCATACTTGAAAATATGGCACATTTGTAATCATGGCATACTGGTAAACATGTCATTCTTAAAAACATGGCATTACGTATAATAGAACATAGCATTAAACATGTCATAGCATACTTGAAAATAGATCACTATCTTCCATACTGCAGGTGAAGTTTGTACTTACCTCGTGTGCTATGTCCTGAGTATTACGGCCTCAATTCGGGTTGCAATAGCAGGTCACTTTCTGCTATTTGAAAAAATATAGGATAAGAATCCTATCATAAAATGTTGGTGACTTAACCAACATTCACATATAATCTTAGTTATATATCCCCCCTAACATACACTTGATTACTTATTAGGTTACATAAGGTAACCTTGGTTACTAAGCCCACATGTATACAATTAGAGTTAGGCTACCATCCTAACCTTGGGCTTGTATCTTAACATCCTTAATCCATTATTACTCTTAGTATCCTGTGGGTTTATTTTGGGTAATCCGTGTGATGACAAACTTTGGTCAAACTTGGTCAACCCAAGTCAACTTTTGGTCAACTTTGGTCAACCCTCTATGGGTCAAACTTGGGCTTTGGGGCTAAGCCTAGTAACTCGGATATCACTTCCGGTTACTATCCGTGATCATCTTACTTACAACTTTTTTTAGGTTTAAAAATCCATTTTTTTACCATTTCCTTTGGAAACTTTAGCAATTTAACTTCAAAATTTTCTTTACTTACTTATAAAAATTCATTGTTATTAGAGTGAGGTTTTATAAAATCCTTAAGGGCTGAAAACTGTTGAAAACTGCCATTGGAGTAGTTTTCATAGTTAAAAACAGTGAAACACTATTTTTCTGTGTTTGTTTTAGAAAATCCTGTGCAGGAATTTCCTGTTCTCTGTACAGTTTTTAGAAATCAGTTTATGTTTAAAAATCTAGATTGAATTTGAAAAAGTTGTCTTCATGAAATTTTTATCTCTCGAAATATCCTAAAACTTTCATGTTTTGAGAAAAACCCAGTTCGGACTTTAACATGCTCTTATTTCTGTTTGAACTCACCTGGCCGTGCATAAATCCTGGGCACGGTCAGGCTCGGGTTTTTGTAAAAACGAAGACTGTTAGAGCCTTATTTTGAAAAACCGTCTATGCTACCCTCTAGGAAAAACTGTTATGAACAACTTTCATGTTTTACGTTTTTTCCAATTCAGCCTCTAAAGGCCTCAAATTCCACTTTCCAGAAAACTGGGCAGTTTTTACCTGAATCTGGCAGTTTTCGTTCTTAAATTCGTTTTACGTCCTATTTTCACAATCTAACTCAACCAAACATGCGGGAGCCTAGAAAACAAGCATGCAGTATTTTCTAACATCCCATTTTCTTATTCGAGTAGTCCCATCATGTCCATGCAGCCCAATAATCAATTTGCCCTGACCTAGGGTTGCATGGTTCTAGTTTGCATCATACATACCAAGCATTCTAATTTAGTTCTAGCAACCTAGCATACCAATTTCATCCACAAACTAGAGCATACTTGGGGACACATAACAAATTAAACATTTAGCATTCCAATCATGAAAATTAAAGCAAGCATGCAAATCATAATCAAACCACCTTTAATTCTAAATCAAGCACTAACCCTAATTGACCTAACTTGAGCACAAAATAAATTGAGCTTATGCTCTTACAATTTCAACTTGAAAGCTTAATTGAAAGAATTTGAAATTTAGAGAGGTTTACCTTGATTTATCTCAAGAATTGGCTAGGGTTTGGCTCACAAAATCTCCCCCCCTAAGTCACCTCCAAAACCGGTTGTTGCTACACCAATTGGCACTAAAATTTTGGTTGATTTCTTGGTGGCTTCTTGAACCAAAACTATGCACAAACTAACCTCAATTTTTCTCACTCTCTCACCGTATCACAACCGGCCTTAAATCCTAAAAATGGGCACAAAAAATTTGCAAAAACCTTGCTTGAAGTTACTAAAGGAAAACCTACCACCTTAGCACTAAAACCCCTTTGGTTCTCAAATTTTTCTTTGCTCTTTCCCACACAAGGGAGTCCGGATTTTTAGAGAGGAAAAATGGCAAGAGTTTGGCTGAATATTCTGATTTTTGGAGCTCAACAATCCACCCCCCTCAAGGCCTATTTATAGGTGTGGGAAACTTTCTAAAAATTGCCAAAAAGTCCTTCAAAAATCAAATATTTGCACTTGCCCCCCCTTAGGTGGCCGGCCAACTCACCTCATCTAGAGGTTTCCAAAATTCTTTCCATGCTAATTAATCAATTATGATATCATAAATCAAGGATAAGGTGATGTCATCTCTAATTAAGGCTTGTTTGGCTTTTCCTTCAATATACAGTCCATTTTTGAGCCACACATATATTTCTAATATTGTGTTCACTTATACACAGTATTTTTATACTGTACTACAGTCCAAAATTTATCTGTGTAAAAATGGACAGTATAAAATTTTTCTTATTTTTCAAAGTCCGTTTTGCCCTTTATTTCTAATTTGGTGTGCTTGATTTTTCTATGGTGGTTTTGAATCTTAATCTTGCTATCTTGTCTGTAATGACGGTTTTTCACAGTATATTTTCCATATTGCTTGTCGTATTACTATACCGTCAAACCTTTGACCTCTATGGTTAACCTTTGACTTTTTTGTCAACTTTGACTTTTTTCGGTCAAACTTTGACTAACATAAAAAGCTTCATGCATGGCTAAACAATTGCTTAGTGAGTCTCGTAGCCAATTAAATGAGAACTCAAACATATACTGATAAAATTATGAATTTCACATTGATATTCATAATTTTCATGAAACGTTTCATAAACACATAATATGGACTTTAATTCCTCATGTATAAGGAAATCATGAGTCCATGGAAAAATTCGGGTATTACAATCTACCCTCCTTAAAGGATTTTCGTCCTCGAAAATTAGAAAAATTCGGGGTAACTTCTCTTCGTGTCTTCTTCGCGTTCCCACGTTGCTTCTTCAATCTCACGGTTCCGCCATAATACCTTAACTAAAGGTATAACCTTGTTTCTTAACACCTTTTCTTCTCGTGCCAAGATTCGAGCCGGCTTTTCCTCATAAGTCAGATCCTCGTGAACCTCGATTGGTTCATGGTCTAGTACGTGTGACGGATCCAAAATGTATTTCTTTAGCATCGACACATGAAATACATTGTGCACATATGCTAATTCTTGGGGCAAAGCTAATCTATAGGCCACATTACCAACTCTTTCGAGTATCTCGAATGGTCCTATATACCTTGGACTTAATTTCCCCTTCTTTCCAAATCTCATAACTCCTTTGAATGGAGCAACTTTGAGGAAAACCAAGTCTCCTACTTGGAATTCTAGAGGCCTTCTGCGTTTGTCGGCATAACTCTTTTGTCGACTAAATGCAGTCTCCATCCGTTGACGTATAAGCTTTACGGCCTCCGTGGTTCTTCAAATAAAGTCTGTAGATACAATTTCCTTTTCTCTTGTCTCGTACCAATGGACTGGGGATCTATACCTTCTTCCATACAAAGCTTTATAAGGAGCCATGCCAATCGAAGCTTGGAAACTGCTATTGTACGAGAACTCAATCAAGGGAAGCTTCTTGTCCCAAGTTCCTTTGAAGTCCATCACATATGCTCGTAGCATATCTTCTAGAGTCTGAATGGTCATTTTCGATTGTCCATCCGTCTGAGGGTGAAAAGCTGTACTAAAAGTAAGCTTTGTACCTATTGCTTGATGTACACTTTTCCAAAATTTAGAAGTGAAACGACCATCACGATCCGAGATAATCGATTTCGGAATCCTATGGTAGCGAACGATTTGCGCAGCGTATAGTTCCGCCAGTTGGTCAACTGAAAAGCTAAGCTTGATGGCCACAAAGTACGCGGACTTTGTCAATCAATCTACGATCACCCAAATAGCATCGTTGCCGCTAGGAGTTCGGGGTAGACCAACCACGAAATCCATCGTCACTTGGTCCCATTTCCATTCTGGGATAGAAATTTTCTGCAGTTCTCTTCCTGGACATTGGTGTTTAGCCTTTACTCTTTGACAAGTAAGGCACTTATTGACGAATGTAGCAACATCATTCTTCATTTTGGGCCACCGAAAGCTTTCCTTCAAGTCTTTGTACATCTTTGTGGCTCCAGGATGAATGGAATACGGAGTCTCATGGGCCTCTTTCATGATTTATTCCTTCAGCTCGTCCTCGTTAGGAATGCATAATCTATTTTTCTGATAGAGTATGCGCTCATCAGATTTGTTGAAGTCCGATTCCTTTCTTTCTAAAACTTCATTTCTCGTCCTGAGCAGTGAGGCATCTGCTTCTTGACGCTCCTTTATGCCATCCAAGATGGTAGGTTGGAAGGTTAGGGCAGCTAAAGCTCCCGTAATAAGCTCGATTCCAGCTTCCACTAGTTCCTTTCGAAGGGGCTCATTTAATGACTGAATCGACATTAATGAGGAAGACGACTTCCAACTAAGGGCATTGGCTACCTTGTTAGCCTTCCCAGGATGGTAATGAATGTCTATGTCGTAATCTTTCACTAATTCGAGCCATCTTCTTTGTCTCATGTTGAGCTCCTTCTGTGTGAAGATATACTTTAAACTCTGGTGATCTGTATAAACTTCACACCTAGTACCATAAAGATAGTGTCTCCAAATTTTGAGCACAAATACTACCGCCGCAAGTTCCAAATCATGCGTCGGATAGTTTTTCTCACGATCCTTAAGCTGTCGTGAAGCATAAGCGATCACTTTTCCGTTCTGCATGAGAACGGCTTCCAATCCTATCTTGGAAGCATCACTGTATATCACGAAGTTTCCCTCTTCTACAACTGGAATTGTAAGGATTGGAGCACTAGTCAGCTTACTCTTGAGCTATTGAAAGTGCTCTTCATACTTAGCCGTCCATTCATACTTTTTTCCCTTCCTCGGGAGTGCGGTGAGTGGCGCTGCGATCTTGGCAAATCTCTCAACGAAACGTCGGTAGTAGCCTGCTAAGCCGAGGAAACTACGTACTTCAGTGACATTTTTCGGAGCTGGCCATTTCCTTACTGCTTCAATCTTAGCTGGATCTACCGATATGCCTTCCTTAGAGACCACATGTCCTAAGAAATGGACCTTCTCCAACCAAAATTCACACTTTGTGAATTTAGCGTAAAGCTGGTTTTGCTTTAGAATCCGTAAAGCAATCCTTAGGTGCTCTTCATGCTCCTCCTTTGACCTTAAATAAATCAAGATATCGTCTATAAAGACAATAACGAACTTGTCCAAATAATCCTTGAACATTCGATTCATCAAGTCCATAAAGGCAGCTGGAGCATTTGTCAGTCCAAATGGCATAACGAGGAACTTGTTGTGTCCATATCATGTACGAAACGCGGTCTTTGGAACATCTCCTTCCCTAATTCGGAGCTGGTGATATCCTGATCGCAAGTCAATTTTTGAAAAAATTGAAGCTCCTTTCAGTTGGTCAAACAGATCGTCGATCCTAGGCAAGGGGTACTTATTCTTGATGGTGATCTTATTTAATTCCCGATAGTCAATGCACATCCTAAGAGTGCCGTCCTTCTTCTTAACAAACAAAACTGGGGATCCCCATGGAGAATAGCTCTGACGGATGAATCCTCGATCCAGGAGCTCTTGCAACTGAACTTGCAATTCCTTAAGTTCAGCAGGCGCCATCCTATAAAGTGCCTTGGATACTAGTGCCGATCCAGGAAGTAATTCAATCTCAAAAGAGATTTCTCGTTCCGGCGACAATCCTGGCAATTCTTCCGGAAAAACTTCTATAAAATCCTTGACTATCGGTACTTCTTCCAGCCTACTCTTGGTCTCTTGCGTCTTATCCACCATGTTGGCTAGAAATCCAATACATCCTTTTGCCATTAACTTTCTAGCCTTTAGCACAAAAATGAACATCTTCGGCTGTTTTGGGGTCGATCCTCTAAAGATGAACTTCTCGTCTTTATTGGCTTGAACGTGACAGCGCGACGTTAACAGTCTATAACTGCGTTATACTTTCTCAGGAAATCCATACCTAGGATAACGTCGTAGTCGTATAGGTCAATGATGATCAAGTTGACATACATTTCCCTACCACATATAATTATTGGAACATGACGTATCCAATAATTAGACAACAAAATTTTCCCGGAGGGTAATGCAGTTCAGAAGGTTCTTCCGATCCTGTTGCTGTCTCATCCCAGTTTCTTAGCAAACTTAGGGGACGTAAATGAATGCGTAGTTCCAGAATCAATTAACACATAGGCATCTTGTTGGGCAAAAGAAAGCTGACCTGTCACCATCGTGGATGGTCCAGCCTATACATCTTCCTTGGTGTAAGCATAAATGCGTCCTTGTGGTTATGGAGCTTCAAGTCTGCCCTGAGAGATCACAAGTCCTTTGAGCTTCATCTGTGCTGTGTGAAGCTGATATCCCTGACCCTTCTGATGATTCTGCGGATTCTGGAAGTTAACATTGCAGTTCTTGGCATAGTGGCCTTCCTGGCCACACCAATAGCAGCGTTTGGTTCCAGCACGGCAATCTCCCCGGATGCTTCTTCCCACATTTCTGACAAGTGGGATTTCCGTTGTTATCAGGAGTGTTCTTCTTTTATTGATTGTTGTCGTACTACTTGTTGTTGCCGTATTGACCAGAAGATCCTCCTTGACTTTTCTGCTACGTAGTTTGGCCTGGCCTTGCCTAGTTGTGCTTGGCTAGGGCCTCCTCTTCATTCTTTTCCTTAAAGAATTTCGCTCGTTGTGCTTTGTTTTGTCCTACTCAATACTCAGCTCGAATTGCCCGACTGACACATTCAGCAACGATGATTGGTGGGTAGGGCCCACTGCTAATTACTACCACCAAGTCCGAGCAGAACATCTTCATCATCTGTCTTACTTTGTCCCTCTCGGAACCGATAAGGTGAGGACAAAGACGTGCTAGCTGCTCAAACTTCCTAATAGCTTCAGCTGCAGACAAATTTCCCTGGCGAAAATTATTAAACTCATCCTGCTAAGCTTCCATGACCTCCGTGTTAAAGTATTTCTCCTTAAACTCTTCAATAAAGTCCTCCCACGTTATTTGGATAATGTCTCTGTAACGACCCGTGTAGCACAGGCCGCTACCATACATACATACATACTGGCTCATCGTAATAACTTACTATCATGAAAAACAGCAGAATTTTTTTTTTATAGTGCTAACTAGAACATAACTGAAATGAAAGAACAATGTTCAAATATTATACTTAGAAAGAACAAAACGCGTAGTGGCATATATTCCCACATTTCACAGTTCACCCTACCACGCTCCTCCATCTTGTATTAGCAATTGCATGCAGGTTACTTACCTACAACATAGACGTAAGACAGTAAGCTTTTGCTCAGCAAGTACAACTAACTATACCGCGACAAGCATAAAACATGACATTTCATCATGTGCATAGTATACTTTAACTTTCAACTCATAACATAGCATACTCTTCATACATAACATGGCATACTCTTTATACATAACATAGCATACCGTAACATGTCATGTCACACTTAACATACAAAAGCATAATATATGCATGATCCGGTTATGCTCGTATTATGCTTTCCTTATTCATTCTATCTTACTTTCATAGCTTATCTTACTTATCTTTTTTACTTATGGGCCCTTTACTTGAGTGTACGTACCGGGCGTGCAACTATGGAGTGGTTGGGACGGCCAGTACATTTCCAACTCAAACCATAGTCCAACCTGACCTACGAGCGGGTCGGTATGACACAGGCGACTTGCTCGCCATCTTACATACTTTTCATCTTGTCATGTCATACTTAATCTTATCATTCTTGTAAGATTACGTGAACATGCTTCATGATAACATACTTACGTGCTTCATATCTCAATCATCATGACATAACTTAAACATAACATACATCATGAACATACCTTGGTATAGCTTGCATCTTAACTTGGCTTCACATAAACCATAACTTGAACATATCATAAACACATCACTTCATACAATATATCGCAACACATAACACTGAATAAGTTGATCATACACTCCTGGCATACATCTAACATACTTGACAGCATACATCACATACTTAGGCAAGTATCAACACAAAGCCTATGCTGTAGGCGGAGTTGTACTTACCTTTCTTGCTATGTCCCAAGTAATGCTGCTCCTCTTCCGGGTATAGCTGCAGGTGACTTTCTGCTTAATGAAGGACATAAGTAAGGGTCTAGTTAAGCTTGTGAAATGTTGGTGACCTAACCAACATGCTTACATAATCCTGGTTGTATGTCCCTTTGTGCATAACGTCTTACTTGGTTACAATTAGTAATCTTATATGCTAAGCCCACCACATACTATTAGGGTAAGGTTTTCTTCCAACCTTGGGCTTCGTCTTAATCCATAAACTATTGGGTTATTTCCATTAACCCTATATCTTAGCCCAATTTTAGTTCTTGGTATCCTTTAGGGTTATATTGGGTAACCCTTAAGGTGATGAACTTGGGTCAAACTTAGTCAACCCAAGTCAACTATTGTCAACTATGGTCAACCTTTGGGTCTTGGGCTTGACCTAGTAACTCGGGTATAATGTAATACCTAGAAATTTCATGTTACCATTTCCTTTTCGAAGGAATTATGTGCACATGTTGAGATATTTATGGAAAAGCTCGGTTAAGAGTTTTTCATACTTTTTATGAGATATTATAGCTCAATAAGACTCAAAATAGGTTATTAAGGTTAGCAAACGCCTTTTCAAGTCGAAAAGGACGAAAAAGGACGTAATTTTAAGAACAGTCAAAGTTTGACCGAAAAAGTCAAATTTGACCAAGAAAGTCAAAATTTGACCAAGAGTGGTCAACGAGTTGAATTGACAGTATTGTATGATGCAGTATGGGAAAATGCTGTAAAATATGTCAGTATGGGCAAGATAGCTCAAGTAGGCTTTAAAACCACCCTAGAAAATCAAACACACCTAGTAGAGGTCAAGGGCAAAAAGGACTTGAAAATATGGAAAACTTGGTCACCAAATAACCCATTAGAGCCGGTCACATGCAGGGGCAAAAATGTCAAAAATTTTCACTTTTGGGGTAAAAGTGTAAATGTGAAAATTTTTGAAATTTGATGATGTAAGCGTAGTGATGCCATCAAGATGATGTCACAATGAGGTAATAACTTGCCTTGCAAGACAAGATAGAGGCCGGCCACCTATGGGGGTGAAAATGTAAATATTTTGTCTTTAGGGGAAAAAATGGAATTTTGAAAATATGTGATGTAAGCATGAAGTAATCACATGATGTCATCAAGATGATGTCATTTGCTTGGAAAGCAAGCAAATGACCGGCTAATGACACCTAAGGGGCATAAATGCAAGAATTTTCACTTTTGGGGTCAAAGTGCAAATTTTGGAAAATTGATGATGTAAGCACATGATGTCATCAAGATGAGATAAGCTTGGCTTGTTCACCAAGATAGCAACCGGCCACCTAGGGGGCATTTTTGCAAGAATTTTAGCTTTTGTGGCAAAAGTGTAAATTTTAGAAATTTGGTGATGTAAGCATGTGATGTCACCAAGATGATGTCACCTTGATGGGGTCATCCACCCTTGTTCTCCAAGGCATTGGCCGGCCACCTCACTACCAAAAAGTGGGAATTTTTAAAGTTTTGGGGTCAAAATCTAATTTTTGGAAGTTTAACTTTTGCCTATAAATAGGGGTGGCATATAATCATTTAAATCAGAAAATTTGGCCAAACTCTTGCCATTTTTCTGCACCCCAAAACCGAGAGAGAATGGAGGAGAGAAACCAAGAGAGAACCAAGAGAAAAAGTTGTAAAAGCCAAGGGAGGATAGCCTAGGGTGATGTTCGGTTTCAAGCTAGAAACCAAGAGGAAATCTGAAAATTTTGGACCCATTTTTCTGGGCAGTGGCCGTGCATGGGAGAGGAAGAAAAGGGCGAGAAATTTTGGTGAAAAAGTTGGTGGTGTGGCCGAGTATGGAAAGGAAACACCAACCAAGAAACCAAAAGGAGTTTTGGTGCCCCTAGATGTGTGTATGTTCGGCTAGGATGTGCAGAAAATAAGAGAGAAAAGTTTGAAGGAATTGGGGTCTAGAGGCTTCGGCTTTGGCTGCAAGAAATCATCAAGTTTGGTGAAAGATTTTGGTGCCCATTTGGAGGGCAAAGCCGAGTGATTGGAGAGCCAAAGGGAGGGAGATTTTCGGGTTCACGTACCCTAACCCATCCCTAGGGTTAGCTAAGGTAAAACTCCCTCAAACCCTAGTATTTTTCCATGTAATTTCGATGGGATATTTATGTGTATGTTTTCATGTGCATGGCTGAAAATTGGAACCCCATTTGGAGGGGGAATCCGGTTGTGATGGCAGCCAAGGGGGAGTAAGGGAAGTTCGGATCCAAGCTTGAACCAACTTCCAAAATTCTAGAGGTAAACCCTATAACCCTAAGCTTTTGGTTTAAGCTTTAATTGGGAAATTTAAGTGTATTTCCAAGCATGGTTTGTAAGAGCATAAGCTCAAGTTTTATGGTTAATGCCCTAGACTAGGTGTGGTGCTTGATTAGGGTGTTGTTAAGGGTGGTTTGGCTATGGTTTGGTTTATGCTTGTTTGCTATAAGTGTATGCTTGTTTGCATGCTAGGATTGTATGGCTTTATGGTTGGTATGTTCCCTGTTTTAGTGCAGCCAGTTGTGGCTTGCTTACTAGGATGTTAGAGCTAGCCATGGTATGGAATGGAATGGTTGAATGAGATGTGATGCAAACTCTAGTTCATGCAACCCTAGGTTAGTGCAGATTTGTTTTGGGTTGCATGGCTGCGTTAGAGTTACATGACGGTTCATATGGGACGTTAGATAATGCTGCATGTTGGTTACTTAGGCTCCCGCGTGATCGGTTGAGTTAGTTTCTGCGAAATAGGACGCGTAAAACCAAGTAAGTACAAAAACTAGCAGATTCGGATAGAATCTGCCCAGTTTTTGGAAAAGTGAAATATAAGGCCTTTAGAGGCCGAATTGGGAAAAACGTAAAACATGAAAGTTGTCCAGAACGACTTTTTCTAGGGGGCGTTAGGAATGGATTCTCGAAATGAAGCTCCAACGGCCTCCATTTTCCCCAAAACCCGTGGCTGATCCCCAAACCCAGTTTTCACTCAGTTTTTCGGGGTCAGCCAGTTTCAAACAAAAACTAGTACGAATCTAGGCCGAATTGGAATTTTTACAAAACATGAAAGTTTTAGCATTTTTCGAGAGCTACAACTTTTGTGAAGACAAGTTTTTCAGATTACAAACGGATTTTTAAACTAGGATTGTTTTATGAAGGGTGCGCAGGGAATCCGAAAATTCCTACACCTTAGTTTTACAAATGTTTTCTAGAAAACTGTTTTCTTCTCCAAACTACTGTTTTGATTATGGAAAACTGTTCCAAGGGTAGTTTTCAACCTCAAATGATTTTATAAAGCACTAATCCAAGAGTTTGGATTTTTATGATTTAAGAGAAGGATTGTTAAAGTTAAATTACGAATTTTCCAAGTAAGGAAAAGGAATTTTTTTCAAGCTAGAGTATAGCAAGCGATTAGTTTACAAAAGGTAACCGGGAGTTATACCCGAGTTACCGGGTCAAGCCCGAGGCCCAAAGGTTGACCCATAGGGGGGGTTGACCATAGTTGACCGTAGTTGACCGGAGTTAACCATAGTTGACTTTGGTTGACTAATGACACTGATTTAGTTTGGCCTTAAGGGTTATCCAATGTAACCCTAAAGGACACCGATTAAGCTAAGCTAAAGGGTTAATAGATTTAACCCGATAATTTGTGGATTAAGGATGAAGCCCAGGGTTGGAAGATGATCTAACCCTAATGGTATGTTATGGGCTTAGTACATAGGGTTACTATTGTAACCAAGTAAGATGTTTTGCATAAAGGGACATACAACTAAGACCATGTAAGCATGTTGGTTAGGTCACCAACATTTCATGAGTTTGAATTAGAGCATGTCCTTTATCGAGCAGGCAGAACCTGCAGCTGTGCCCGAGAGAGGAACAGCGTTAGTTGGGACAATAAATCAAGAGCGTAGGTCGGAAGGTAAGTACAACTCCGCCTACAGCATGAACACATGTTTGTTTGCATATGATGTTTTTAAGAAATCATGAATGGAATTTCATGATGTAAGATGTTATGTTACGATGCAGTATGTCTATGTTTATGTTAAGATGTGGTATGTTAAGATGTTATGTTACGATGTAGTATGTTTATGTTTATGTTACGATGTGTTATGATATGGTATAGCATGTTATGTTACGATGTTTATGATACGATGCAGTATATTATGGTATGTTACGATATGAGATAGTTTGTTGTGATAAAGTATGTTATGTTTGATATCTTGGCATCACGAAGCATGCTCATTGATAATGAATCATATGGTAAGAACAAGTTCTTAAGATACAAGATAAGTTAAGTAAAGATTGTTGTGTTGTACTGGCTTGCCTCCGTGGTGGGTTCAAATGGTATATTCCACGGTTTGACTTGGATTGGATTGGCTGCCTCCACTACTCCATGTTCAACGTCTTGTTTCATGGTTTGAGTTGGATTGGACGGACCACCTTCAACCACTCCATGCTTATGTATCACAGTACATGCGCACATGGTATAGAGTTAAGTTAATAGGGAACCATAATTGATTAATAAGAAATCATAATCGGTTCATGTATTCTTGCACTTTCATTTGTATGCGGATTGAATATTGTGCTTACTGAGCTTTAGCTCACTACTTACGCTCATGCTGTAGGCAAGCTACCTACAGGCAATAGCTGATGCAAGGCTGTGGAGAGATGGCGCTGCGGACTGTGAAACGTGGGAATGGACACCGTTACGGGTTTCCAAATTATGTTTGAAATGAAAAATGTGTTTACATTATGTTTTAAGTATGTATGGTAAAGTTTCAGTATGTATGGCAAGCGAGTTGCCTCGTGTTGTACCGATCCGTATTAGGTCGGGTCTGGTCCATGGTTTATATTATGTTTATGTATGGTAGCTTTCCCTAGAGGTGAAAGCTCAGTACTCGAGTGAGTACATATTAAGAGGTTAAGTTTTATGAATGAAAATAAGTTTTAAGTTTAAGTTTAAGGTTTTATGTTTTACGTATGTGATGTTTTCAAGTGACGATTTTTAAAAAGAAGAAAAAAAAAATTTACTCTAAAAATTGGGTAAGGTTTAAGTTAAGTAAGTAAGGTAGCGACCTAAATTTACGTAATAGGCCCTACGTGGATTTGGGGGCATTACATATAACTCCCGATTACCATCCGTAGTTGATTCACTTACTAAACCTTAACTTGAAAAATCTTCTTTTCCTTAACTTGGAAAATTTGGGTGAAAAATCCCAAAAACTCTTTACTTAACTTGTAAAAATCCAATTTCTTGAAATGGGGTTTTATAAAATCATTTGAGACTGAAAACTGCCATTGGGACAGTTTTCCATAGTCAAAACAATGCGTTTTGGAAAAATAGTGTTTTTCTGAACAGTTTTTAGAAAATCCTGTGTAGGAATTTCCTGTTCCCTGCACAGTCTTTATAAAACCATGTCAGTTTAAAAATCTGTTTTGAATTTGAAAAAGTTGTCTTCAAAAAAGTTCTAGCTCTCGAAAAATCCTATAACTTTAATGTTTGACGAAAAATTTAATTCGGACTCTAACATGTCCATATTACCGTTTGAACTCACCTGGACGTGCATAAATCCTGGGCACTGTCAGGTTCGGGTTTTCGTGAAAACGAAGGCCATTGGAGCCTTGTTTTGGAAATCCGGCCACGCTGTCCCCAAGGAAAAATTGTTCTGAACAATTTTTATGTTTTATGTTTTTCCCAATTCGGCCTATAAAGGTCTCAAATTCCACTTATCAGAAAACTGGGCAGTTCCAAATCTGAACTGGCAGTTTCTATTATTAATTTCATTTTACGTCATATTGCGCGAAATCTAACTCAACCAACCCCGCGGGAGCCCAAGTAGCATACATGCAGCGTTTCCTAACGTCCCACATGAACAAACATGTAACCCAAACGCGTCCATGCAAACCAAAACAGATCTGCCCTAGCCTAGGGTTTGCATGATCCTACATTTGCTTCACATTCCATCTTTACAATTCATTCCATACCATGGCTAGCACTAGCAACCTAGCACAATTTCCACAACTGGCTTGCACAAAACAGGGGACATACAATCCATCTAACATGCAACCCTAGCATGAAAATAAGCATAAGCATAAAGCAAACAAAAGCATAATCAAACCACCCTTAAAACCCTAATCAAGTACCACACCTAGTCTAGGGCAATTTAAATTAACTTGAGCTTATGCTCTTACAAACCTCAACTTGAAATAAAAGTAAATTTCAAATTGAAACCAAATGGAAAGGTTAGGGTTTGTTGGAGAATTATCTTGGCTAATGTAATACCTAAATTTTTCTGTATTACTGTTTCCTTTTTAAATGAATTAAATGTATGCCTTAAAGGTATTTACGAAAAAGTTCGATATAGAGCTTTATTATGTGTTGTGAGTTCTTCTGACTTTATAAGACTCAAAGATAATTGCTTAGATAAGCAAATAGCCTTTTCGAATGAAAAAGGATGAAAATTTCATGATTTTAAGTCGGTCAAAGGTTTGACCGAAAAAGTCAACTCTGACCCGAGAAAGTCAAAGTTTGACCAAAAGGGTCAAAATGACAACTGTGTGATTTTGTAACAAGCAATATGGAAAATATACAACGAAAACCCATTTTTTGGGTAAGATAACATAAATGAGAACTAAAATCACCATAGAAAAATCAAGCACACTAAGTTAGGGTAAAGGGCAAAAGGGCTTGAAGAAACAAAGAAAAACATTTTTACAGTCTATTTTTGCACAGGTAAATTTTTGATTGCAGTATAAAATAACAGTACTGTGTATTAGTGAACACAGTATTGGATTTATTTGTGTTAGTTTAAAATTAGACTGCTTTTTGGAAAAAGGTGCCAAGCAAGGCCTTAGGATGACATCACCTACTTTTGATTTATGACATCATAATTCATTAAAGGAAGTTTGGAAAGAAAGTTTGGAACACCCTAGACCCTTCATGGTTGGCCACCTCACCTTCCATTTGGGCAAATATTGATTTTTGTGGGATTTTTCTAGAATTTCCAAAAGATTTTCCACCTCTATAAATAAGTGATGGTTCTATTCATTTTATTCAAAAATCTAGTGAAACTCTTGTCATTTTTCTTCTTGAAAACCGACCACTAGGGAGAGAAAAGGGAGAGGAGAAAAACAAAAATTTTCAAGAGGGTTTTGCTAGGGAGAATTCGGATTTGAGCTTGAAACCAAGGAAAAAGAGTTTGAGAATTTTTTGGAGCCAATTTGGCCAAGGTGGCCGAGTATGAGGAAGAGAGAGTGAAGAGAGAAAATCAAAATTTCTAAGGGGGAGAACCATAGGGTATTCGGTTTTGAGCAAGAGATCAAGAACAAGTTTGAAAAGAATTTTTTTTGTGCCATTTTGGAGGTGGGGTAGCCCACGGCTTTGAGTGGGAAAAAGGAAGAGAAAAATTCGAAATTTGTGAGGGAAGTGCTTGGTGTGGCCGAGCCTTGGAAGAGGGTCAACGTGGAGGCCAAAAGAAAATTTTTTGTGGCATTTATGTGTAAGGCCGGGTGTAGGAGCTAGGGAGAAAGGAGGAATTTTTGGTGCCAAACCAAACCCTAACCAACTCCTTGCTTTGTTCAAGGTATTTTCTCAAACCCTAACTTTTTCCATTCAAGTTTTCAAATTAAATTTTAATTGTATTTGAAGTCAAGGTTTGTAAGAGCATAAGCTCAAGCTTTTATCTTTTATGCCCTTAGTTTAGTTTATGGTGCTTGATTAGGTAATTAAGGGTGGTTTGGTTCAATTGTGTTGATTAATTATGCATGTGCTTATTTGAATGCTAGGATTACATACTAGATTGCTTGATGAGTTATATGTCCCCTAAATGTGTTCAAGTATGTGCTAGAATGATTGTATGGATTGTTAGAATTAAGTTTTGGAATGGTATGGCATGAATTGTTTGATTGTATGCAAGCTTATAACCATGCAACACTAGGATTAGGGCAATCGGTTTAGAGGCTTCATGGACACGTTGGGTTGACGTGAATGAAAAAGTGGGACATTAGAAACGCTGCATGTTTTCTGTTTAGGCTCCCGAGTGTTCGGTTGAGTTAGATTCCGCGAAATAGGACGTAAACCGGACTTCAAAACCAAAACTGCCAGTTCGGATTCAAAACTGGCCAGTTTCTGGAAAGTGAAATTTGAGGCCTTTAGAGGCCGAATTGGGTAAAATGTAAAACACGAAAGTTGTAGAATATGGTTTTTCCTAAGGGGCGATATGAACCGTTTCTCAAAATAAGGCTCCAATGGCCTCGGTTTTCAGCAAAAACCGAGCCTGGCTGTGCCCAGTATATTCTCACGGCCAGGTGACTTCAACACAGAATAAGGTAGCTATAACGTCTGAACTGGGTTTTTCTTAAAACCAAAAAGTTTTAGAGTTTTTCGAGAACTAAAACTTTCATGAAGATAATATTTTTTAATTCAATTCAGATTTTTACATACAAACTGAATTTTAAAAACTGTGCAGGGAACAAAGAATTCCTGCACAGGATTTTCTGAAACCAATTCAAGAAATTTGTATTTTTCTTCAAAAACACTGTTTTGACTGAGAAAACTGTTCCAAAGGTAGTTTTCAGCCCTCAAACGTTCTATAAAATCATATTTTAAGAATCAAGAATTTTTATAAGAAATTAAAGAAGTTTTGGGCTTAATTGCCAAACCTCTCAAAAAAATAGGATTTTTAAGCCAAAGTCTTGTAAGAAGATCAATGACGGATGGTAACCTGGAAAATACACCCGAGTTACTGGGCTTAGCCCCAAAGCCCAATGTTGACCCATAGAGGGTTGACTTTAGGAATGATCACTGAATGGTTACCCGATATAACCCATTAGGTTATGGATTAAGGAAGACTAAATTATGAGACTAAGGTTAGGTGATGGACTAATCCTATACGTTTGCATATGAGTTTAACATAAAAGGTTATCCAATGTAACCTACTAAGTTAAGATCTGCGTTCATGGGGTTACTTATCGTAACCCAATATGATAAGGTTACTCAATATAACCAAAAATAGGATGGTTTATGGTTTATGGTTTAGGGGACATATAACTAAAGCATTGCATGAATGTTGGTTAAGAGCTAACATATTATAGTCAAGGTTAGAAACCTTACCTATATCCTTCGTTTAAGCAGGAAGCACCCTGCAGCTGTATCCCGAAGGGAGTAGCAACAACTCGGACATAGTAAAAGAGGTAAATACAACGCCGCCTACAGCATAGGCTATTAGTTGTATACTTACCTAGGTATGATTGATGTGTTATGTGTTATGTGCTACGTGCTATATGCTATGTTGGATGCCATGTTATATGCAATATGATATGCTTATGTTATGAAGTATGCTAAGTAAGAAATGCATGTTAAGTTAAGAATGTGATATGATTACGAAGCAATAATAAGTGACATCATGATGCATGCTCACTAATTCTAATAAGAATAATGAGTTCAAGAATGACACGATGAAAGAAAGAAAGAAGGCAACAAGTTGCCTAGGCGACAAGTCGTCTGTGTCGTACCACCCGTCCGAGGTCGGGTTAGACTATGGTTTGAGTTGGATTTGGACCGGCCGCCCCAACCACTCCATAGTTGCGCGCCGGGTACGGACACTCATGTTAAGGGCCCCTAAGTAAAATAAGAAATGAAAGTAAGCTAAGGTTGAATAAGAAAGCATAATATGAACATAATTGGTTCATGCATACATTATGCAATGATGTGTTAAGTGATGAAATGAATTGTTATGTTATGACGAGGATAAATTAAGATGTACGATAGGTTATGTGTCGCGGTATAGGAGTTGTACTTGCTGAGCGAAAGCTCATTGTCTTAAGTTTATGCTGTAGGTAAGCAACCTGCCAGCAATTGATGATACAAGATGGAGGAGCTGGTCGGGCACTGTGAAACGTAGGGAATGGAAGCCGCTACACGTTTCGAATTTATATGTATATTATGGAATGTGTAATTGTGACGCCCCCTTACTACGTAGGGCCGTCACGCCTTACTTACTTACTTAATCTTACTTGAAAATTAAGAATATAAATTTTTTTTGAACATACTTATAAAAGCATTCGTCATTAGCAATATATCATTACTACTTAAGTAAACGTTACTTAAGGTATTTAGTTCCAAAATACCATAAAGCATAATTTGTCTTTATCATACATGCTTATATACAAAACTTCTTAACTCAAAAATAGGTTGCGGAAACTATGCGTAGTGGTATCCAAACCGCCTTCGTCCGCCGCCACACCACTCCAACAATGCCCAACATTTAAGCTGTGGGTTTCTTACCTACAGTATGAAATATAACTGAATGAGCTTTCGCCCAGTAAGTACAAACATAATCTCACAAAACATTAAAACATCTTGAAAACATTCATCATCATATGCATATGCGTGAACCATTTATGTTCCATTTATGCATTTCTTTTAACTTACTTATCTTTCTTATGGGCCCCATAGTGTACGTACCATCATTTATTTAGCGCGCCTCCAGGTTACAGATAGGGGTTGCAAGGTCCCTAACTGCCCCGGGAAAATTGGGTGATTATACCCTCCCGCATCAACGAGGGGCTGAAAGGGGGGTTTGCAGCCGGTTTTGAAGAGGAAAAATGCATGGGTTTTAGCTCATTATTTAAGCAAGAAGTGGCTAGACTTGATGGACAAAAGTGGTTCAACTTTTTCCTTGATTTAAGGCTTTATGTCTAGCCTTGTTCCCATTTTTTTTTTCTTTTCTTTGCTGTCCACTGCTGCTGCCGACCAAGGGAGGGGGATTTGGCTGCCTTGGTTGCCGAAATTTGAAGGGTAAGGAGGGACATGTGTCCTCTCTTGGTTGGTCCTAGAGATCTCAAAATTTCTTCCATGCTTGTTCAACTTTTTGGTCCTTAAGTCATGGCTTTATGTCTTGTCCCCATTGAATTTTCTTTCCTTATTTGTCCACTGTTGTTGCCGACCAAAGGGAGGGGGATGGGCTGCCACTAGCTTGCTTGGAAGAGTGGGAAATGATATCAAGAAGCATGGCAAGGTGTCCTTGTTTGGTTAGATTTGAGAGACCACTTAGTTACTCTAACCAAGCCAATTTCCTTTCTTTTTCTTTCTAGTTGGCCGGACATTTAGAGTGGGGGAGGGCTGCCATTTGTTGTCTTGAGTTAGTGGAGGGTGATGTCAAGAGTTGATGTCATCTTCCACTAGCTCTTCCAAGGTCTTGTTTGGCCATCTCGTTCTTTCACAGCTCTTTTCGCGTTCTACAGTTATTTCCAACACTGTGATGAACATTCTTATTTTATATTTTGGTCCAAAAATTCTTCAATGTAAATTTGGACCGAAAACTTTCTTTCTCCAATTTTTCGGAGACCTTTTTGCCCTTAATTCTTTTTCGGTGTGCTTGATTTTTCTATGGTGGATTTATGGCTTATAAAACTTCATTTTCAGAGATTCTTTCCATATTCCTTCATCATACTTGTGAAATCGACGTTGTGACCCGTCCCGGTCAAACTTTGACTTTTTGGTCAACCCTTTGACTTTTTGGTCAAACCTTTGACTTTTGTAAAATTTCATCATTTTTCGTTCTTTTTCCTTTAAAAACTTCGTTTTTGGCTCGTAAAACATCAATTGAGTCTCATAATCATTAAATGAGGACCCGAACATTATTTAAATAAAATTATAAATTTCTCATTAGTATTCATAATTTTTCATATAACACATCATAAATACATAAATTAGACTCTAATTCCTTATGAACAAGGAGATTACAAGTCTTCAAAATTTCGGGTCTTACAACCTACCTTCCTTAAAAGATTTTCGTCCTCGAAAATTAGAACAAATCGGGGTAGTCTCTCTTCATGTCTTCTTCTCGTTCCCAAGTTACCTCTTCAATATGGCGATTTCTCCATAATACCTTCACCAATGGTATGACCTTATTTCTTAGCACTTTTTCTTCTCGTGCCAAAATTTGGACTGGCTTTTCCTCATAAGTCAGATCTTCGCGAATCCCGATCGGTTCGTGATCCAATACGTGCGACGGATCCGGAATGTACTTTTTTAGCATTGACACATGAAACACATTGTGCACATATGCTAATTCTTGGGGTAAAGCCAACTTGTAGGCTACGTTCCCAACTCTCTCGAGTATCTCGAACGGCCCTATATACCTTGGGCTCAATTTCCCCTTCTTTCCGAACCGCATAACTCCCTTAAATGGAGCGACTTTGAGGAAAACCAAGTCTCCTACTTGAAATTCGAGAGGTCTTCGGCGTTTGTCGGCATAACTCTTTTGCCGGCTAAATGCAGTCTTCATCCTTTGTCGTATGAGCTTCACGTTTTCCGTGGTCTTCCGGATGAAGTCCGTAGATACAAGTTCTTTTTCTCTTGTCTCGTATTAGTGGACTGGAGATCTGCATCTTCTTCCGTACAAAGCTTTATAAGGAGCCATTCCAATTGAAGCGTGAAAACTGTTGTTGTACGAGAATTCAATCAAAGGAAGCTTCTTATCCCAAGTTCCCTTGAAATCCATCATGCAAGCTCGCAACATGTCTTCTAAGGTTTGAATGGTCCTTTCTGATTGTCCATCCGTTTGTGGGTGAAAAGCTGTACTAAACGAAAGCTTGGTACCAATTGCTTCATGTACGCTCTTCCAAAATTTTGAAGTAAAGCGACCGTCGCGATCCGAGATGATAGTTTTCGGAATTCCATGATAGCGAATGATCTGGGCCACGTACAATTCTGCCAATTGTTCCACTGAGAAACTGAGCTTGATGGCTATAAAGTGTGCCGACTTTGTCAATCGGTCAACGACCACCCAAATCGCGTCGTTGCCGCTTGGAGTTCGAGGCAGACCAACCACGAAATCCATTGTCACTTGGTCCCATTTCCATTCTGGGATGGAAATTTTCTGCAATTCTCCTCCTGGACGTTGGTGTTCCGCCTTTACTTTTTGACAGGTAAGGCACTTGCTGACAAAAGTAGCGACGTCGTTCTTCATTTTGGGCCACCAAAAGCTCTCTTTTAAGTCCTTGT
The DNA here is from genome assembly GCA_025413485.1 of Ficus microcarpa. NCBI lineage: Eukaryota > Viridiplantae > Streptophyta > Magnoliopsida > Rosales > Moraceae > Ficus > Ficus microcarpa. The sequence continues at coordinate 15,352,004 of CM046387.1, forward strand.
ACATCTTCGTGGCTCCGGGATGGACAGAATACGGAGTCTCGTGGGCTTCTTTCATGATCTTTTCTTTTAATACTTCCTCGTTAGGAATGCATAGTCTATTCTTTTGATAGAGTACGCCCTCATCGGATATGTGGAAGTCCGACTCCCTTCCTTCTAAAACCTCGTTTTTCGTCCTAAGCAGCGAGGCATCGGCTTCTTGACGTTCTTTCATCCCATCTAAAATGGTAGGTTGGAAGGTTAGAGCAGCTAATCCTCCCGTAATGAGCTCGATTCTAGCTTCCACTAGCTTCTTTTGAAGAGGCTCAGTCAATATCCTGATTGACATCATCGAGGAAGACAACTTCCGACTAAGGGCATCGGCCACCTTGTTAGCCTTTCCCGGATGGTATCGGATGTCTATGTCGTAATCCTTCACCAATTCGAGCCATCTTCTTTGCCTCATATTCAGCTCTTTCTGGGTGAAGATGTACTTCAAACTCTGATGGTCCGTGTACACTTCGCATTTTGTGCCGTAGAGGTAGTGCCTCCAAATCTTTAAGGCAAATACTACTGTCGCAAGCTCCAAATCATGCGTTGGATAGTTCTTCTCGTGTTCCTTAAGCTGTCGCGAAGCATAGGCGATCACTTTTCCATTCTGCATGAGCACAGCTCCCAATCCTATCTTGGAAGCATCACTGTTAATCACGAAGTTTTCTTCCTCCACAACTGGAATTGTGAGGATTGGAGCGCTTATCAGCTTGCTTTTGAGTTCTTGGAAGTGCTCTTCACACTTATTTGTCCATTCGTAGGCCTTCCCTTTTCTTGTGAGTTCGGTAAGTGGCGCCGCGATCTTCGCAAATCCTTCGACGAATCGTCGATAATAGCCCGCTAATCCGAGGAAACTGCGTACTTCGGTGACATTCTTGGGGGCTGGCCACTTACTTACCGCCTCAATCTTGGCCGGATCTACGGATATGCCTTCTTTTGAGACCAGTGTCCTAGGAAATGGACCTTCTCCAACCAAAACTCGCACTTGGAGAACTTGGCGTAAAGCTGATTTTGCTTCAAAATCCGTAGTACAATCCTTAGATGCTCCTCATGCTATTCTTTCGACCTTGAATAGATCAGAATGTCATTTATAAAGACAATGACGAACTTATCCAAGTAGTCCTTAAATAATCGATTCATCAGATCCATGAAGGCGACTGGTGCATTTGTCAGTCCGAACGGCATGACGAGGAACTTGTAGTGTCCATATCGAGTGTGAAATGCCGTCTTCGGAATGTCTCCTTCCTTGATTCGGAGCTGATGATATCCCGATCGTAGATCAATCTTCGAAAAGACGGAGGCTCCTTTCAGTTGGTCGAACAGATCGTCGATCCTGGGCAGAGGATACTTGTTCTTGATGGTGATCTTGTTCAATTCCCGATAGTCGATGCACATTCTTAGAGTGCCGTCCTTCTTCTTAACAATCAACACCGGGGCTCCCCACGGTGAATAGCTCTGTCTGATGAATCCTTTATCCATGAGCTCTTTCAACTGGACTTGCAATTCTTTGAGTTCAGCAGGCGCCATCCTATACGGTGCCTTGGACACAGGCGCTGATCCTGGAAGTAACTCAATCTCGAAAAAGATTTCTCGTTCTGGTGGCAATCCTGGCAGATCTTCAGGAAAGACGTCTACAAACTCCTTGACTATCAGCACATCTTCCGGCTTACTTTCGGTCTCTTGTGTCTTGTCTACCATGTTGGCTAGAAATCCCGTACATCCTTCTGCCAACAATTTTCTAGCCTTTAGCGCTGAAATAAACATCTTCGGCTGCTTCGGGGACGATCCTCGAAAGATAAATTCCTTATCTCCAACTGGCTTGAACGTAACGGCACGACGTTGGCAGTCGATAACCGCGTTGTATTTTCCCAGGAAGTCCATACCCAGGATTACGTCGTAGTCGTATAGGTCAATGACGATCAGGTTGACGTACATCTCTCTACCGCATATGATTATTGGAACGTGGCGTATCCAATAATCAGACAACAAGATTTCCCCGGAGGGTAATGCAGTTCGAAAGGTTCTTCCAATTTTCTCATTATCTCTACCTAGTTTCTTAACAAACCTAGGTGATGTGAATGAATGCGTAGCTCCAGAATCAATCAACACATAAGCATCTTGTTGGGCAATAGGGAGTTGACCTGTCACCACCGTGGACGGTCCAGCTTGAGCATCCTCCTTTGTGTAGGCATAGATGCGTCCCTGGGGTTCTGGAGCTTCAGCTCGGCCTTGAGGAGCTGCAGGGCCTTCGAGCTTCATCTGTACAGCGTGCAACTGACTTCCCTAACCCCGCTGGTAATTCTGCTGGTGTTGGACATTGGCATTGCAATTCTTAGCAAAGTGGCCTTCGTTGCCACACAGATAACAATGGTTTGTCCCGGCACGGCAGTCTCCCGGGTGCTTTCTCCCACATTTCTGGCAAGGGGGAGTTCCGCTGTTGTCAGGGGCATTCTTCTTCTGGGGAGGGTTCTGTTGGCTCCCCTGTCCTCCAGCATTCCACTTTCTTTTCTGCTGGGGGTTGCCATACGGCTTGTTGCCGCCGCGTTGGCCAGAAGGTCCTCCTTGCCCTTTCTGCTGCGATGGTTGGCCGGGTTTGGTATGACTCTGCTTGGCAAGGGCATTCTCCTCATTCCTTTCCTTAAAGAACTGAGCCCGTTGCGCCTTGTTCTGACCGACCCAGTACTCGGCTCGAACTGCCCGACTAACACATTCTGCGACAGTGAGCGGTGGATGGGGGCCACTGCTGATAATCACGGCCAAGTCTGAACGAAACATCCTCATCATTTTTCTTACTTTGTCCCTCTCGGAACTGATGAGTTGAGGGCAAAGGCGGGCGAGCTGTTCAAACTTCCTTACGGCTTCAGCCACAGACAAATTTCCCTGGCGGAAATTGTTGAATTCGTCCTGTTGGGCTTCCATTACTTCCGTGTTGAACTACTTTTCACGGAATTCTTCCACAAAATCTTCCCATGTCATCTGGTTGACGTCCCGTCTGATTTGGACCGTTTCCCACCATAACCGGGCGTCTTTCTTCAACATAAAGGATGCGCAAAGGACTCTCTCTCTATCATCGAGCCCTAAGAAGTTCAGGGAAACCTGAAGGTCGATGAGCCAGTTGTCGGCCTCGATCGGGTCCGTTGATCCCTCGAATTCCGGTGCCTTCATGCGTCGAAATTCATGATACAGCTCTGCCGGAGTCCGAACACGAGGTGCTGGAGGAGCAGCTACCGGCGCCATTGGTGCTTCTAGGGCCTCAGGGTGTTCCGGAATCACTGGTTCCTCCTCGGGAAATTCCGGTTCCACTGGTTGTTCTTCAGGTGCCGGTGGTACCCTGGCTTCAGGCTGTCCTTGGTTCTGCTGGGCTATTTGAGCCCTAAGCCCACCTATTTCTCGTTGCTGGGCTAGCATCATCTCTCTCAGCTCGTTCAGTTGAGCTGCAAGATCGACGTTTTGGGCCTGTGCCGCTCGACGTCTTGGTGGCATGATTCTGTGTAGAAGCAACAAAATAAGCTTCTTATTTTCAAAACTTTCATAGAATCATATCTTTTATACAGAACCATAATCTTCATTTCATAATCATAGTTTTTTTTAGGAAAATACATAATTTCCTCATCATGGGCATATATTACTTGTTTTACCACCACCGAGCTAGGGCACAACCCAACGTCATTCTCACAACCGACCTTTCCATTGCGAACCATCGATATGCGTTGAATACGAAAATCTAATTCTAAGCGTAAGAAAATAACTTAACTTACTTGGGCTATTGCGGAACGATGCGGAGCGAGACGAAATAGGCTGGCAGGATACCGCTCTGATACCAACTCTGTGACGCCCCCTTACTACGTAGGGCCGTCACGCCTTACTTACTTACTTAATCTTACTTGAAAATTAAGGATATTTTTTTTTTTGAACATACTTATAAAAGCATTCGTTATTAGCAATATATCATTACTACTTAAGTAAACGTTACTTAAGGTATTTAGTTCCAAAATACCATAAAGCATAATTTGTCTTTATCATACATGCTTATATACAAAACTTCTTAACTCAAAAATAGGTTGCGGAAACTATGCGTAGTGGTATCCATACCGCCTTCGTCCGCCGCCACACCGCTCCAACAATGCCCAGCATTTAAGCTGCGGGTTTCTTACCTACAGTATGAAATATAACTGAATGAGCTTTCGCCCAGTAAGCACAAACATAATCTCACAAAACATTAAAATATCTTGAAAACATTCATCATCATATGCATATGCGTGAACCATTTATGTTCCATTTATGCATTTCTTTTAACTTACTTATCTTTCTTATGGGCCCCATAGTGTACGTACCATCATTTATTTAGCGCGCCTCCAGGTTACAGATAGGGGTTGCAAGGTCCCTAACTGCCCCGGGAACATTGGGTGATTACACCCTCCCGCATCAACGAGAGGGTGAATCCTTTACTTTATCATGAAAAATCCTCCACCTTGGGGGAGGTCGGTACGACACTTTACTTGTGATTTCTTACCATGTTATTTATCTTTAGTGAACATACCTTATGATGTCACTATATGATAACATACTTTTTATCTCATTAATAACATGGCATGGCATTCTTTTCATTCATGGCAATTGCAAACATGACATTTTTATAAACATGATATTTTGCAAATATAGCACTTTTATAATCTTTTGCAAAAATAGCACTTTTTATAAACATAGCATTTTGCAAAAACAGCATTTTTTAATAAACATGGCATTTCATAGATATAGCACACAACATATTGCAGCATATTTGAAAACCACATACTTGAACATAATTTATTAGTTTTCATACTACAGGTGAGGTTTGTACTTACCTCTAGTGCCGTATCCTTAAAATCGCGTTCCTTAAATTCGTCGGCGATGGCAATTCACTTTCCTGATATACCAAAAATATAGGATCAGGATCCTTTCGTAAGGTGTTGGTGACCTACCAACACTCACATCTACTTTTGGTTGTATGTCCCCTATCCATGATATCCATCTTGGCCACATATTAATCCCCATTCTTTATTGAACTTTGATAAATCCTTATGAGGTTACATTGGGTAACCTTTTTGGTTAGAGCCTTGTTCTATTATTGGGCTTTGCTCATACATCCTTGTTATTGGGTTATTTCCATTAATCCATTAAATCTTAGCCCAGATATACATGTGGTATCCCTTAGGGTTATGTTGGGTAACCCTTAAGGTTAACCTTAGGTAACCTTGGCTCAACCTTTTGTCAACCCTTGGTTATCCTTGGGTTTGTAACTCGGATATAATATCCGGTTACCGTTCGTAATCGGCTTGCTTACAAATTTTACTTTAAAATTCCTCTTCCTTATTTTTGGAAAATCTCGTGTAATTAACTTCCAAAAATCCTTCATTTTGCTTGTAAAAATTCTAACTCCTTTAATTAGAAAATACCTTGGTTAAATTTCATTATTTTCTTTAACTTGTAAATTCTTGGTTGAAACCCTCTTTTTCTTTACTTTGCGGAAAAATGTGAATTTCAAACCCGAGCCTTTAAAATTCATGGTTTTCGAGATAAATCTTTTATAAAATCATTTGGGGTCGGAAACCACCTTTGGAATGGTTTCCGAAGCTAAAATAACCATTTAAGAACTCTTCGCAATTTTTCTAGAAATTATTTTCGTGGAACTCACATGCAAGATTTCGGGTTCCCTGCGCGTCTCCCACGAAACGCGCCAAGTTTAAAAATCGGCTTAGAATTTGAAAAACTTGTCTTCATGAAAGTTGTAGCTATCGAAAAATACTAAAACTTTCATGTTTTACACAAAATCCAGTTCGGCCTAGATCAGTACCAGTTTTTTTTGAAAACGGGTTAACTCTGAAAAACTGGGTGGAGAACGTCCCAGGGTTCAGCCACGGGTTTTGGGTAAAACGGAGGCCGTTGGAGCCTTATTTCAAGATTCTGTCCACGTTGTCCTCTAGAAAAAGTTGTTCTGAACAACTTTCGTGTTTTGAGTTTTACCTCATTCGGCCTCTAAGGGCCTTGAAATTATCCTTTCCCGAAACTGGCCAGATTCGAATCCGAATTGGCAGTTTCGGTTCCTCATTTCGGTTTACGTCCTATTCGCGGAATCTATCTCGACCGATCACATCGGGAGCTTAGACAACATCAAGCAGCGCTTCTAATGTCCCATTGCAACCCATAAATCCATCTCATTCTACTCATGCAACCCCAAATCCGAAAATTTAAAAACCTAAGTTGCTTGGCTCTAACTCATGCATCATCACATACCATCAACACAAAATCCAACCCTAAGTCTAGCATGCTTACAAGGCTGTCAAGGGCAGATTTTTGGCCTAAACTTATGGGACATACAACCTATCTTCTAACATGAAAAATCCATCATTTTCAAGCACAAATTTTTAAAGCAAACAAGCATCAAAATCAGCCAACCAACCCTAATCTTATCAAGCACACACACACACCATAAATGAGGGCAAAAAATTAAGGTGGACTTATGTCCTTACAAACCACTTGAATCAACCTCAAAAACACTTAAATAAAACTTAGATTCAAGGTGGTTTAAGAGATTTTACCTCAACCCAAGTTAGGGTTTTGAAAATCCAAAGATTGCCTTCCTTCCTTGGCTTGCTCTAGCCCACGGCTTCAACATGGAAAATGGCATCCAAAATTTTTTGTTGTTAGTTCTTTCTTGCTCTAACCAAAACCGAAAATCACAAGATGAGAAACCAAGTTTTTCTTACCTCCTTCTCTCTTGCTTGGTTCGGCCACTTGCTTGGAGAATCACCAAAAATTTTCTCAAGCTCTCCTTGCTCTTGGTTGCTCACGGTTTTGGTACAAAAAAAAAAAAGAGATCCAAGAGATTTTTTTGTTAGCTTTTTCTCATCTCCAAACCAAGCATTATCAAGGAAGAAATCCAAAAATTTTTCAAGATCACTTACCTCTTTTTCTCTTGCTCTTGGTCGGCCAACTCTTGAAGCACTCACCAAGATTTTTCTCACTTTTCCTTAGCTCTCCCTCTAGAACCGAAACCCTTGAGATGGAAAACCCAAAACTTTTTGAATCTCTCTCTCTCTCTCTCTCCCTCTTGCTGCCGAGTATCACAAGGGAAATGGCAAAGCTTTTGGCTCACTTTGACAAGGAAAAGAGAAGAGAAAAGATGAGATGTCTTGAATGACTAGAGTGGTTGCTTTCTTGTCCCTTGATTCAAGGCTTTTGTCTTGTCATTTCTTTTCTTCATGCTGACCGAATCCAAGGGGCTGTAAGGGGGGTTGTGTTGCCGAGATTTCCAAGGGAAAAAGGAGGGATATGGGCAGCTAGGTATGGCCCTATAGATCTCTAGAAATTTCCCCTACTAGCTCTCCTTCTTGGCCCTTGAATTAAGGCTTTGTGTCACATCTTGTTTGTCTCATTTTCTCTTCCCATTGTAGCCGAATCCAAGGGGCTAAAAGGGGGGTTTGCAGTCGGATTTGAAGAGGAAAAAGGCATGGGTTTTAACTCATTATTTTAAGCAAGAAGTGACAAGACTTGATGGACAAAAGTGGTTCAACTTTTTCCTTGATTTAAGGCTTTATGTCTAGCCTTGTTCCCATTTTTTTTTTCTTTTCTTTGCTGTCCACTGCTGCTGCCGACCAAGGGAGGGGGATTTGGCTGCCTTGGTTGCCGAAATTTGAAGGGTAAGGAGGGACATGTGTCCTCTCTTGGTTGGTCCTAGAGATCTCAAAATTTCTCCCATGCTTGTTCAACTTTTTGGTCCTTAAGTCATGGCTTTATGTCTTGTCCCCATTGAATTTTCTTTCCTTATTTGTCCACTGCTGTTGCCGACCAAAGGGAGGGGGATGGGCTGCCACTAGCTTGCTTGGAAGAGTGGGAAATGATATCAAGAAGCATGGCAAGGTGTCCTTGTTTGGTTAGATTTGATAGACCACTTAGTTACTCTAACCAAACCAATTTCCTTTCTTTTTCTTTCTAGTTGGCCGGACATTTAGAGTGGGGGAGGGCTGCCATTTGTTGTCTTGAGTTAGTGGAGGGTGATGTCAAGAGTTGATGTCATCTTCCACTAGCTCTTCCAAGGCCTTGTTTGGCCATCTCGTTCTTTCACAGCTCTTTTCGCGCTCTACAGTTATTTCCAACACTGTGATGAGCATTCTTATTTTATATTTTGGTCCAAAAATTCTTCCATGTAAATTTGGACCGAAAACTTTCTTTCTCCAATTTTTCGGAGACCTTTTTGCCCTTAATTCTTTTTCGGTGTGCTTGATTTTTCTAGGGTGGATTTATGGCTTATAAAACTTCATTTTCGGAGATTCTTTCCATATTCCTTCATCATACTTGTGAAGTCGACGTTGTGACCCGTCCCGGTCAAACTTTGACTTTTTGATCAACCCTTTGACTTTTTGGTCAAATCTTTGACTTTTTGGTCAAACCTTTGACTTTTGTAAAATTTCATCCTTTTTCGTTCTTTTTCCTTTAAAAACTTCATTTTTGGCTCGTAAAACATCAATTGAGTCTCATAATCATTAAATGAGGACCCGAACATTATTTAAATAAAATTATGAATTTCTCATTAGTATTCATAATTTTTCATATAACACATCATAAATACATAAATTAGACTCTAATTCTTTATGAACAAGGAGATTACAAGTCTTCAAAATTTCGGGTCTTACAGTAATAACTGCTATTTATTTAACGTTAATGCTCGTACGCACTAATGCTAGTATACGCTTACTTTTTATATTCCGCATTAGCTCGTACGCGCCGTAAAAAAAAAAATTTCCGCTGTTTTTCACATAATAAGTAAGGAAGTTTCGCATATGTAATTCATGTATGTATTTAAGTATGGTAACGGCCTGTGCTAGGCGGGTCGTTACAGCTAACCCTAGAAATGGGTTAGGGCTTGGGATCCAAATTTATCCCTCTCCCTTGGTCCTCAACCACTCGGTTTTCACCCTCCAAATGGGTACCGAAATTTTTCACCTCACTTGGTGATTGAACCTAGTCAATCTGAACACCCTCAATACTAACCCTCTTCAATTTTTCCTTTCCCTTTTCTTGCCTACCCACAACCGGCCTCACACTCACCTAGGGGTACCAAAATTCTTATGGTCACTTGGTTGGTGGTTTCTCCTCACTCTTGGCCATTCTACTATTTTTCCCACTTAAATTCTTCTCTTCCTTTTCTCCTTCTCCCACAGTCGGCCACAAGTCAAAAATGGGTTTCCAATTTTTTTCAAACTTTTTCTTGGATCCTTGATTGAAAAATCCGAACACCACCTTAGGGTTTTCTCTTGGATTTTCAAATTTTTCTTGCTTCTTTCTTGGTTTCTCTTGCTCGGATTTTAGAGAGAAAATTTGGCTAGAGTTTGGCTGATTTTTCCCATTTTTTCAGCCCAAAATCCGCCCCCCCTCATGGGTATTTATAGGTGTGGGAAACTTTGTAAAATTTATTAAAAAATCCCTCAAAATTCAATTATTTGCACACAAGGGTGCATAGGTGGCCGGTCACTCCCTCATCATGATGACATCATCTAGATGACATTACTATGCTTACATCACCAATTTTCCAAAATTTACACTTTAGCCCCTAAGGATAAAATCTTGGCATTTTTGCCCCTTAGGTGGCCGGCTATCTCATCACTTTTTTAGAGTCTTCCAAATTTCTTTCTACCTTATTTAAATAATTATGATGTCATAAATTGGGGATAGGATGATGTCATCCTATTTTAAGCCTTGTTTGGCTTTTCCTCAATATACAGTCCATTTTTAAGCTACATAGATGTTTCTAATACTGTGTTCACTTAAACACAGTATCTTTATACTGTACTACAGTTCAAAATTTATCTGTGTAAAAATGGACAGTATACAATTTTTCTTATTTTTCAAAGCCCTTTTTACCCTTGATCCTTACTAGATGTACTTGATTTTCTAAGGTGGTTTTAAAGCCTATTCGAGCTATCTTACCCGTAAAGACAGGTTTTACAGTATCTTCTCCATACTGCATCTCGTAATATTGCAAAGTCAACCCGTTGACCACTCTTGGTCAAACTTTGACTTTCTTAGTCAATTTTGATTTTTTCAGTCAAACTTTGACCGACATGAAATTACGTACTTTTTCATCCTTTTCAACCTAAAAGGGCGTTTGCTAGTCTTAACAATCTATTTTGAGTCTTATTGAATCATAAGAACTCACAAAAAGTATGAAAAACTCTTAACCGAGCTTTTCATAAATACCTTCACGGTATGCATATAATTCATTTGAAAAGGAAACAATAACATAGAATTTCTAGGTATTACAGTCTCATCGGATCTGGACTGTTTCCCACTAGAAGCGAGCATCTTTCCTTAGCATGAAGGATGCACACAGGACTTTCTCTTGATCGTTGAGCCTGAGGAAGTTCAGGACAACCTGGAGGTCGATTAACCAATTGTCGGCCTCAATAGGGTTTGTAAACCCTTCAAATTCCGGTGCGTTCATGTGTCGAAATTTGTTGTATAATTCCTCCGGAGTTCGAACCAGGGGTGCTGGTGGAACAGCTATAGGCGTCATAGGTACTTCAGGAGCTACAGGGTTTTCTGGAATCACCGGGTCAACATCAGGAATTTCCGGTACAGTAGGCTGATCCTCAAGTGCTGGTGGTACCCTGGCATCAGGAGGTCCCTGATTCTGCTGGGCTAATTGAGCTCTAAGCCCACCTATCTCTTGTTGTTGGGCTAACATCATCTGCCTTAGTTCGTTCATCTGGGCCGCAAGATCGACGTCTTGGGTCTGTGCCATTCTTCGTCTTGGTGGCATGGTTATGTATAGAAACAATGAAATAAGCTTATTGTTTTCAAAATTTAATGAAATCATGTCTCTTATACAAAACCATAATCTTTATTCCACATCTGCTTTATAACATGAACACATGGCCATAACTTTTAAGAAAGCATAAAACTTTCCCATCATGTGCATACATCACTTGATTGCCACAACCAAGCTAAGGCACAGCCCAACGTTGTCCCTGTACCCACGTTATCCTTACAATACCGGAGTGTCAATTTCCAACGTGAACAGTGTCGAGAGGTGCTTACCACGCACGTAATATCTTAACTAATTCTAAGTATAAGAAGAATAACTTAACTTACTTGGGCCATTGCGGAAACGATGTGAAGCAAGATGAAGTAGGCTGGCAGGATACCGCTCTAATACCAAACTGTGACGCCCTAACCTACGTAGAGACGTCACCTTACTTACTTAAACTTGTATCTTGATTTTAGTAACTTAAACTTAAAACTTACTTAACTATATCTTTCTTGAAAATTTGAGAATAAATTTTTTTTTTCAACATACATATATATACATAGATTAACCCGTAGCAAACTTGTCATACATTCATACTGAAATGAAAAGATCGTTTGAAGTCTTCAGTACCATATATACTATATAACATAATTTGTTTTTAAGATATATACATATATACATAAACCGATTAACTCAGAAGAGGTTGCGGAAAATATGCGTAGTGGTATCCCACATCGCCCTTCATCCACCGCATCGTCCACATATAGCCCACTAATTAAGCTGTAGGCTTCTTACCTGCAGTATGAAATATAACTGATGAGCTTTCGCCTAGTAAGCATAAACGTAATCTTACAAAACACATAAAACATGCCACACATCATATAACATGTGCATGAACCATTTATGCTCAGTTATGAATCCTTTATGATCAATTATTTACTTGAGCTTATTATCTTTTTTTAACATATGGGCCCCCTTATGTACGTACCAGATGCGCGCTCTCCAGATAAAGTTAGGGTTTGCAAGGTCCCTAACAATTTTGGGAATAATTGAACTTGAATATGAATAGTCCTCCACCTGATGGGAGGTTGGTACGACACCTTACTTGTGTGTTCTTACCATGTGGTTTATCATTAGTGAACATACCTCATGATGTCAATATATCATATCATAACTTACATTTCATTCATAATATGGCATGTCTTAAAAACATGACATTTTTGCAAACATGGCATATTTGTAAACATGACATCTTTGAAAACATGAAATTTTTGTAAACATGACACTTTTGTAACTATGGCACTTTTGTAAACATAACATTCTTGCAAACATGGCACTTTTATAAATATGGCATACTTGAAAATATGACACATTTGTAATCATGGCATATTGGTAAATATGTCATTCTTAAAATCATGGCATTACGTATAATAGAACATAGCATAAAACATGTCATAGCATACTTGAAAATAGATTACTATATTCCATACTGCAGGTGAGGTTTGTGCTTACCTCGTGTGCTATGTCCTGAGTGTTGCGGCCTCAATTCGAGTTGCAATAGCAGTTCACTTCCTGCTATTTGAAAAATTATAGGATAAGGATCCTATCATAAAATGTTGGTGACTTAACCAACATTCACATATAATCTTAGTTATATGTCCCCCCTAACATACACATGATTACTTATCAGGTTACATAAGGTAATCTTGGTTACTAAGCCCACATGTATACAATTACGGTTAGGCTATCATCCTAACCTTGGACTTGTATCTTAACATCTTTAATCCATTATTACTCTTGGTATCCTGTGGGGTTATTTTGGGTAACCCGTGTGATGACAAACTTTGGTCAAACTTGGTCAAGCCAAGTCAACTTTTGGTCAACTTTGGTCAACCCTCTATGGGTCAAACTTGGGCTTTGGGACTAAGCCCAGTAACTCGGATATCACTTCCGGTTACTATTCATAATCATCATGCTTACAACTTTTTTTAGGTTTAAAAATCCATTCTTTTACCATTTCCTTTGGAAACTTTAGCAATTTAACTTCAAAAATTTCTTTACTTACTTATAAAAATTCATTGTTCTTAGACTGAGGTTTTATAAAATCCTTAAGGGCTGAAAACTGTTGAAAACTGCCATTGGAGCAGTTTTTATAGTTAAAAACAGTGAAATACTATTTTTCTGTGTTTGTTTTAGAAAATCCTGTGTAGGAATTTCCTGTTCTTTGTACATTTTTTAAAAATCAGTTTATATTTAAAAATCTAGATTGAATTTGGAAAAGTTGTCTTCACAAAAGTTTTAGCTCTCGAAAAATTCTAAAACTTTTGTGTTTTGAGAAAAACCCAGTTTGGACTTTAACATGCTCTTATTTCTGTTTGAACTCAACTGGCCGTGCATAAATCCTGGGCACGGTCAGGCTCGGGTTTTTGTAAAAACAAAGGCCGTTGGAGTCTTATTTTGAAAAACTGTCCATGCTGTCATCTAGGAAAAATTATTATGAACAACTTTCATGTTTTACGTTTTCCCCAATTCGGCCTCTAAAGGCCGAAAAATTTCACTTTCCAGAAAACTGGGCAGTTTCTACCCGAATCTGGCAGTTTTCGTTCTTAAATTCGTTTTACGTCCTATTTTCGCAATCTAACTCAACTGAACATGCGGGAACCTAGAAAGCAAGCATACAGCATTTTCTAATGTCCCACTTTCTTATTCGAGTAGTCCCATCGTGTCCATGCAGCCCAATAACCAATTTGCCCTAACCTAGGGTTGCATGGTTCTAATTTGCATCATACATACCATGCGTTCTAATTTAGTTCTAGCAACTTAGCATACCAATTTCATCCACATACTAGAGCATACTTGGGGACACATAACAAATTAAACATTTAGCATGCAAATCATGAAAATTAAAGCAAGCATGCAAATCATAATCAAACCACCCTTAATTCTAAATCAAGCACTAACCCTAATTGACCTAATTTGGGCACAAAATAAATTGAACTTATGCTCTTACAATTTCAACTTGAAATACACTTAAATTTCAAATTGAAAGCTTAATTGAAAGAATTTGAGGTTTAGAGAGGGTTATCTTGATTTATCTCAAGAATTGGCTAGGGTTTGGCTTACAAAATCTCCCCCCCTAACTCACCTCCAAAACTGGCCTTAAACCTTAAAAATGGGCACCAAAAATTTGCAAAAACCTTGCTTGAAGTTACTAGAGGAAAACCTACCACCTTAGCACTAAAACCCCTTTGGTTCTCAAATTTTTCTTTGCTTTTTCTCACACTTGGGAGTCCGGATTTTCAGAGAGGAAAAATGGCAAGAGTTTGGCTGAATTTTCTGATTTTTGGAGCTCAAAAATCCGCCCCCCTCAAGGCCTATTTATAGGTGTGGGAAACTTTTTAAAAATTGCCAAAAAGTCTTTCAAAAATCAAATATTTGCACTTGCCTGCCCTTAGGTGGCCAGCCAACTCACCTCATCTAGAGGTTTCCAAAATTCTTTCAATGCTAATTAATCAATTATGATGTCATAAATCAAGGATAAGGTGATGTCATCCCTAATTAAGGTTTGTTTGGCTTTTTCTTCAATATATAGTCCATTTTTGAGCTACACATATATTTTCAATACTGTGTTCACTTATACACAGTATTTTTATACTGTACTACAGTCCAAAATTTATCTGTGTAAAAATGAACAGTATAAAATTTTTCTTATTTTTCAAAGTCCTTTTTGCCTTTTATTTCTAATTTGGTGTACTTGATTTTTCTATGATGGTTTTGAATCTTAATCTTACTATCTTGTCTGTAATTACGGTTTTTCGCAGTATATTTTCCATATTGCTTGTCGTATTACTGTACCGTCATACCTTTGACCTCTATGGTCAGCCTTTGACTTTTTGGTCAATTTTGACTTTTTCCGGTCAAACTTTGACCAACATAAAATCATGAATTTTGTTAAGCCTTTTTTCCATAGAAAGCTTCATGCTTGGTTAAACGATCGCTTAGTGAGTCTCCACTACTAGAAAATGTGGATTTCACGACGGAGCTTTCACGACCATTTTTAAAAAAACCGTCGTGGAAAATACGGCAAAAACACGGAGCAGAACAGAGTTTCCGAAAACTGTCGTGGAAGCCGAAGTTTCCACGACAGTTATAAAAAACCTTCGTGGAAGGTAATGCTTCCACGACGGTTTTTAATAACCATTGTGGAAGATTGCAAAATGCAAAAAAAAAAAAAAAAAAAAAAATTTACCTTACACGACGGTTTTTGACCGTCGTGGAAGACTACTCTTCCACGACGAAACCGTCGTGGAAGGTGGTCGTCGAAGGTAAATTTTTTTTTTTTTTTTGCATTTTGCAAGCTTCCACAACGGTTATTAAAAACCGTCGTGGAAGCATTACCTTCCACGACGGTTTTTTATAACCGTCGTGGAAGCTTCGGATTCTACGACGGTTTTCGGAAACTTTGTTCCGCTCCGTGTTTTTTGTCGCATTTTCCACGACGGTCTTTAAAAAACGGTCGTGAAAGGATCTTTTTTCACAAATTGTTTTTATTTTTTTATTTTTGGACTCTACCACAACGGTTTTTAGGGAAGACCGTCGTGGTAGGTGAACATACCACGACGATTTTCCCCAAAAACCGTCGTAGTAGGTACTAAGGCAGGAATTTTGAAAATTTTTGAATTAAATTTAATTTTTTGGAGCGTGTATTAAAACAAAAAAAAAATCATCTTTCCCACCCCATTACATTCCGAGTCTTTTTCACTCTCTAATACACACTCTAACTCCATACTCAAAGCTACCCAATTTCCTCCCTCTATTTTTCTCTCTCTGCTCCCTCCCTACTTAAAATCTCAAAAAACTCGCTCTATCTCACCGCGCCTCCTCTCTCTATTTCACCTCTCAAATTTTTCTCTTGGCTCCATTCTCCGATGGCCTCTTCCACCACTCATGCAGCCTTCTCCATTTTTCGACGGGTCCACCAAGGAACTCACGCAGCTTTCCCTCTCTTTCTCGCCACACTCCGCCCGTACCCACGCTCGACAAGCCGGTAAGTTGTAATATATATTGCTAGGGTATACATGGATTTGGAAATTTTTCGCCTAAAATGTTGATTTTGTTGATTGTGGTTGTTGATAAAATGTTCCGTCCAAAATATTGATTTTGTAGATTGTTGAGTTGGGAATATTCCATCCGAAATGGCCAAAATCCGTCACCTACATTTTCGGTGATTGTTCATTGTTATTATGTTTTAGATTTGAATTAAATTGGTTGGGTAAGGTACGGATTTGGGAATTTTTCAGAAAAAAGTGTTGATTTTGTGATTTAAATGTTTTTGGGGAAATGATATGAATTCGTAATTTTTTTTTTCATTGTTACCTACCACGACGGTCAAAAACCGTCACGACGGTTTCCTTGAGAAACCGTCGTGGTATGTCCTTAAATGTCCATATTTAAGTCCTATTTTTGCCCATTAACCGTCGTGGAATCTTTTCAGATTCCACGACTCTGGATTCCACAATGGTTAGAAAACCGTCGTGAAAATGTTACCATGACGGTTTTTAACCGTCGTGGTATCCACATTCTGTGGTAGTGTACGATACTACAAAAAAATTTCCGCTGCTTTTCATCAAATAAATAAGTAAGTACGCTAAACAAGTTAAGTAAGCAAGTACGTATGTATGTAAGGTAACGGCCTGTGACAGGCGGGTTATTAAAGAGTTGGTATCAATGCGGGTTCCTGCGACAAAATTTCACAGTCTGCCTGCCATCGCCACCATCATTGTAAGTAAGTTAGATTTTATGTTTTCGAGTATGTACTTACTATGGGTTTGCGATATGATAGACGAGCAGATATGGACCCGAATCGGATAGACGCTGATCGGGAGGCAGTTGTGGCGTTCTACGGATCCCGACCACTATTATACAATGGTACGATACGAGTGGTCCCAGTATCGTCATGGATTCACGATATGGAGACGATTTTTCACACCTGCCATATTGAGGACCGTCTGCGAGTCCCACTAGCTAGCCGGTGTTTGATTGCAGATGCCAGGCTGTGGTGGTTGACCATGGGGGAACAGATGATGCCCGGTAGGTCGTGGGTGCATTTTCAAGCGGTAGTACTGGCGCGCTACGGGCCGATCTTTGCTAAAGGGCCTGGTGGCGAAAAGTAGTTTCGAGACCCCGACATTTATCGGGACATGTACCACACGCGGTACCAGCATCTAGTGGCGGATTGGCACGCCTACCCACAGGAGTCGATGCTCCACTATTGTCGACGGTTTCAGGAGGCGATGTTGCTCCTCATTCCCCATGACATACCGTACCTACAGCTACAGGCTCTAACGATACTGCGGAACGGAGTTTCACCTCCGATTCGACGATACGTCGTCTGGCCTACTGCACATATATGTTAGGTCGCGGTTTCGATAGTTGTGCTTACTGAGCGTTAGCTCATAGTTTGACGTCTATGCTGTAGGTAAGCCAACTGACAGCAATGGGTGATGCAAGATGGAAGTGTGAGGCGGGGCATACTGTGAAATTGTGGGAACACGATGCCGCTACGCGTTTCGTTCAATGTGTATTTTCGTATGTTAAATATTTTATTCACGATATGCTTATTATGTTTAGACGTAAATAAGCTAGTATAAAAAAAAATTCCGCTGCTTTTTATCAAATAAATAAGTAAGTACGCTAAACAAGTTAAGTAAGCAAGTACGTATGTATGTAAGGTAACGGCCTGTGCTAGGCGGGTTGTTACATTTAATCTCAAGAGAAAAATCTGAGTGTTTAGAAGACTCAAAGTGTTAGCGCTCAAACCATTTTTGGTATTCAATCGATCTGGAGTACATCGAGGAAGACCAAAGGCGGATCAGAGCTTGGAGTATGTTTAGGACCGAAGGTGAGCAACCTAGCTTGGAATAGGTTAGTTGGATCAAAGGCAAGCAGCAGACTTGGAGTAGGATGGGAGGTCTAAAGGCAAGTAGCCGGAGGAGAAGATGGCGTGGGTTTTGCATTAGTGGAGTTTCAGAGTAAGCTTATTGTAATAATCCAAAATGTTGACGAACTTATGATTTCCTTAGATATAAGGAAAATCTAAGTATGAATCATGCGTGTCAACATGAAACTCATGACCTGATTTGATTATCAGAGTATGTTTGAGTTCTTATAAGTATGATAAGACTCAATGATAATTTATTAAGTCAAGTGCAAGGTTTTTTTCTTTTAATGAAAAAGGCAGAATGAGAATTTATGATATGATTCTGGCCAAAGTTTGACCAGAATAATTTAGGATATGATTCAGACGGTAATGCAGTATAGTAAGTAGTATGAAAATTATAATGTGATAAACCGTCATTACGGATGAAGAAGTAAGAATAGGGATTAGGATCACTCCAGAAAAATTAGGAATAATATTTGGAGTAAGGAGGACTAAGTAGTTTCAAGTCCTAAGAAAATCCTATGTGTGGTCCAGTTAAGTGCAGATAAATTATGGATTGCAGTTTAGTATTACAGTACTGCGAATACTTAAAAACAATATTTTTAATATATGCATTAGTAAGAAAATTGACTGCATATTAAGAGGCAAGGCCAAACATGGCCTTACTTGGAGGCCAAGTAATCATGGATATATATGTGAATTTTTTGGATTTTTGAAAATTAGAAAGAAATGTGGAAGATTTTGATTGGATGATTTAGTGGATAACTTTGAAGAGAATTTTAGCCCCAAAATCAGCCACATGGCCAGCCACATAACGGGGTCTTTAAGCAAATATTTTGTTTTTAAACCCTAATATGCAATTTTCAGAATAAAAATAATTAGTGAAAAATCAATAATTTTCACTTATAAATAGGTGATATGAGGTTGAGTTTGGACCATTTAGTTTAGCCTCAAAGTTTCTAGTTCTCTCTCAACTTCCTTCTAAGGAACCGAAAAAGAGAGAGAGAGAGAGAGTGAGTGGCCGGTTGGTGTTGGTGGAGCTAGGAAGGAAAAATTTTTCAACCCAAAGCCTAAATCAACATTTCAAAGCTTTAGAGGTATTTCTCTAAACCCTCTAAGATTTCCATTGAGTTTGATCACAGATTTATATGTATTTCAAGCTTGGGTTGTAAGAGCATAAGCTCACCATTTTTATTTTGCCCTATGTTATGATTTTATGTGGTTGGTTATGCCTAGATCTATGCTTAAGATGATTTGATTCCTAGATCTAAGCATGGGTTTGAATTTTTACTCTTGATTGAGTGTGATAGTTATGGTTACTCATCAGGTTGTGAAAATGTTTTTCACATGTTTGAATATAGTTATTTGGTGAATGATGGTTATGTGAATGACCTAAGTATGATGGTTATGGAATTAACCTAAAAACACAATTTGGTAAAACTTGGAAGTTATTCATTGTTGTGTTTTCATGAAGATGAAGCAAGTGTATGAATGCATGATAAGAACGAATCCAAAGCGCTACATGTTGGTGTAGGCTCATGGCTTAGTCTGTTTGAGGTAGTGTACGAGGACTTTAAGCAAAAACCAACCAATTTCAAAACTATCAATTTTCGGATTTAAACTGGACAGTTTTCTAGAAACAGAAATTTAAGCCCCTTAGAGGTAGAATTTGAAAAAACTTGAAACTGCAAAGTTGTAGGAAATTGTAAATCATAGGGGGCAGCATGGACAATTTTTGAAAATAAAGCTCCAACGGCCTCTGTTTTTAACAAAATCCGAGACTGGCCTGTACAGCAATGTACATGCCCAGGATTTTTTCAAAAGGAAAAACAAATGAGTTCAAGGTAGATTCAGATTTTGGACAAAAGACAAAAGTTGTAGGTTTTGATCAGATTTACAGCTTTTATGAAGAAAACTTTTTCAAATTCCAAATCAATTTAAAGATAAAATTAGATTTGCAAAACTGTGTAGGGTACAGGAAATTCCTGCACAGGATTTTTAAAACTGTGCATGGTACAAGAAATTCCTGCACATACATCTTCAATCCAACTACAAGGCTGTTTTTAAAAGTAATTTTCAAATTTTTATGATTTTATAATCCCGATTATAAAGAAATCACGGATTTACAAAGAAAACAGTTTTAAAAGAGTTTTAAAATTTTACTAGTTTTAAAAGGTAATTCCAAGATAATACTTGAAATTATGAAAACAATGTATTTTTTTAGAAAAAGAGTGATGGCCCAAGATTTCTTAAATAGTAACAATTTTATGACGGATAGTAATCGGGTAGAATACCCAAATTATTAGGTTGGGCTTTGTACCCAAGGTTACTTATGGTAACCAAATGGGATATCGATTTACTATGTGGGCATTTGTTTATGGTTACCCAAGGTTACTTATGGTAATCGAATGGGAAACCGATTTACTATGTTGGGCTTTATGTTTATGATTACCCAAGGTTACTTATGGTAACTAAATGGGATACCGATTTACTATGTTGGGCTTTATGTTTATGGTTACCCATGGTATTCAGATGGGATACTGATTTGTTATTTTAGGGCCTGTATCCATGATTATCAATGATAACCGGATAGGATACTGGTTTACTATGTCAAGGTATCAATGGTAATCGGATAGGATACTGGTTTACTACGATAGGATTTGTATCTACAATTAAAGGTCATCGGATTAAATACCGATCTAGTATGTTATGGTTTATAGTAAGATAGAATGACTGTTATCTTACATCCTGTTTGAAACAAGAGTATGACCTGTTATGGTGCCATGTTTGGATGAGAGACTAAGAGTGTAGGATGACTTGTAAGTACAACTCCGCCTATAGCATGGGCACAATGTTTTTGTTGCTTTGCATATTTTTCAAAAGTTCATGCATTGATTTACATGATGTACATATGTTTTATATTTTATTGTTATGACATCATGAAGCATGTTCACTATGATTTATGATTTATTGTCAGTTTTATTATTGTGGCATCATATAAGCATGCTCACTGAAAATAAATCACATGACAAGACGAAGACTAAACCAAGGCAGTAAGGTATCGTACCAACCTCCCGTTGATGCGTGGATGATTATGTATGTTTAAAAAAATTTTTCTAGAACTTCCGTTGATGCGTGAAGGGTTATGTTTATGATTCCCAGAATTGTTAGGGACCTTGCAATCCCTAACTTTTTGTGGATTGCGCGCATGTGGTACGTACACAAGGGGCTCATATGTTAAGCAAGATAATAAGTTCATAATGAAAGCATAATTGATTCATAAGAAAACATAATCGGTTTATGCATTCTTTTACTAAAAATATTTTTGCGAAACAGAAAGTTGTATTTGCTGAGCATTAGCTCATAACTTACATTCATGATAAGCAATCTATCGGCAATGCTTGATGCAAGACTATGGAGAGATGGTGCTGTGGACTGTGAAATTTGGGTTGGACACCGCTACATGTTTTTAAAAAAAAATATATGTTTGTGATATTTTATGCTATTTTGAAGGCACCAGTACTTAGTACTGGGACAGTGTTTACTTTTTACTTTCTACTACTATGACAATTAGTATGGTTTATCCAATTTTTTAAAATGGTTTTAAAACTCAATACTTAGTTAAGTATATATATATATATATATATAAGTATGAGATTAAGTTAGTTTTAAAGTTTGAGTTTAAAAAGAAATGAATGTATGTTTAAAAAAAATTTATTTCCATATTTTTATGAAATACGAGAATATATTTAAGTATGTTAAGTATGAAGTAGCGGCTACGTAAGGTGGGTCGCCATAAGTTTTGGTATGTAAGCACGGTAACGGCCCTACGTAGGTCGGGTGGTTACACTTATAATTCTAATCTCTTGTAACTGCAATTCGTCGTTAATAAAATTCTCCTATTTGAGCTGACATGCTTTAGCACCCATGGTTTTTCCCTTGGGGGTTTTTGGCCACATTAAATAATCATATCGCTTGTGTTATTTATTTCCATGGTTATTTGGATTTGTTTATTTTCATACATATATGTTTGCTAACGAAATAGTAGAGTTTTTGTGGTTTGTCTACCCAGTGGGCGAATTTACCATCCCTTAGATCCAAACACACATAGCAAAAGATACAAAAATCCAGAGTCTCTTTCTTCGGTTTATTCTTAGTATTCTTCTATGTATTGTGTGTCTAAGATTCCAATGTAATAATAGAGTTAGGACAAATTCAGTTAACTGAAAGTAGATTTGTGATACTCATCTCTACATAGTCATTATATCCTGGGAGGTAGACAATGAATTTAACGCTTCCGCTACATCTATATATCACTTCTATCACTAAATAATCTCAAATTCAACATATACACTATAACAACTAGGGCGCAACATTGGAAGATTTCAAAAACGTGAGTAGTACGTTTATTTTCATGCCCACAACTTGGTAAAAGTCTAAAAGATAGTACATTATGGAGCCCTTAACGGCTGACTTTACTTATTGTTTATTTATTTATTTATTTTTTGTCTATTTGTGATTAAATTAGCTGTGCATTATAAGTAGAAGCATCACCATGACAAGAGAACTTATTTAGGAAAAAGAAATTAAAAGTGCATCTCTATTAACGCTTCGGTGTTTGGATATCGCATTTATAACATTAGATGATCAGTTTCTATTTTACATTGAAATTTGACAAAATATCATAAGTTTACAGAACTGATAAGCTTCAAGTACAACACCACGGCTTCTAATTTCAGTATATAGAACAGACATACATGGCAATTACTCTTCCATATGAAGGGCTGTTAATTTGCGGTCCTCGCAATCTTGATGATTTCTTTCGCCACATCAATCATCAGTGGCCTATCTTCTCTCTTTGTTTCAATGCAGCTCGAAGCGAGTTTCAAGAAAGCTCGCAATTGTGTTTCCAGCTCTTCAATATTTGTTCTTCCTTCCCCTTCCAAAATTTTAGGATCTACAATTTCATCGAATCTTTCCTCCTTAACCAATTCTGCTACATATGCGTGGATACTTTGTTGATTCCTGGCTCTACGATGATCGAAGGCACTTTGTCCAGTTAGAAGGACGAGCAAAAAAACCCCAAAGCTATAAACATCAGTACGCTCTGTAACAACTGATGTTCTAAGGTAAGCAGGATCAACAAAACCAACCGTTCCTTGAACCGTTGTACCTCTAACATGTGTTTTCCCTTCAGGAATCGACAGAGAGAGAGCGAAATTACACAATTTGGGGACGAAATCCTTGTCCAAAAACATACTTGAAAGTTTTAGGTCTCTATGGATTATAGGCCGGGGAAATGAGGTATGAAGGTAAGTTATCGCGTTAGCTATACCTTTCGCAACTTTCAATCTCATCTTCCATGTTAGCGACAAACCATTAGAACCGATGCCTCCCTTATTGTCGAAAGGCCCATTTTCAGCGTATTCATAGACTAAAGCTGGATGGCGTAACTCTAGACAACAGCCTAATAGCTTAAGGACATTTTTGTGGCTGCTCATTTGCGTACTTATTGCAATATCCCGATATGCTTTAGGGAATTTGTGATCGGAGACGTGGTATCTCTTTATTAGAACAGGACGGTCATCCAAATTAGCCTTGTACCATTTATAATCGGAATCCTTGTAAAAATATGGTTTGAAATTATTTGTGGCTTCGAAGAGTTCTTTAGAAGAGAAGCTCTTAATTGGGTTGCATCTAAATCTAGTACCTTTGCAAGAAGATATCAGCTCCTCTAAAAGATCGCTTCCGTTCTCTATGAAAAACCTATCCTTTTCTTTCTCCTTTTCTATTGCAACTCCATCCTCGACCCATCCTAGAAAAATTTTGCACACTTTTACTGAGGTTATTAAAAAAATAAAAAAAAATAAAAAGAAAAAAGAAATCCAAATTCTACTAAAATTTTCTTCGTTATTTTTTTAAAATTTATGTTTTTTTTTTTAAAGGTGAAAACAATATTGAAGATGATTTTAATAGGAAAGTTTTGGAAGATTTACTAAAGCATATAATAAAACTTGTAGTGCTACTTATCACAAAATAAAACTTGTAGTGCTATGAATCTTTAGAACACCAACAGCTACATGAAAATTACTTGAATGTTGTTATGTTTCTTCAGAAGTATTTAAAAAAAAAAAAAAAGTATCAAGGAAAAGCATAGGTTTTTTGAATATATATATTACCTGACTGACAAAGGAAGCAGTATTTCATGGAGAGCTTCTTGCATAAAACGAGCTTGGAATTCATGGAAAACACCTTCCAAAACCTTTTTTTTTTTAATTCCAAAAATAATCAAAACAAAGGAAAATTGAAATGCAAGGTTCAATTTCAAGTTTTGAGGAAATTGTTAGTGCCTTAATTTAAAGGAAACAAAGTTTCAATTTATAGACTAACTATGAAAACAACCTTGATGATATATTTTTTTTAATTCTTTTCAAAAGAGAATAACGACTTCTTTTCTTTTTTTTCTTTTTCTTTTTCTTTTTAAGTTTTATATGATTAGTTTAGAATACACATCCACTTTGTATTTAATTCGAATCTAAGATACGAAAGAAAGATGTTAGGGACACCAACCTTAGCACTAACTTTTGAGTACGAAACTGTGTGACATATGAGTTGTATTATTTAATTAATAAGTGGTTAAAATATTATTACATCAATTAATTACTTCTATCAAGGAAAAGATGACACGAGAGTTGGTATTAAAAAAAAGTTGGAGTTAGAGTAGGTGTCCTTAACATTACTCTATAAATACTATATGCATTTGGATGTCCCATTCATACATTTTATTCAAATGTAATGAGTGTTTGGGTTGTTTATTTTTAAATAGTCATTCTAATGTGTATTGGTGAGAGAATGAGTATGTAATATAATTGGTAAAAGTAGATTAAAAAACAAAGTGAATTGATTAACAGTGCTTTTAATTAATTTACCATTTAAATGTATTTATATTTGAATAGAATACATGAGATATCCAAACACGTATTATATTGCATTCTATATAATTTACCATATTTCCAGACGCTCCATAAGTCAACACCCGCGAATTTCGAAGAAGAAACAAGCAAAGACTATCACAAGAAAGAAGAAACCAAGGACATTTCCAATTTTCCAAACCTTAAAAAACGTTTTGAAGTAGGACCTCTGGACTAAATGGTCGTAAGTGGACATCTGTACGCGTTTTTATCCCTTTCAAACTTTCACTCTATTTTTTGAAAGAGTCTTTAATTTCTATTAGTTGATTAGTTGATTTTTTTCACTTAATTTTTACGACATTATTATTTTTAATTTATAGATTTTTCTTTTTAAAGGAAAATTTTCCTTCACAAGTTCTAAAGTTAAAAATTACAACAAAACATAGATATATATTA
The DNA here is from genome assembly GCA_025413485.1 of Ficus microcarpa. NCBI lineage: Eukaryota > Viridiplantae > Streptophyta > Magnoliopsida > Rosales > Moraceae > Ficus > Ficus microcarpa. The sequence continues at coordinate 15,377,124 of CM046387.1, forward strand.
TGTGGATCTGCCAAGTCTTCAAGCGATTCTGGAGTTCTTTGAGTACTCCAATCTCTCTTCCCGTAACTTTTTTCCTTTAGAAGGGAGGGAAAAAAAAAAATAAAAAAAGCACCACAAAATAGAACGAAATGTAAAATATGCCATTTTACATGTGCTATGCTAAGTAGAGGATTGACATTTACATTGGTAATCAAAGTGATGTTTCCTTCTTTTTATTTTTATTTTATTTTTTTGTAAGTGAAGAGAAAAAGGGAAACTAATATCATAGAAATTTAGCACATTCCAACTAGGTTGTATTGATTGGAAACTAAAATCAAAAAAGCAAAAAAGTTCATAACCATCCTGATGAGCTAACGAAAAAAGAAAATAAAAAAAGACAACAAGAAGCAACCTTACAGAAAACTAAATGAAAACAACCAGAAAGGAAAAAGATTTACTCTCTTAATGAAGGCAAAAAAGAAGAAGCAAGATTTAGTGGCTTGGAAGAGATGAGATTGTACTTGATTAAAGCTTACGCTTTAGTTTAAGAAAATAACATTTTACTGCTTTCCTAAATTCGTCAATTAAGAATTACAACTTGAATGAACAATCTAGAAGACACACACTCGAAACAGAGTACTAAACGAAATGGGGAAGTCTAATTTTAAAAAGCTACACTAACGTGTGTTCCTCTCAATCTTTCCTAGTTCTTTCGCCACATCAATCATTAACGGCCTATCTTCTCTTCTTTCTTCAATGCATCTCAATACAAGTTCGAGGAATGCTCGCAATTGTAGTCGCTTCTCTTCATGGATTCCTCCTTCATGTTCCCAAATTTTCGGATCCATGATTTCATCGAACCGCCCATTTTTCACAAAGTTTGACACAAATTTTCCAATATTATCTTCACCCCCCGGTCTAATTTTGCATATAGCTTTTTGTCCAGTTACAAGGACCAGAAGAGAAACCCCCAAGCCGTAAACGTCAGTGTGCTTGTAATAAACCCTGTGCGAACATAATCGGGTTCTACGAACCCGTAGTTCCCTATAACTGTATCATGAACATGATTTTCACCCTTGGGAATTGTAATGGCGAAACCAAAATTACACAATTTTGGAACAAAATCCTTGTCCAAAAAGATATTTTAAAGATTTAAATCTCTATAGATTATAGGCCTAGGAAATTCGGTATGAAGGTACGTTATTACGTTAGCAATATTTTTTGCAACTTTCAACCTAATCTTCCAAGATAACGATAAACCTTGAAATCGAATCCGATGATTCCTACACTGTCCAGAGGTCCATGGTGTGCATACTCGTAAACTAATACCGGACATGAGAATTCCAAGCAGCATCCTAGCAGCTTAAAAACATTTTTGTGGCAGCTCATTTGCAAACTAATGGCGATATCGCGATATCCTCTATCCTTGAACCCGCACTCGTATTTCTTAACTAGAACCGGGTGATCATCCAGAGTCCCATTGTACCACTTTGTAGCATAAAGAATCATGGAAATAGGATTCGAAATGATTCGTGGCTTCCAGAAGTTCATTAGCGGAGAAGTTCCGAATGGGGTTACATCGGCATTTATCTTTGCGAGAAGTTATCATCTCCTCTAACAGTAAGCTAACGTTCCTTATAAGCAATCTCTCTCTTTCTTTCTCCAATGAACCTTTCAAACAATTCACAAAGAAATAAATATAAAATATGTCAAATTTGATTTGAATAAAATTCCAAATTTCTAATCGAATGTCAAAATTTAACATAAGATTAAAAAAAAAATTCGTTTTCTTATGCAATATATTCTACTTTGAAATCAAATTTGTCATAACTTGGTGGGGAACTTAACATAACAAATACCAAAATTTGATGCAGGGCTGCTATTGATTGATTCCTTCACTTATCATTTTCAATTTAAAACCCAAAATATTCTTTTGACAAGTATCAAATTAACTATCAGAACATATATTTGCTCAAGGACATTTGTGTAAATTACTTTAGTTTGTAGGGTTTCCTTTTGCAATTTCTTGCAGTGTAATTAGCATCCACGTGTACTCTCCCTTTTTCCCTTTCTGATGTAAAGCTGGCTGTGAATATATGAATTTATATAGCTATGCTCAATTATTGGGGCAAAAATTTACCAAAACCCATCTCTCTGTTCTTTCTCTTCCTTTCCCATATATTTCTATTTCAAACTTAAAATTTGTCACCCAAAAAAAAAAAAAAAAAAAAAGGAAAGGCGTTTAAAAGAGCATCATTTACTGTAGGATAAAGTAAAACAACTTATCACATGTCGTTTATATATCGATTTTGTATCAAATATAAAATGGATGATGATGAAGAAGAAGAAGAAATAACGCCATATGTACTTGACTTGCATAGGAAGTGGCTTTGTGGTAGCTTTTCTACAAGCTGTCTAACCCGAACGCCAAGTCCTTCCATGGAGGACTTCGAACGAAAATCAAGCTGAAAAAAAATAAAATAAAAGAAAGCGCCGAAAACGCAAATAAAGGAAAAGAAGACTTTGAAAACTCTTGGTGACCAAAAGTCCTGATATATTTCGATGACTTTAAAGCACCGTTCAAAGACTTTAAAAAGTATTTGTGTATTTTCTTCATTAAAAGATAGAAAAAGAATTACGAAGCCGGCCAATAAGGCAAGATAGTCAACAAAACGTGAGGGTTGGATCATGTTCATACAATAAAATGAAAGAAAATCGAAGGAAGTCTAACGAATTGACTGACTCGAGTCTGTTCCCACAGTGTTGCTTTTTTTTTTCTTTTTGCTTTTTTTCTTCTTCGCAATTCTAATTTGTTTGTTTGCTTTTTCGGGTTTTTTTTTTCTTTGTTTGTTTTATTAATATTATTTGTTTATTTATTTAATTAATTTATTTTTTTTTTTGCTGCGTAATCTATTCCAGCTTGTGAAAATCCGTCTTCAATAAATATAGCACATATCTTAGTATGAGAAGAGCAAAGTACAAAATCCCAAAGCTATGAAACCATGCAAAATAAAACTTTGTGCTCGATAAATATCAGGGTACAGAATTAAGGTACTTATTGAGGTCAAAATTCGTACCTCATCTTTTGCCATACACATGTCAATTTGGATTGCCCAAAGATAAGGATCAGTCCAAAAAACGACCCCAAACGACGTCATTAGCCAATAAGGAAGCTGGACTCCCTAGTCAACAAACAACTTCCAGTCAATTGACATCACTTATAGGTCGATCAAAGTGCAAGAATCAGCTAGAAGACAACTCAGATCAACTCGAGACTCAGATCGACCTGATAGCCTGTTAGGACAAACCGAGACAAGCAACCCAAGAAATCTACTCCACGAGTCGACCTGAGTACCTATCCTGGGTCAAAGTATCTAAGAATCAAGAAACTTTCCAGTTTTACTCCTACAAAGAAATCATACGAAGATCATGCATAATCCGGTAAATAATCAGCCTAAAATGTTGCTTTCCCGTTTCCATAAAGCAACACTAGTAAAAATTATTGATTTGATGATGGTTATTAATCGTTGTCTAAAGTTAACACGATGGTTAGATAACCATCGTGGAAAGGTTTAAGATACCACTATGGTTTATTTAGTACACCATTGTGTAAAGTGTAGTTTACATGATGGTTTTTACTAAAACCATCATGTAAACAATACTTTACATGATAGTTTTTAGTAAAACCATCACGTAGACATTACTTTACATGATCATTTTGGTAAAAACTGTCATGTAAACTACACTTTACATGACGGTTTTGGTAAAAAAAAACCATCGTGCAAAGTTCAACATTAATAAAAAAAATTCACATTTTTTGGTGATTTCCTACAGGCGGCCCAACCCGTGTGTTATCCAACACACGGCCCAGAATAGGATTGACAAAATACTAGCTACATTGTATCAATATAAAAATACTATCCCGTAATACTCGGAATTTTCATGGACTTGTGATTTCCTTATTCATAAGAAATTAGAAGTCCGTATGATGTGTTTATAAGATGTTTGATGAAAAATTATGAATAGCCATGTGAAATTCGTAATTTTATTAACTAAAGTTAGAATTCTCATTAAATCGGCTATAAGACTTAAAATAGAATGCCGAGGTTAGCATACGGCTTTTTGAGTCAAAAAGAACGAAAAATGATGTGATTTTTACAAAAGTCAAATGTTTGACCAAAAAGTCAAAGTTTGACCAAAAACGGGTCAAAATGTTAACTTTGCAATATGATGAAATATAGTATGAGAAGAGACTGTAAAAACTTTTTATGGTCAAGATAGCAAGAATAAGCCTTAAAACCACCCTAGAAATCAAGCACAGTAAGTTAAGGACTAAGGGCAAAAAGGTCTCCGAAAAATAAGAAAGAAAGTTTTTCGGTTCGATTTTACACAGAAAAATTTTGGACCGAAGTACAGTATGAAAATACGGAGCACAGTATTGGAAATATCTGTGTGGCACAAGAAAAATGGATTATTTTGGAGATTAACCAATGAACCAAACAAGGCCCTTGTTTCTTAAGGGAATGACATCACAAAGTTTTTAAGCCATGATGTCATTCACCTTAGCTAAGCCTTGGAAAGGAAGGTTCATGAACCTTTCCCACCCACAACAAGAGCCGGCCACATGTCCCCCTCCCCCTCCTCTATAAATAAATGCCCAAATACCCATTTTTATTCACAAAACCAAGCCAAACTCTTGCCATTTTTATGCTCAAAAATCCATGGGTATTGGGGGAGAAAAAGAGAAGAGAAAATCAGAAATTTCCTTGGGGTTTTTGCTTGGGAGAGTTAGATCTTGCTCTAGGGAAATCAAGAAAAAATTTGAGAAGTTTTGAGACCCATTTTGGCTCAAAAATCTGTGGGTTTGGGGAGGAGAAAAAGCGGAAGAAAAGTTGAAATTTTTGAGGGGAAATCCTTGGTGAGTGTTCAGCTTTTGAGAGGAACCAAAAGAAAAATTTTTGGGTGCCTAGTTGGAGCCAAAACCGTGAGCTAGAGGGAAGCCAAGGAACCAAAGGGAGCAAAGGGGATCTTGGAAATTTCCAAACCCTAACTTGGGTTTAAGGTAAATCTTGACCCAAATCTTTAAATTAAGTTCAATTTGAGCATTTTAATTGTGGTTTAAGATGATTTGTAAGGACATAAGTCCACAATTTTATTTTCAGCCCTAGATATGTTAGTGTGTGCTTGATTAGAGAATTAGGGTTGGTTGGCTTATTTATGATGTTTGCTTGCATGATTTGTGCTTGAAAAATGGTTAGGATGCATGCTAGATGTGATTGGTATGTCTCCTGATTTTTGGTCACAAAATCTGCCATAGGCAGTGGCTGATTTGGCTGCTAGATAAGGGTGAAAGTTGGGTGCTTGATGGAATGTATGCAAAGGTTTAGAACCATACAAACCTAGGTTTTGAGCCTCTTGGGTTTGGTTTGCATGGATCCGTTCTAGCTGCTCATGGGTTCATGTATGGGACGTTAGATACGCTGTGTGCTTGTTATGTAAGCTCCCGAAGTGGTCGGTCGAGATAGATCCACGAAATAGGACGTAAACCGGATTAAGCAACCGAAACAGCCATTTCGGATTCGAAGCTGGCCAGTTTCGAGAAAGTGAAATTTTAAGGCCTTTAGAGGCCGAACTGGGTAAAACTCAAAACATGAAAGTTGTTCATAAGGGTTTTTCCTACAATATAATGTGAGTAGAATCTCAAAATGAGGCTCCAATGGCCTTCGTTTTACAAAAACCAGTGGCTAATCTGCCCAGACCCAGTTTTGATGATCAGCCAGTTTCAAACAAAAACTGGTACGAATCCAAGCCGAATTGAATTTTTCACAAAACACAAAAGTTTTAGCATTTTTCGAGAGCTACAACTTTTGTGAAGCCAATTTTTTCAAATTCGGAGTCGATTTTTAAACTGACATTGTTTTACGAAAGGTGTGCAGGGAACCGAAAATTCCTGCACAGGATTTTCTAAAACTAGTTCAGAAAAACTGTTTTTCTTCTCAAAATCACTGTTTTGGCTATGGAAACTGTTCCAAAGGCAGTTTCCAACCCTAAATGATGTAACGTCCCGCCTAGCACGGACCGTTACCTTACTTATCTAGTACTTATCTTTCCTCTCGTACTTACTTAAGTACTTAAGGGAATGCATACAAACCTTACTCACTTAGTACATGAAACACAACGGAAATTTGTTTTATTTTTTATACGGTGCTAACTTGCATTCAACTAAACTGAAGGAACAATTTCAAATAATATATCTAGAAGATCAAAACGCGTAGTGGCTTCCATTCCCCACATTTCACAGTGCCCGGCCACGCTCCTCCATCTTGTATCATTAAATGCTGACAGGTAGCTTACCTACAGCATAAACTTAAAACAATGAGTTTTCGCTCAGCAAGTACAACTCCTATACCACAACATATATACTACTAACATCTCAATATATCGTAACTGCATTTAACATATACTGGCAACTACTACACTGAACCACTACTGCACTGAACAACTACTGCACTGAACATATACTGATAAACATATGCATGAACCGGTTATGTTCATATTATGCTCTTTTATCTGCTGCTAACTTACTTACTGTCTTTCTTACTTAATCTGCTAATGGGCCCCTTACTGAGGTGAACGTACCCAGCGCGCAACCATGGACTTACACTTGCCATAGCCCGACCCACCCTGTGACGGGGAGTACGACACCGGAAACTGCTTGCCGTCTGCCTACTGATCTTCTAACCATGTCATACTTACTCTGGTCATTCCTATTAGAACTAGTGAGTATGCATCGTGATGCTACTTATTCTTACTTCATAAACATCTGGCATTCTTAGCTTGACATGTAATCATACATATCATAACATACATTATAGCATAAACATAAATCATGTTTTGATATGCCCCATAGCATATCAATTAACACTTAGCATATCAGCACATCACATAGCACATAGCACATCAACTTTGTCTAGGTAAAAATATCCTAATAGCCTATGCTGTAGGCGGCGTTGTACTTACCTCGTCTACGTCCAATACTAAACTGCTCCGCTTCTGGGTTCAGCTGCAGGGTACGTCCTGCTTAACCGAAGGACATAGGTAAGGTCTCTAATCTCGACTATAATATGTTGGTGTTCAACCAACATCCATGCAATGCTTTGGTTATATGTCCCCCTAACTATAAAACATGTTATATGTGGTTACCTCAAGTAACATTATCACTTTGGGTTATATCTCATAACCCCATAAAATCGTATACCATAATCTAGTAGGTTACGTTGGATAACCTTTTCTACTACACTCTTATCCCATAACCTGATGGGTTACACTAACCCATTGGATTATTCGTCCTATAACTAACTCGGTTAACCTTTGTTAACCTCTAAGGTTACTAAAGTTAACCCTCTTCGGGTCAACCTCGGGCTTTGGGGCTAAGCCCTGTAACTTGGGTGTAATTCCCGGTTACGTGTCGTAATTATCTACCTAGCAAACCTTGAACTTGAAACTCTTAAATCTTTTCTTTATCCTTGTAAAAGCTTTTTGGCTTAAAAGCCGAAAAACTGCTATACTTTCCCTTAAAAATCCTTGAATTTTAAAACATGGTTTATAAAATGTTTGAAGGCTAGAAACTACCTTTGGAACAGTTTCTGTGTTCAAAATAGTGTTTAAGACAGGAAAAACTATTTTTTCCTAACTGGTTCTAGAAAATCCTGTGCAGGAATCGCTTGCTCCCTGCACGGTTTTCAGATTTCAAGTCGTAGTTTAAAATCCCTTTGAAATTGGAAAAAGTTATCTTCACGAAAGTTCTAGCTGTCGAAGAGATCTAAAACTTTTGTGTTTTACAAAAAATCTGATTCTGCTTAGTTTAATACCAGTTTTAATTTGAACAAGCTGGTCGTGTAAAACTGGGTCTGAATAGATCACCTTTGGTTTTTCATAAAAACGGAGGCCATTAGAGCCTTATTTTGAAAAACGGCTCATGTGACCCCTTAGGAAAAACCCTAATCTACAACTTTCATGTTTTACGTTTTCGCCCATTCGGCCTCTAAAGATCTGCAATTACCACATTTCCGAGACTGACCAGTTTGGAACCCGAACTGGCAGCCTCGCTTACTAAAATTGATTTACGTCCTAATTCGCGGGTTCTAACTCGACCGATCACATCGGGAGCTTAATAAAAAGACATACAACGTTTGTAACATCCCACATGTTCTAACATGCCTTCCCAACGTACCCATGCGCCCTCTAATCCGGTTACACTAAACCTTGGCTGCATGGTTTCTACTCCTAGCATGCATTCAAATCAATCATGCCATTCCATATAATATTATCACATTCCATACAATATCATCACATCTAGCATCCTAACATGCATTCACATTCTCAAACACATAATTGGGGACATATAACCTTAATCTAGCATGCAACCTATCATCACATAAGCATATGCATAAAGGAACCAACCACCCCTTAGGCTAGCAAATCAAGCACCATGCACTAGCTAAGAGCACAAAATTAAATGGTGAGCTTATGCTCTTACAAACCATACTTGAAATACATTTAAACTTTACTTTAAAAGCTTAAATGAAAATAGATTTAGGGTTTTGAAAATTACCTTGAACTACTTCAAGGATTGGCTTTAGGATTTGGATCACAACCTCACCCTTGGTTCCTACTCCTAGAACCGGTTTCTCCACACACCAAAGTGGCTCTAAATCTTGGCTTTTTGGACTAAAAATTGACCTCCCCTATGGCTCGGCTACACACCACAAAATTGGACCCAAAATCTGAAATTTTTCTTCTCCTTTTCCACCAAACCCGTGGGCTGCACACAAGGAGAAATTTGACTCCAAAACTTGGTTTCTAGCTTGCTTACTCACACCCGAACTTCCCCTAACTCTTTCCCTCAAAAAATCTGATTTTTTTCCATTTGGTTCCACTGCTAACAGCCCCCACGGCAGCAGCTAGAATGGCTAGAAAAAATTTCTAACTCTCCCTAATGGTTTCCTACACCAACTGAAGTAAAACCCAAAAATTGTTTCAAGAAAATTTTTGTTTTCTCTTCCTCCTTCTCCCTTTCTTTCTCTCGGTTTGGGCTGCTGAAAAATGGCCAGAATTTGGCTAGAAATTTTGATTTAAATGAATAAATGTGACCCCTATTTATAGACAAAAGTTGTATTTTTGACCCCAAAACTTTGAAAAATCACACAAATTGGTGATGAGGTGGCCGGCCAAGCCTTGTAGAGCAAGGAAATGACATCATTGCTTACATCATGGCTTACCTCATCAAATTTTTAAAATTGCACTTTTGCCCCAAAATTGAAAATCATGGCATTTATGCCCCCTAGGTGGCCGAAACTTTTCTTGGTGAGCAAGCAAAGATTTTTCTATAATAAGACACTTGTCTTGCTTAGATTTGTTCTCAAAATATTTATGAGGTCATAATTCAAAATGGTGATGATGTCATAATTAAAAAGCCTTGTTTGGCTACTTTTTGTAAAAACAGTCAACTTTAAACTAAACACAGATAAATCTAATACTGTGTTGTATTAATACACAGTATTAATATTTTATACTGCAGTAAAAATTTCATCTGTGTAAAAATCGGTCTGGAAAAATTTTTCTTTATTTTCTTAAACCCTTTTGCCCTATGCCTTAACTTAATGTGCTTGATTTTTCTATGGTGGTTTTTGATCTTATCTATGCTATCTTACCCATAAAAATGGGTTTTCACAGTATTTCTTCCATACTGCATGTCACAAAACTATACTGTCATCACGTTGACTATTCTGGTCAAACTTTGACTTTCCTAGGTCAAAATTGACTTTTTCGGTCAAACCTTTGACCGACCTAGAATCATGAAAATATCATCCATTTTCTTCCGAAAAGGCTATTTTCTACTTTAAACAATCATCTTTGAGTCTTATAAGGCTATAAGAACTCATCACACATAATAAAGTTCTAAATCGAACTTTTTCATAAAATGCCCTTATGGCATACATTCAAGCTCTTTTTAGAAGAAAGAATAACATAGAAAAGTCAGGTGTTACAAATGATTTGTATAAAGATTCATTTCGAAAACATGAATTTTTATAAGTCTCCATTTCAAAAACCACAAATTTTAAGGTTTCAGATTTGAAATTCCAAAACTTACAAAAGTAAGAAAAATGGGATTTTAAACCACATGTCTTCAAGATAAGGAATATGGAATTTTAAGTCAAGGTAAAACAAAATGAACATAACAGGCGATTTTCAGTCATTAATGATTTTAAGGAGCCTGTTTTAAGAAAATGAATTTTTATAAGCCAAGTTAAGAGTTTGGAATTTTTCCTCAACCTTTTTCCAAGTAAGAAGAGAATATGAGATTTGTTTTAAGCCAAGTGTTTTCAAGATTTTAAGCCAAGATAAAGCAAAAGGAACATAACAGGCGATTTTCAGTCTTTATTGATCTTACGTAGCCCTGTTTTAAGAAAATGAATTTTTACAAGTTAAGAAAAGAGTTTTGGAACTTATTCATTAAAAACTTCCCAAGTTAAGGAAAGATGGGATTTTTTAAACTTAAGATTTTCAAAAGGTATTCCTTAACTTTTTCAAGATAAGGAAAAGAATGGAATTTCAAGCCAAGATAAGCAAAGTAAGCGTAACGGGTAGTTTTCAACCTTAAACGGCCTTTATGAATTATTACAAGAGGACTAAAGAATTTTGAAGTTAAATTTGCTTAAAATTCCAAAGGATAAGAAAATAATGTTTTCAAGATAAAAGGGAATTTTCAAGCTAAAGGTTAGTAAGCGAGTCGATTACGGATAGTAACCGGAAGTTATGTCCGAGTTACTGGGCTAAGCTCAAAGCCCAAAGTTTAACCCAAAGGGGGTTGACCTTAGTTGACCAAATGTTGACTTTGGTTGACCAAAAGTTTAATCTTAAGGGTTACTCAATATAACCCTAAAGGATACCAAAGTTAATGAATTGAGCCAAGACTTATGGTTATTGATAAGATAATAACCCAATGGATTACGGATCAAGTAAAAGTAAAACATAAGCCCAAGAAGGAAGTGACCAATCAAGTTTAGTAAGAGGTATTAGAGGGGACATACAACTAGGGTTGTTCATAGATGTTGGTTAGGATACCAACATCATATATCATGATTTATGGTAAGATAAGATAACCTTATCTTACACTTTGATTGAAACAGGAATAGGAACCTGTTGATATATCACGAGGAACAATAAGTCAAGAGCGTAGGACTTCAGGTAAGTACAAATCTCACCTGTAGTATGGAAATAGTAATGTATTTTCAAATATGCAATGCCATGTTTAAATGCCAAGTTCAAATGCTATGTTTAAATGTTATGCTTAAATGCTATGTTTTTAAAGATACCATGTTTTAAAGATATCATGTTTCTAAAGAGGCCATGATTTAAAGAATTTCAAGTTTTAAAGAATGCCATATTTTAAAGAATGCCATGTGTTAAAGAGGTCATGTTATGTTAAAATATGCCATGTGCATGTATAAGATATGATTTTGTGACATCATGAGGTAAGTTCACCAACGATAAACCACTTGGTAAAAATACACAAGTAAAGTGTCGTACCAACCTCCCATCATGTGGAGGGTTTTTCATGTTCAAGTTCTGATTATCAACCTCTCGTTGATGCGAGAGGATGTAATCAATTATGTTTCCCAGAACTGTTAGGGACCCTGCAAACCCTAACTTTATCTGGATGCGTGCTTTTCTTCTGGTACGTACACACGGGGCCCACATGTTAAAGGAAGATAATAAGTTAAAGTTAAAAATGGATTGCATAAATGAACATGAATGGTTCATGCATCTGTTATGTGATGATTGCTATGTTTTCAAGATGTTTAAAATGAAAAATGTTTTGTGAGATTAAAGTTTGTACTTGCTGAGCGAAAGCTCATCAGATATATTCTATACTGCAGGTATAGATAAAAGGCCTGTAGTTTTACTTGGTGGGCTTGGAGACGATGCAGCAAGTGAAGGGCGGTGTGGGATACCACTACGCATAATTTCCGCAAAGTATTTAAGTTATGAAGTTTTTCGAGTATGTTTAAATGTCAAGTTACGCTATGTATGTGTGTACTAATTTCAAGTCACGATTCAAAACGAAGTTCAAGTTTTAAAGTTTTAAAAGTAAGAAAAAAAATTTTATTCTGAAATTTTCTACAAAGGTTAAGTGTTCTAAGATCAAGGTTTAAGTCAAGTAAAGTAACGGTAACTGTCCCCCCACTCGCATGGTCGGACCTACGTGGGTGGTCGGGGCGTTACATATCCCCTACACTAAAAGTATAAATATCATATTTAATGAATTGCATTACAAATTTAGACCATTCTCCCCTAATCGAATCCATAGCATCACAAGGATAAAATGCTTTGCTTTGAAGTAAGTCTAATCCATCAGCATTGGAATATATCTCTCCCATAAAACCTAAAACAAAAAAACCGCATTCAACACTACCTTTTTGGTGAGGACAAGAACGATCTGAGATTTTTGTTTTTACCTAAAACAAAAAACCACATTCAACACAACCCTTTTGGTGAGGACAAGAACGATCCGAGATTTTTGTTTTTTAGTCCCGTCTCGTTTTACTCCCTTCTCCAACTCTAAGCTTCCAATCCATTAGAGCCCTAGCAAGTTTGCAAAATTCAAAATAATTAAGATGAATACCATTAAGGTTAAATCACAATTTAGCAAATGAAAATTTACTTCTATATTCATTAGATTAGTAAAATCATTCTGTTTCTTATCCCAAAGAGGATTAAAATAAAAGACTAGGTCCTCCCATGGGTCAATAACTCCCAAAACTCAATGTCTCCCTTTATTATGTAGCACAAGATAAAGTAGCCCTTTTGGTCTGTTACATAAAAAGGCGACAAGAGCATCGGCTCACTCTTTAAGGCCAGCATCTGGAGTATATATTTTAACAGGTGAGATTAGGGTTAGAGACACAAAGACAAACTTTTCAACTCGCCCGTTAGTGACACATAGTTCCGCCAAATATCTGCATAAGAATATCAAAACTGTTACACTGAACGATATATATAAGATTTTTCAGATAAAATAAATAAAGTTTAGAGATAGAATGAAATACCTGATGTATACTAATATACAATTTATACTGATTTCTTGAAAAGTAAAGAACTTATAAATATCATCAATGTTAAGAAATGCAGGCATGTCAGCACCACTGATTGTGTATGGTATTGGGACTTCTATCTGATTACCTTCACGCATAGAACTAAGTACATAATAAGCCAAATACCTCAACTCCATGTTCATTTTATTAAAGTCAAACGAAGGTTTTTGTTGTTCCACATCTTGTTGTACTTCAGTTCAAGAGTTGATTGATTTTTTCCTATCTTTTTTAGGCGTTTGTTTCCCTTAGCTACTTGGTTAGGAACATGACTAGGCCTTCGACTCTCCTTGTTCATACTCGTGTCGAGCTCAATTAATATTTTTGGACAAGCGACAAGCTCATTAACAGCCTCCTCCATAGTTATTGCTTCATCCGTTGGAATAGGTAGTGTCACTTTTTTAATTTTGGCACAATAACTGACACTCGCACGTTCCCTTCAACTAGTGGTATCCTGTGGACTATATCAATGAGAAGGCTCTCCATCCATGCCCTGTCAATCACAATAAGCAACTGTCCACCTTGAAGTTCATCCTTAATAAATAGCTTATACTCTTGACTATCGATCAGCATGGTTGGCGGACCAGACACTCCAGGTTGTTTATTATGGAGAGTACAACTAGCTTTAAAACTATTATGTTGGTCAACGGTTGGCATATTTTCCTGGTCAACCAATGGTTCCACATCTTTCTTTGCGCATAGACCATGAACCATCTCCTTTAATTCTTCAAATTCGCGTCTAATTAACAATAATACAGAGTCAACTTTCGAACTTCACTTTAGGTTGAAGTACTGAGATTGCTTTATGAACTTCGATTGACCGCAAGTATGTCCTAGGTGTTCAGGTTTGGATAATGCTTAGGTCAATACATCATTAGTGCCAACATATTCAAACTTGCTATGGGTCTCCTGTGTGTTGTATTCCACCTACGGGAGAATTAAAAACACATATTACAAATAAAAGTGTTATAAGTGAATCTAGTGATGAAGAATTTATTATTAATTAGTAAACTTACTATGGGTCCGTTTGGTTCATCAGTTTGAGTTGGAAATTTTAAGTTCAGTTCGAAATAAGTTAAGTTGAGAGTTTGAGTTGAGTGTTTGGTAAAAAGTTTGAGTTGAAAAGTTTAACTTGAGTTGAGTGTTTGGTAAAAAAGTTTGAGTTTAAAAGTTTAAAAAGTGTTAGGACCCTGTTTGGATGTTAAAAATTTAAGTTAAAATTTTTAATTTAAATTTAACATTTCATTGTAAGTTTCAGATCAAGAAAATAGAAAAATTAAAATAAATTCAATTAATAACACACATCAACAACATATATCAAAAATTTTTGTAAAATTTATTACATAATCATAAAATACACTAATAAAAAGTACATAATTGATCATTAAAAATTACGGTTTAAAATACCATGTAAATAAATTTTCATAATTTACCGTGAAATCATGAAAATCACAAACACAAAAAAAGGAAGAAAAAAAGGGAAAAAAAAAAGTAGAGAGAGAGGGACAGAGAGGGTGGCGAGCGAGAAAGAAGAGGGAGAAAACAAATCTCCTCTTCTTCTCTCTTTCTTTCCTCTCTCTCACCAGCCCAAGTACCTCCACCCCTGCCTTGTCAAATCCTCGTCCTCCTCTTTCTCCCTCTGCTACCCATCTCGCTTCTCCAACTCCGCTTTGCTGTACCAGATTTTCAATGCTGATCTCACCATCGCCGCCTACTCATACTCGCCACTCTCTCTCAAGCCGCTTTCTCTCTCCTCCCCACCCCCGCCGGAAACAACCCCCAAGGCCACCCCTTCCGACTTGCTCTCTCTGCTCGGCCCCAACCAGTTTTCTCGAAGGAGAAGCGCCATAACAGACACCAAGAAGAACCCATTCTCGATCAAGGTCGGAATGACCCAAATGCTGTGCGGGGGTGCCATTCTCGAGGTCATCGCTGTCGACCAAGCCAAGCTCGCCGAGGATGCCGGAGCGCGATTTCCAAGCTCCGTTCGTCTGCAGGTGTCGCAATCTCGGCGAGGCCCTGAGGAGGGTGAGGGAAGGGGCGGCGATGGGCGAGGAGGGAGGGAGAAGTCGGGCGGTGCAGATGGGCAACAGGGAAACCGAGGAGAGTTTGCCTTGGATTTGTTGCACAGTAAACCAAGTTTGGTTTACTGTATAACGGTTCATTGGTGAATTGGAGTTAAACTCCATTTCCAAACAACTTTAGTTGAGTTTGAACTCAAAAATTTGAGTTCAAACGGGTGAACCGAACAACCACTATTAACTCACCAACTTGTTGATATGATAGATCCTTGAACTCTCCATCTTTTCTTATCTGTGATTCTAGCCAGAACCCATCTTTTTTTTCCCATTTCCCCTTCTCCTTAATCTGTAATTTATCATCATTAACATACATGAATAATTATAAAAAAATACGATGATTTATTAAAAATAGAGCTTTATGACATACCAATTTTTGGTCAGGCTTTCTATATCCGTCTCGGCCTCCTCTTGATGTGTACTCTCTATTGGCCCTTAATTCGCTTCCATGATCCGAAAGTTGTTGGAATTGTGTTGCGTATTTTTCTACATGTGTGCTCGCAAGTGAATAAATCGCCACAAGTAATAAAGTGACAAAAATGTCAAGTATCGTCCCACAGAGATTGAAATTAAGAAGAACTAACTAAGTACTACAATTAAAATGACTCAATTTTATCTAAGCTAACGAAATTAAGAGGATTTGAAACAAGTAATTAAAGAAGATAACTAATTTAAACTAAGATTAAACAAAATAAAAGCAATCGGAAATGTGGATTGAAGGGAACTTGATGGTGTGTGAGGCTAGGGGGTTTTGATTTCACTTGACTTAACTTTGCTTATCCAATTCAAGGTTTGTTAATCGAATTCATTCAAATCATTAATCGTAGGCAACAAACTTTAATTCCACTCCCTCTCCCGAGTGTCGAGTAAAATAATATGCAAAAATTAATCAAATTAATATCCCTATTAACTCAACCAATTAAGCACTCATTACGCAACCCTACTCTAGTGATTACCCAAGTTATATTAGCCTCCCAAACTCAATATTACTATGGGTTGTGTTTCCCAATTCCCAACATATGAAATTAACTCTCCCGAACCCAATTTCACACATCTAAAAATCCTAATTTAATGGTAAACAAAATTAGGAAAAGAAAAGCATAGAGAAACACAAACAATTTGGAATGGGATTCAATCAACAAACACTAATTTTATCATAACAAAGTCATCATCAAGCTACATCATACCCCCTAGCTTAGAAAGTTAGCTAGACATCAAAATTCTCAAATCCAAAACAAAATCTGAAACAAAAATCAAACCCATATTCAAACACGAATTCAAGGAGTACATGCAAGTTCAAGAGCTACAAAGAGGGAAAAGAGTAGAAAGAAGAAAAACTGGTTGAAGAACAAGCTCCCAAGTCTTCAATCTTCTTCAATCTCCAAGCAAAACCCTCAAACCCTAGAAATATTCTCTCTATTCTTCGTCTTTGGTTCTAGGTCTCCTCCTCCCTCTTTTTCGCACCAACTTCACTTTATATATCCCCCAAAAATCAGTTCATTTTCGCCTAAAAATCAGTCATCCACATGTGCGAGTGCTGCAGCGGACAAAATGGGGCTGCAGCGTGCTTTTTTTGTGTGCCAAGACTTCAGGAGGCGCGCTGTAGCTGTAACGACTTGCCTAGCACAGGCCGTTACCGTATATACATGAATACTTAACGTACTTATATGAATCATACTTACTTGCTTGATGAAAACAGCGGAAATATTTATTTTTTTTATACGAGGCATAAAAGCGTGCAAACGTATAAACGTATCTTAAATAAAGATATTCGAACACAAAATAAATACGTAAGAAGACAAAACGCGTAGTGGCTTTATTTCCCACATTTCACAGTTCGCCCTGCCACGCTCCTCCATCTTGTATCAACAATTGCTTGCAGGTTGCTTACCTACAGCATAGACATAAGACAATGAGCTTTCGCTCAGCAAGTACAACTTACTATGCCGCGACATAACAAACATAACTTATCATACACATATTGACTTAACTCATCATAGCATATCACATTATATCATAACTTAACTCATCGTAACATAACATCTTATTTCATCACTTAACATAGCATAGCATAATATATGCATGAACCGTTTATGCTCTTATTATGCTTTCTTATTCATTCTTAACTTACTTTCATAACTTATCTTACTTATGGGTCCCTTACTTGAGTGTACGTACCGGGCGCGCAACTATGGAGTGGTTGGGGTGGCCAGTCTATTTCCAACTCAAACCATAGTCCAACTCAAACTGAGACAGCAGGAATCGGGTCCTCGGGGAATAACGATCCTACCTCATACTGAGGCTCTCTTAACCCAACGTCATCGACAGGAACCTGGTAATCATCTATATAGGCATTGGCCTGCGTCATATGCGCGATGACCTTTGCCTCCAAGATATCATCAATCATGTCGCCGACTGTCCTCCCAAGCATGGGCGTCAGAATGAACTGTCGGATCCAAGGCGGTACCCCGTTTTGTAATATCACTAACGTCTGCAGCTCGGGGTGGGGTAGATCCTGAGGAATGTGCGGTAGCATAGCCTCCTGGAATCTCCGGCAGTAGTGGCCCATGGACTCCTGAGGGTACGCAATCCAATCTGCTACAAAACTCTGATACCGTGTGTGCTGCATATCTCGATAAATCTCGAGATCACGATACGGCTCGCCGGCCCCCTCAGCCGGTATTGGCCCATATCATGCGA
Source organism: Ficus microcarpa (assembly GCA_025413485.1). Lineage (NCBI taxonomy): Eukaryota > Viridiplantae > Streptophyta > Magnoliopsida > Rosales > Moraceae > Ficus > Ficus microcarpa. The sequence goes on from CM046387.1 coordinate 15,395,035, forward strand.
GTACTGTAGCCTGAAAATGTGCCCATGTCTGACTGGGCATCTACCGCTCTCCCAACGTCATCCACCATAACCGGGAGTCAGCTATCAGACATCGACTAGCTAGAGAGACCTGCAAATGGGCCTCGATATGGTAGATATGGAAAATCAACTCCATATCGTATAGCCAAGCTGCTACTGAAAACGATCGTCTCGTACCATCATATAGTAGAGGACGTGACTCGTAAAATGACGTAACTGCATCTTGATCCGCATCTACCCGTGCAGGATCCATATCGCCGCGTCTATCATAGCATAATCCCATCATAAATACTTACGCATATACATGAAATATAAATTTAACTTACAATGATGGTGGCGATGGCAGGCAGGCTGTGAAATCGTGTCACAGGAAACCGCTCTGATACCAACTCTATAACGACCCGCCTAGCACAGGCCGTTACTGTACATACATGAATACTTAACGAACTTATATGAATCTTACTTACTTGCTTGACGAAAACAGCAGAATTTTTTTTTATACGAGGTATATAAGCGTGCAAACGTATAAACGTATCTTAAATAAAGATATTCGAAGACAAAATAAATACGTAAGAAGACAAAACGCGTAGCGGCTTTATTTCCCTCATTTCACAGTTCGTCATGCCACGCTCCTCCATCTTGTATCAACAATTACTTGCAGGTTGCTTACCTACAGCATAGACGTAAGACAATGAGCTTTCGCTCAGCAAGTACAACTTACTATACCGCGACATGACAAACATAACTTATCATACACATCTTGACTTAACTCATCATGACATATCACATTATATCATAACTTAACTCATCGTAACATAACATCTCATTTCATCACTTAACATAGCATCGCATAATATATGCATGAACCGTTTATGCTTTTTTATTCATTCTTAACTTACTTTCATAACTTATCTTACTTATGGGCCCCTTACTTGAGTGTACGTACTGGGCGCGTAACTATGGAGTGGTTGGGGCGGCCAGTCCATTTCCAACTCAAATCATAGTCCAACCCGACTTACGAGCGGGTCGGTACGACACAGGCAACATACTTGCCATCTTACTTTCTTTTCATCTTATCATTCTTGATCTTCTTCTCATCATATAAATTAGCGAACATGCCTCATGATGTCACTCTTACATAACTCATGTCTTAATCATAACATAATTCGTCATAGCATGTAGCATGAGCTTAACTTATCATACATCGTAACTCAACATACAACCTAACAACAACATGGCATACACATAGCATACAACATGGCAACAACATAGCATACAACATGGCATACATCGAACATACATCCCTACCATACATCTAACATACTTCGACAAGCACCACAACAAAGCCTATGCTGTAGGCGGAGTTGTACTTACCCCGTCTGCTATGTCCTATAGGGTGCTGCTCCAAGCTCGGGCGCAACAACAGGCTATCTCCTATTATTCCACGGACATAAGGTAAGAATTCATAATCATAAGATGTTGGTAACCAACATCCATGCATAGCCTTAGTTATATGTCCCCCTGTAAACAAGATGTCTTACTTGGTTACAATAAGTAACCCTATGGTTCAAGACTGACTAAACATGAATCATGATTTATTAGGTTACTTTCTTATCCTTGGGCTTATGTCTTATTTATACTTGGTTCATAACCTATTGGGTTATTATCAATAACCCTAAGTCTTAGCCCATTTTAAATTTCGATATATCATTGGGTTATGTTGGGTAACCCTTAAGATAGTCAACCTAAGTCAAACTTGGTCAACCAAAGTCAACATTTTGGTCAACTAAGGTCAACCCTTTATGGGTCAAACTTGGGCTTTGGGGTCAAGCCCAGTAACTCGGGTATCCCTCCCGGTTACTATCCGTTATCATCGTTTTACTATACTTGGGCTTAAAAATACAGTTTTTCTGAATTGTTTTATAAATTCTTGTGTAGGATTTTACTGTTTCCTGCATAGTTTTTAGAAATCAGTTCCTGTTTAAAAATCTAGATTGAATTTGAAAAAGTTATCTTCATGAAAGTTTTAGCTATCGAAAAATCCTAAAACTTTCATGTTTGAAGAAAACCCAGTTCGGACTCTAGCTTGCTCTTATTCTCAGTTGAACTCACCTGGCCGTGTATAAATCCTGGGCACGGTCAGGCTCGGGTTTTTGTAAAAACGGAGGCTGGTAGAGCCTCATTTTGAAAAATTGTCCATGTCACCCCCTAGAAAAAACCCTTCTCTACAACTTTAATGTTTTACGTTTTGCCCAATTCGGCTCTAAAGGCCTCAAATTTCACTTTTCAGAAAATTGGCCAGTTTGCACCTGAACTGGCAGTTTTTGTTCTTAATTTTATTTTACGTCCTATTTCGCGTAATCTAACTCAACTGAACACGCGGGAGCCTAGATAGCAGACATGCAGCATTTTCTAACGTCCTAAATCAGCATTCATACGACCCAATCGTATCCATGCAAACCAGTACCCAATTTGCCTTAACCTAGGGTTTGCATGGTTCTAGATTGCATTCAAACCATACCATTCATTCAAACCTTATTCTAGCAACCAAACATGACATTCTAAAACCTGCTTGAGCATATTTAGGGGACATACAACATATCAAACATCTAGCATGCAACCCTAATATTCAAACAAGTATAAGCATAAAACAAATCAAACTCATAAATCAAACCACCCTTAATACCTAATCAAGCACCACACCTAATCTAATCTAGGCAATAAAATAACTTGAGCTTATGCTCTTACAATTCTCAACTTGAAATACATATAAATTTCAAATTGAAACTTAATTGAAGAGTTTAGGATTATGGGAGAGTTACCTTGACCAAGGCAAGGCAAGGCTAGGCTAGGGTTTGGGGTCCAAAATTTTTCCTTCCTCCTTGCTCTCCTTCCACTCTGTTTTCACCCTCCAAATGGGCACCGAAAATTTTGTCTCACTTGGTGATTGATCCTCCCAAATCCGGCCACTCTCTACCCTTTCCCTCTTCACTTTTCTCTTCCCCTTTCTTGTTCTTCCCACAACCAGCCACTTGGCCAAAATGGGTTCCAAAAATTTTCAAACTTTTTCCCTGGCTTCCTAGTTGAAATCCGACCACCCCCTTTGATTTTCCCCATTGAATTTTTGTTTTTCTCTCTTTCTTCTTCTCTTCCTAAGGCTCGGCTTTTTGAGAGAAAAATTGGCCAAAGTTTGGCTATCTTTCACAATTTTTGTGAACAAAAAGTCCACCACCTCACACCTATTTATAGGTGTGGGAAACTTTCTAAAAATTGCTAAAAAGTGCTTCAAGAAACAAATATTTGCACAAAATGGTGCATAGGTGGCCGGCCAAGAGGAGTCTAGAACACTCCCTAATTCTTTCCAAATCTTTGCTTAATTATTTATGATGTCATAATTAGAGGATAAGGTGATGTCATCCTCATTAGGGCTTGTTTGACTCTTTTCTTCAATATGCAGTCCATTTTTTAGCTACACAGATATTTCTAATACTGTGTTCACTTATACACAGTATTTTTACACTGTACTGTAGTCCAAAATTTATCTGTGTAAAAATGGACAATATAAAATTTTTCTTATTTTTCCGAGCCCTTTTTGCCCTTGATTCCTTCCTACTTGGTGTGCTTGATTTTCTAAGGTGGTTTTAAAGCCTATTCATGCTATCTCAACTGTAAAGACGGTTTTCGCAGTATATTTTTCATACTGCTCTGTCACATAACTGTACGGTCATCACTTTGACCATTCTAGTCAAACTTTGACTTTCTCGGTCAATGTTGACTTTTTCGGTCAAACTTTGACCAACATAAAATCATAGAATTTTTCCCCCTTTTTCACTCAAAGGGTCACTTGCTAGTCTAAGCAATCAATTTTGAGTTTTACTGTGACGCCCCGACCTACGTAGGGTCGTTACCTTACTTACTTGACTATATCTTACGTGAAAATTTGAGAATAATTTTTTTTTCTCAACATACATATATATAAATAGTTTAGCCCATAGCAAACTTGTCATACTTACATACTGGAATAAAAAGATTAATTAAAGTCTTTAACCCGCCATATATACTATATAACATAATTTGTTTTTGGGGATATATACATATATACATAAACCCATTAACTCAGAAGGGGTTGCGGAAAATATGCGTAGTGGTATCCCACACCGCCCTTCATCCGCCACATCGTCCACATATAGCCCACCAATTAAACTGCAGGCTTCTTACCTACAATATGAAATATATCTGATGAGCTTTCGCCCAATAAGCATAAACGTAATCTCACAAAAACATGTTAACATCGTATAACTTATGCATGAACCATTTATGTTTAATTATGAATCTGTTATGATCCATTATAAACTTGAGTTTATTATCTTTCTTTAACATGTGGGCCCCTTGTGTACATACCAGATGCGCGCTCTCCAGATAAAGTTAGGGAATCATTGAACTTTAACAAAATAATCCTCTACCTGATGGGAGGTTGGTACGACACCTTACTTGTGTGTTCTTACCATGTGGTTTAACATTAGTGATTATACCTCATGATGTCACTACATTATATCGCAATCTTGACATTTCATCATCTCATGTCATTCTTTAAAACATGGCATGACATTCTTAAATCGTGGCATGGCGTTCTTGAAAACATAGCATTTCTTTGAAACATGGCATTTTCGTAACCATGGCATATTTGTCAACATGGCATCTTTGAAAATATGACATTTTTGAAAACATGGCATATTTGTAAATATGGCATTTTTGAAAACATGGCATATTTGTAACATTTGGTCAACTACTGGTCAACCCTTGTCAATTCTGGGCTTTTGGGGCTAAGCTCGGTAATTCGGGTCCTATTCTCGGCTACGGTCCATAATCGGCTTGATTACCATTTTTATCTTGAAAATCCATCTCTTATCTCAAACTCTATTTCTTATCTTAACTTAGCATTTTCCTTAATCTTTTGCACTTTTAAAAGATTTTACTTAAAAATCCTCAAAACTCTTTATAAAATTTCGATCTTTGAAATAACTCTTCGTAAATGTTGTTTAAGGTCGAAAACTGCCTTTGGAATAGTTTTCGTAGTTAAAATAATAGTTTAGAAACACTTTAAAATTTTTTAGAAAACATTTTGTAAAAGCTAAGGTGCAAGAATTTTCGGATTCTCTGCGCACCCTTCATAAAACACACCCAGTTTAAAAATCCGTTGAGAATATGAAAAACTTGTCTTCACGAAAGTTGTAGCTCTCAAAAAATGATAAAACTTTTGTGTTTTGTAAAAACTCTAATTCTGCCTGCATTGATACTAGTTTTCGTTTGAAACCGGCTGACCCCGAAAAACTGGGTGAAAACTGGGTCTGGGGATCAGCCACGGGTTTTGCTAAAAACGAAGGCCGTTGGAGTCTCATTTTGATATTCTGTTCACGTTGTCCTCTAGGAAAAATTGTTCTGAGAAACTTTCATGTTTCAAGTTTTACCCCGTTCGGCCTCTAAAGGCCTTAAAATTTCACTTTTACAAAACTGGTCAGATTCTAATCCGAATTTGGCAGTTTTGAGTTTACGTCCGGTTTATGTCCTATTTCGCGAATCTATCTCGACCGACCACTTCGAGAGCTTACGATTCAAGCATACAGCGTTTTCTAACATCCCATTAAAACCCATAAGCCGTCTCATACAGTCCATGCAACCCAAAATAAAATCGTAAACTTAGGATTGCTTTGGTTCTAATCTAGCATACACACATACAAGCATCCCAAATCAACCCTAGAACTAACATGCTTTCTTGGCTGCAAAAATGGCAGATTTTGGCCACAAAATGGGGGACATACACCTAAGTTTTCTAACATGATAATCATTCAAAAATCAACACAAATCAAGCAAAATTTAAAGCCACACAAACCCTAGATCTAGCAAACCAAGCACACACCAAAAATTAGGGCACGAAATTAAAAATGGACTTACGTCCTTACAACCCAATCGAATCCTCAAATTGAACTTCAAATTTAGCTCAAAATAAAGAGGATTAGGGCTCTAGAAGATTACCTTGACCAAAGCTAAAGTTTGGTCACAAATCTTCTTCCTTTGCTCACCAAGACCCACAGCCACACTAGGAGATGAACACCAAAAATTTGGTTGGCTCTTGCTTGCTCCTCCAAGCCAAACACTCCAAGAGCAAAAGCCCCAAAAATTTTCAAGTTTCTCACACTCTTTCCTCTCCTCACCCTTCGGCCACTAAGCCCTAGAACCTACAAAAACTTTCTCAACTTTTTCCTCGCTTTCACCCTTGCAAAACCGAACACCCAAGGATCAAAAGCCCCAATAAAATTTTTGGATCTCTCCTCTCCTTCTCTCCCTCTTTGCTGCCGGAATTCTAGAGGAATTTTGCAAGAGGTTGGTTGCAATTTCACAATAAAATGAATAGGGAAAAGGGAGGGGGTATTTATAGACATGAGGAGGACTTTGGGTGATCACCTTTTGGCCCCTAAAAAATGGCTTTTTCCCTTCCCTTCCTATAGCTGCCGAACTTTGTGTGTGGAGGGAGAAGCTCCACATAGTTTAAGCTTGGTTAGTGGGAAATGATGTCATGAGGAGGGTGCTTGGTGAGATCATTGAGCTTACCTCACATAAGGGCCATGTTTGGCTTTCTTTCTTCTCCAAAACTCCATTTTTTCTTTTCTTTGTATAACACAGATAATTCTAATATTGTTGTTCACCAAAACACAATATTTTTATATCGTACCGAAGTACAAAATTTATCTGTGTGAATTTTGGATCGAAAAATATTTTCCTTAATTTTTTCCGAACCCTTTTTTGCCCTTAAATCAAAACTTGGTGTGCTTGATTTTCTATGGACATTTTAAGGCTTATTCTTGCTATCTAATTCACCACACATTATTCCCGGAACTCTTTCCGAACTGTACTTTCAAAATCCTGTAAAGTCAACCCTTTGACTTTTTGTCGGTCAAACTTTGACTTTTTCGGTCAAAGTTGACTTTCGTAAAATCATACACCGTTCCGACCTTTTCGACTTGAAAGGTCCGTTTTCGAGCTTAAAAATCATTTTTGAGTCTTCTCGACCCATTAAAACTCGTAAAATCTTTCAAAAGCTCTAAACCGAGCCTTTTCACGTATACCTTCATAATGTAAAAATAATTCCTTAGAAGGGAAGTAAAAACATGAAAGTTCGAGGTATTACAATCTACCCTCCTTAAAAATTTTCGTCCTCGAAAATTAGTACCATTCGGGGTAGTGAACACTTGCCGTACTAAACTCCAATTTCACCCTCATAACTGTGTGAACACTTGCCCAAAATTATGGAGTGAAGCGTCCATTGCCGTCTGAGATGCTCAATTTCGACACTCCAAGCAGTCTAACGACCTTAGTTACGTGAATTTCTACCAATTCTCTGTTGAAAAGGTAGCTTTAATTGCGATATAGTGGCTGTCGTGGTTAGTCCTTCCACAATAGCACCCAAATCGTGTCGTTCATACTCGTAGTCTTATGCAATCTTATCATAAATTCAGGATAGTTGCTTCCATTTCGATTCTGGAGGCATCTAATCTCTGCGACTTTCTTTCAAAATTGTCGTTGTTCGTCCTTAACTTTCTAGCAAGTTAAGTATTTTGACACGTCTTTCGCCATTTCATTCCCCATTTTGGCTACAAAAGTCTTTATCATACTAATTATGAGGTAATTAGCATTCCATATTTAACCACAAGATCTTTTTATACAGCAAAAAGAACTGTCTCAGCTGTCCATACTACTTCTTAACTCCCGGCACACTTCATAAGTACGTACAAGAGAGTGGCACCAAAATTATACGGTACGATAAGTTATATATATATCGATAAAAGTTCTATTTCGTCCTTGCATGCGAAGTCCCTGCTTCGGCATCTGCATTGGTGTAGGCATAAATCCTAGTCTGGGGTTCTGGAGCCTCTAGTCTTCCTTACGCAATTGAGGGTCCGTCGAGCCTCGCCTGGACTGCATGTAGTTGATGGCTGTTAGGATTCCGGTTCAGATACGGAAGGTTCTAATTCTGGCTATTCTGAGGACAGCTCCTTGCATAGTGTCCCTCCTTGCCGCACAGAAAACATGTGTTTTTCCCCATCCTGCACATTCCCGGATGTTTCCTCCCACAAGTTGCGCATTCCGGATAGTTAGCATTAGTATTCTGATTCCTGCGATCGTTCCTCTTTTGAGGAAAATTCCTTTGTTGGTTCTGGCCTGAGAAATTTCTCTTTCGCTTGTTCCTCCCAGATTGGTTGGAATCTTGCCCAATGTGGCTCGCCTGGCCTTTCGAGTGTGACTCTGATTCTTGACGAGGCTGCGCTGTCTTTGCCATAGTCTTCTCTTCCTTCCTTGCCTTAAAGATTTGAGCTCTAGCCTCCTTATCTTGATTGATCCAGTACTCAGCCCTTACTGCTCTACTTATGCAGTCAGACACCAAAGTAGGTGGGTTGCTGCCGGCGCTTACTTGCTTGGCGATGTCCGTTCGGAACATCTTCATCATCCTTCGTACCTTCTCCCTTTCAGTTGGTACCAAATCCGGACACAACCTGGCTAGCTGTTCGAATTTCTTCACGGCCTCCATAACCGTCATCGACCCTCGTCGGAAGTTGGTAAACTCGTCCTGCTAGGCAGCGAGGATCTCTTGATTGTAGTACATCGTTCAAAATTCCGTCACAAAATCTTGCCAGCTCATGGCTGCAACGTCTCGGCGCATCTGGACTGTCATCCACCAGTGCCGTGCGCCCTTATTGAGGGCAAACGAAGCACAAACAACTTTCTCTTGGTCCGTCAGTCGCATGAAATCCAAGATAACTTGGATATCGATCAGCCAATTGTCTGCCGCAATTGGGTCCATTAGGCCTTCGAACTCGGGCGCCTTCATGCGTCTAAATCGCTCGTATAGTAAGTCTTCTCTTACTGGCGGCAGGTTCGGTCGTACTCCGACGGGTGCCATTGGGACATCGACATTCGGAGGAATCTCTGGCTGAACCTCCGGTCGGACTTCCGGTTGGACTACTGGTGCCGGTGGTACTACTGGTGGTACCGGTTGAGCTTGCGGTGGGAGCTCGTTAGCTCGGGGTCCTTGGTTCATCTGAGTTATCTGAGCTCGCAGTCTTTCTGTCTCCTGCTACTGCTCTAGCAGCTGTCGTTGTAGATCTGCTACCATAGTCGCAAGATCTTGCTCAGGCCGATTCAGTGGCACCGTTCTACGCAGACGTACCATTCTCTCTATCCTAACGTAAGAAAAGATATTACCGTACTGTTAGTACCCTTTCATCCTTGCATAACTTATCACATCAAAACTTGACATCATATCATACATGCCATACTTTTCATATTATAACATAAGAGGTAGTATAGTATCACACTAGATACTTAGTATAACATAGCATAGCTTTCCATAATCATAACATACTCATGTTATAAATCCCGTGTCTGCACAGTCTTTAGTGCACTTTCAAAGGTACATCTTTTTGCGGTCATATACGTGCATACTTTGTACATCGTAATTTACAATACGGTAATTACATATAATTTACATCAAACTGTACATGCATGTCTTTATATACAAGTCAAAATACATGATGGGAGTGTCTATCACTTTACCATCGTACCGTATATATATGACCATACAAAATATAGTGGAAGTGTCTAACACTTTACCACTGTACTGTACATAATCAAAATGTGATGGGAGCGTCTATCACTCTACCATCGTACATAGTCAGGGCTGGGATGGAAGTGTCTAACACTTTCCACCCTACATGAGTACATACAATCCTAGGCCAAAATACATACAAACACGCCTATACTATAGCCTCGAATATAAGCATAGAAACATTAGATTCTGCATCGGAGTCGCCATCCCAGTCTCCATCCTGAAACGGGATCTCCTCTAGGTCATCCTCGTAGTCCTCATCGTAACTGATGACTATAACCTCGTCGACCTGCTCGACCTCGGGCTCCGCGCCCTCCTCCTCCTCCTCCTCGTCATCACTAGGGATGATAATGACAGAAGGGTCCTCAGATATGTCTATTACCACTACCACGTCATCGTCGTCGTCATCGTCCATATGGCCCTCGGCCTCTACATGGTCCTCGGGAACCGTTGGACCCGGCTCATGCATAGGACTCCCCTGACTAGCGTCCTCCATTGGTACCTGGTACTGATTTAGGTAGACGTCGGTCTGCACCAGACGTGCGGTGATCTCAGCCTCCAGGATAGAGTTCGTCATATCCCCAACCGTCCCTCCGAGCGTAGGCGAGACGACGTATCGTCGAATCGAAGGTGGAACTCCGTTCCGCAGTATCATTAGAGCCTGTAGCTGCGGGTACGGTATGTCATGGGGAATGAGGGGCAACATCGCCTCTTGAAACCGTCGACAATAGTGGAGCATCGACTCCTGTGGGTAGGCGTGCCAATCTACCACAAGATGCTGGTACCGCGTGTGGTACATGTCACGATAAATGTCGGGGTCTCGGAACTGCTCTTCGCCACCGGGCCCCTCATCAAAGATCGGCCCGTAGCGCGCCAGTATTACCGCTCGAAAATGCGTCCACGACCTTCCGAGCATCATCTGCTCCCCTATGGTCGTCCATCACAGCCTGGCGTCTGCAATCAGACACCGGCCAACTAGTAGAACCCACAGACGGTCCTCAATATGGCAGGTGTGAAAAACCGTTTCCATATCGTGAATCCATGTTGATACTGGGACCGCTCGTATTGTACCATCGTATAATAGTGGTTGGGATCTGTAGAACTCCGCAACTGCCTCCCGATCAGCGTCTATCCGATCCGGGTCCATATCTACTCGTCTATCATATCGCAAACCCATAGTAAGTACATACTCGAAAACATAAAATCTAAACTTAACTTACAATGATGGTAGCGATGGCAGGCAGACTGTGAAATTTTGTCGCAGGAACCCGCTCTGATACCAACTCTGTAACGACCCGCCTAGCACAGGCCGTTACCTTACATACATACGTACTTGCTTACTTAACTTGTTTAGCGTACTTACTTGTTTATTTGATGAAAAGCAACGAAATTTTTTTTTTACTAGCTTATATACGTCTAAACGTAATAAGCATATCGTGAATAAAATATTTAACATACGAAAATACATATTGAACGAAACGCGTAGCAGCATCGTATTCCCACAATTTCACAGTGTGCCCCGCCTCCCACTTCCATCTTGCATCACCCATTGCTGTCAGTTGGCTTACCTACAGCATAGACGTCAAACTATGAGCTAACGCTCAGTAAGCACAACTATCTAAACCGCGACCTAACATACGCATTCTAACTTAACTTACCCTAACGTCACATAACATTTCATATCGTCATACATCATCACATATCGCATACTTACATAACATATCATTTCATGGCATAGCATAACATATGCGTGGTCCAGTTATGATCGTTTTAACTTTCTTCATTCTTACTTACTTACTTATCTTGCTTAGGGCCCTTAACTTAAGTGTCTGTACCTGGCGCGCAACTATGGAGTGATTGGGACGGCCTGCCCAGTCCAATTCAAACCATATTTCAACCCGACCTCGGACGGGTGGTACGACACTGGCAAGCTTGCTTGCCACCTTACTTTCTTATTCTTTAATCTCATCTTGCATTTAGTGAACATGCATCATGATGTCACTATTACATAAATCATAACATGTTTTGCATTTTACCCTTCATGCTTAGCTTGCACATTCTTCTTGCATACATAACATATTATCTTATTGCATAACATGTCATATAGCATATTGCACATTACAGCATAACATAGCATTCATCTTAACATACTCTAAGGCACACAATAAGCACACCAAAGCATCAATCAACATACATTCCTAGCATGCATATATCATACTTGGGCAAGTATCAACTAAAGCCTATGCTGCAGGCGGAGTTATACTTACCTCTTTTTGCTATGTCCTTCTTGATGCTGTTATTCCACTGGCACAGCTGCAGGTTTGCCCCTGCTTGATTAAGGACATAGGTGTGATTCTAACTCTTGTTGTGGAATGTTGGTGCCCTAACCAACATGTCTACTAAAACCTAGTTGTATGTCCCCTACTGAAACTTGACTTGGTCCAATATGGCCTTTTACTGTTTGGGAATAAGTTGGACTTGATTATCCCCTCAAGAGACTACGTTGGATAACCTCTTGGTTAGATCCTTGATTTACTATTGGATTTCTCTTTAAAACCTTGGGCTTTACTATTTCCTTATGGCTTATTGGGTTAATTTCCTTAACCCACTTTACTTAGCCCATCACTAAATTATGGTAGCCCTTAGGGTTACGTTGGATAACCCTTGAGGTTACTCTTATCCACTTGTTGGGTCAACGAAAGTTAACATTTGGTCAACTACTGGTCAACCCTTGTCAATTCTGGGCTTTTGGGGCTAAGCCCAGTAATTCGGGTCCTATTCCCGGCTACAGCCTGTAATCGGCTTGATTACCATTTTTATCTTGAAAATTCATCTCTTATCTCAAACTCTATTTCTTATCTTAACTTAGCATTTTCCTTAATCTTTTGCACTTTTAAAAGATTTTACTTAAAAATCCTCAAAACTCTTTATAAGATTTCGATCTTTGAAATAACTCTTTGTAAATGTCGTTTAAGGTCGAAAACTGCCTTTGGAACAGTTTTCGTAGTTAAAATAACAGTTTAGAAACACTTTAAAATTTTTTAGAAAACATTTTGTAAAAGCTAAGGTGCAGGAATTTTCGGATTCTCTGCACACCCTTCATAAAACACAACCAGTTTAAAAATCCGTTGAGAATCTAAAGAACTTGTATTCATGAAAGTTGTAGCTCTCGAAAAATGCTAAAACTTTTATGTTTTGTTAAAAATCTAATTCTGCCTGCATTGATACCAGTTTTCGTTTGAAACCGGATGACCCCGAAAAACTGGCTGAAAACTGGGTCTGGGGATCAGCCACGGGTTTTGCTAAAAACGAAGGCCGTTGGAGTCTCATTTTGATATTCTGTTTATAATGTCCTCTAGGAAAAATTGTTCTGAGAAACTTTCGTGTTTTGAGTTTTACCCCGTTCGGCCTCTAAAGGCCTTAAAATTTCACTTTTCCAAAACTGGTCAGATTCTAATCCGAATTTGGCAGTTTTGAGTTTACGTCCGGTTTACGTCTTATTTCGCGAATCTATCTCGACTGACCACTTCGGGAGCTTACGATTCAAGCATACAGCGTTTTCTAACGTCTCATTAAAACCCATAAGCCGTCTCATACAGTCCATGCAACCCAAAATAAAATCGTAAACTTAGGATTGCTTTGGTTCTAATCTAGCATACACACATACAAGCATCCCAAATCAACCCTAAAACTAACATGCTTTCTTGGCTGCAAAAAGGACAGATTTCGGCACAAAATGGGGGACATACACCTAAGTTTTCTAGCATGATAATCATTCAAAAATCAACACAAATCAAGCAAGATTTAAAGCCACATAAACCCTAGATCTAGCAAACCAAGTACACACTAAAATTTAGGGCACGAAATTAAAAATGGACTTACGTCCTTACAACCCAATCGAATCCTCAAATTGAACTTCAAATTTAACTCAAAATAAAGAGGATTAGGGCTCTAGAAGATTACCTTGACCAAAGCTAAAGTTTGGTCACAAATCTTTCTCCTTTGCTCACCAAGACCCACGGCCACACTAAGAGATGAACACCAAAAATTTTGGTTGGCTCTTGCTTGCTCCTCCATGCCGAACACTCCAAGAGCAAAAGCCCCAAAAATTTTCAAGTTTCTTACACTCTTTCCTCTTCTCACCCTTCGGCCACTAAGCCCTAGAACCTACAAAAACTTTCTCAACTTTTTCCTCGCTTTCACCCTTGCAAAACCGAACACCCAAGGATCAAAAGCCCCAAGAAAATTTTTGGATCTCTCCTCTCCTTCTCTCCCTCTTTGCTGCCGAAATTCTAGAGGAATTTTGCAGGAGGTTGGTTGCAATTTCACAATAAAATGAATAGGGAAAAGGGAGGGGGTATTTATAGACATGAGGAAGACTTTGGGTGATCACCTTTTGGCCCCTAAAAAATGGCTTTTTCCCTTCCCTTCCTATAGCTGCCGAACTTTGTGTGTGGAGTGAGAAGCTCCACATAGTTCAAGCTTGGTTAGTGGGAAATGATGTCATGAGGAGGGTGCTTGGTGAGGTCATTGAGCTTACCTCACATAAGGGTCATGTTGGCTTTCTTTCTTCTCCAAAACTCCATTTTTTCTTTTCTTTGTATAACACAGATAATTCTAATATTGTGGTTCACCAAAACACAATATTTTTATATCGTACCGAAGTACAAAATTTATCTGTGTGAATTTTGGATCGAAAAATATTTTCCTTAATTTTTTCCGAACCCTTTTTTGCCCTTAAATCAAAACTTGGTGTACTTAATTTTCTAGGGACATTTTAAGGCTTATTCTTGCTATCTAATTCACTACACATTATTCCCGGAACTCTTTCCAAACTGTACTTTTAAAATCCTATAAAGTCAACCCTTTGACTTTTTGTCGGTCAAACTTTGACTTTTTCGGTCAAAGTTGACTTTCGTAAAATCATACACTGTTCCGGCCTTTTCGACTTGAAAGGTCTCAAGTTTAGAAATCATTTTTGAGTCTTCTCGACCCATTAAAACTCGTAAAATCTTTCAAAAGCTCTAAACCGAGCCTTTTCACGCATACCTTCATAATGTAAAAATAATTTTTTAGAAGGGAAGTAAGAACATGAAAGTTCGAGGTATTACAATGCAACTGGTGATTGTTGGCATTCCGGTTCGGATAAGGAGGGTTTTGATTCTGGTTGTTCTTAGGGCAATTCCTTACATAGTGCCCTTCCTTGCCACATAGATAGCAAGCATTTCACCCCAACCTACACACTCCCGGGTGTTTCTTCCCATACTTTGCGTATACGGGGTAGTTAGCATTATTCCCCTCATTTCCTCGGTTGTTCTTCTTTTGAGGGAAATTCCTTTGTTGACCCTGGCCTGAGAAATTCCCTTTCTTCTTGATCCTCCCAAACTGTTTGGAACCTTGCACAGGATTACTAGTTTGGCCCTTTGGGTACGCTTCCAAACCTTGTCGAGGCTGCATTGGCTTCGCTACAGCCTTCTCCTCCCTTTTTGCCTTGAAGATTTGAGCCCTTGCTTCTTTGTCCTGGTTTATCCAATACTCGGCTCTTATTACCCGACTTATGCAATCGGACACCAGGATAGGTGGACTACTGCCAGCACTTACTTGCTTGGCAATGTCGGTCCTAAAGATCTTCATCATCCTTCTCACCTTTTCCGTTTCACTTGGTACCAAATCTGGGCATAACCGAGCTAGCTGTTCGAACTTCTTTACAGCCTCCATTACCGTCATTGACCCCTGTCTAAAATTCATGAACTCATCCTGTTGAGCGACAAGGACCACTCTGTTGTAGTACATCGTACGGAACTCAGTCACAAAATCCTGCCAACTCATGGTCGTGACATCCCGACGCATCTAAACAGTCATCCACCAATGCTGTGCGTCCTTTTTGAGAGTAAAAGAAGCGCAAAGAACTTTCTCCTGCTCCGTTAGCCGCATAAAATCCAAAATAACTTAGATATCGATTAGCCAGTTATCGGCGGCTATAGGGTCAGTTGGGCCTTCGAGCTCAGGCGCTTTCATCCGCCTAAATCGCTCGTACAATAAATCTTCCCGCACTGGCTATAGGTTCACTTGTCCTCCAGTGGGTGCCATTGGAATTTCAGCATTCCGTGGAGCTTCTGGCTGAACCTCTGGTTAAATGTTTGGTACCTGAGGTACTACTGGGGGTACTTGGTGAGCTTGAGGTGGAATCTCGTTATTTTGGGGTCTTTGGTTCATACGGGCTATTTGCTCTTGCAGTTGATTCGTTTCTCGCTGTTGTTCGAGCAACTGCCGTTGCAGATTTGCTACAACGGTTGCGAGATCTGACTCGGACGGATTAAGTGGTATTGTTCTACGCGAGCATATCATCTTCTTAATTCCTATCATAAGAAAAGATATTGTCGTACTATTGATATCCTTTCTTTCATGCATGACTTATCGTATTATATCGTAACATCACCATACTTATCATACATATCATACCATAGCATATTGGCATCATCGTATCACATCAGATACTTATCATAACATAACATAACTTTCATAATCATATCATGACTTTTCATAATATAACACATTCTTGTCATATATCCCATGTCTGCATGGTCTTTTTGTACACTTTCAAAAGTACATCATTCTTACTGTCTCATATGTACATCGTAATTTACAATACTGTAAATACATATCGATGACATCATACTTTACATACATATCTTTATATACAAGGTCAAAAATATGATGGAAATATCTAATACTTTACCATCGTACATAGTCAAAACTGGGATGGAAGTGGCTACCACTTTACCATCCTACATAAGTAAAAACCTATCGTCAAAAATAAAAAGCTAGTACATATCAGTCCCATAGTCAAAAATATATACACGATCGATCCTAAGCCTAAACTATGACCTCAAGCATAATCACTGACGAAGTGTCAGAATCGGCGTCGGAATCTACATCCTAATCCCCATCGTCGAATAATATCTCATCGGGATCATCGTCGAAGTTATCTATGTCCTCAACCCAGTCTCCTGGCTCGGGCTCTGGCTCTGGCTCTGGCTCTGGCTCTGGCTCTGGCTCTAGCTCCATATCTTCTTCCTCATCTTTGTCATCGCTGGAGATGTCGATAATCAGAGGGTCTTCCGGTGGGTCTACCGGAGCAACTACGTCGTCTGCAGCGTCCTTTACGTCCATCCCATCCCCAGCCTCATGGGCTGGTACCTCCTGCACTGGGACAGCAGGAATCGGGTCCTCGGGGAATAACGGTCCTACCTCATACTGAGGTTCTCCTAACCCAACGTCATCGACAGGGACCTGTTAATCATCTATATAGGCATTGGCCTGCGTCATATGCGCGATGACCTCTGCCTCCAAGATATCATCAATCATGTCGTCGACTGTCCTCCCAAGCATGGGCGTCAGAATGAACTGTCGGATCCAAGGCGGTATCCCGTTTCGTAATATTACTAACGCCTGCAGCTCGGGGTGGGGTAGATCCTGAGGAATGTTCGGTAGCATAGCCTCCTGGAATCTCCGGCAGTAGTGGCCCATAGACTTCTGAGGGTACGCAGTCCAATCTGCTACAAAACTCTGATACCGTGTGTGCTGCATATCTCGATAAATCTCGAGATCACGGTACGGCCTGCCGGCCCCCTCAGCCGGTATTGGCCAATATCGTGCGAGTACTGTAGCCCGAAAATGTGCCCATATCTGACTGGGCATCTGCCGCTCTCCCAACGTCATCCACCATAACCGGGAGTCAGCTATCAGACATCGACTAGCTAGAGAGACCTGCAAATGGGCCTCGATATGGCAGATATGGAAAATCAACTCCATATCGTATAGCCAAGCCGCTACTGAGACCGATCGTCTCGTACCATCGTATAGTAGAGGACGTGACTCATAAAATGACGTAACTGCATCTCGATCCGCATCTACCCGTGCAGGATCCATATCGCCGCGTCTATCATGGCATAATCCCATCATAAATACTTACGCATATACATAAAATATAAATTTAACTTACAATGATGGTGGCGATGGCAGGCAGACTGTGAAATCGTGTCGCAGGAAACCGCTCTGATACCAACTCTATAATGACCCGCCTAGCACAGGCCGTTACTGTACATACATGAATACTTAACGAACTTATACGAATCATACTTACTTGCTTGACGAAAACAGTAGAAATTTTTTTTTTATACGAGGCATATAAGCGTGCAAACGTATAAACATATCTTAAATAAAGATATTCGAACACAAAATAAATACGTAAGAAGACAAAACGCGTAGCGGCTTTATTTCCCACATTTCACAGTTCGCCATGCCACGCTCCTCCATCTTGTATCAACAATTGCTTGCAGGTTGCTTACCTACAGCATAGACGTAAGACAATGAGCTTTCGCTCAGCAAGTACAGCTTACTATACCGCGACATAACAAACATAACTTATCATGCACATCTTGACTTAACTCATCATGGCATATCACATTATATCATAACTTAACTCATCGTAACATAACATCTCATTTCATCACTTAACATAGCATCGCATAATATATGCATGAACCGTTTATGCTCTTATTATGTTTTTTTATTCATTATTAACTTACTTTCATAACTTATCTTACTTATGGGCCCCTTACTTAAGTGTACGTACTAGGCGCGCAAATATGGAGTGGTTGAGGCGGCCAGTCCATTTTCAACTCAAACCATAGTCCACCCCGACCTACGAACGGGTCGGTACGACACAGGCAACTTACTTGCCATCTTACTTTCTTTTCATCTTCTCATTCTTGATCTTCTTCTCATCATATAAATTAGTGAACATGCCTAGTAATGTCACTGTTACATAATTCATGTCTTAATCATAACATAATTCGTCATAGCATGTAGCATGAGCTTAACCTATCATACATCGTAACTTAACATACAACCTAACAACAACATGGCATACATCGAACATACATCCCTAGCATACATCGAACATACATCCCTAGCATACATCTAACGTACTTCAGAAAGCACCACAACAAAGCCTATGCTGTAGGCAGAGTTGTACTTACCTCGTCTGCTATGCCCTATAGGGTGCTGCTCCAAGCTCGGGCGCAACAACAGGCTATCTCCTGTTATTCCACGAACATAGGGTAAGAATTCATAATCATAAGATGTTGGTAACCTAACCAACATCCATGCATAGCCTTAGTTATATGTCCCCCTGTAAACAAGATGTCTTACTTGGTTACAACAAGTAACCCTATGGTTCAAGACTGACTAAACATGAATCATGACTTATTAGGTTACTTTCTTATCCTTAGGCTTATGTCTTATTTATACTTGGTTCATAACCCATTAGGTTATCATCAATAACCCTAAGACTTAGCCCATTTTAAATTTCGGTATATCATTGGGTTATGTTGGGTAACCCTTAAGATAGTCAACCTAAGTCAAACTTGGTCAACCAAAGTCAACATTTTGGTCAACTAAGGTCAACCCTTTATGGGTTAAACTTGGGCTTTGGGGCCAAGCCCAGTAACTCGGGTATCCCTCCCGGTTACTATCCGTTATCATCGTTTTACTATACTTGGGCTTAAAAATACAGTTTTTCTGAATTGTTTTAGAAATTCCTGGGTAGGATTTTATTGTTTCCTGCATAGTTTTTAGAAATCAGTTTCTGTTTAAAAATCTAGATTGAATTTGAAAAAGTTATCTCACGGAAGTTTTAGCTCTCGAAAAATCCTAAAACTTTCATGTTTTGAAGAAAACCCAGTTCGGACTCTAGCTTGCTCTTATTCTCAGTTGAACTCACCTGGCCGTGTATAAATCCTAGGCACGGTCAGGCTCGGGTTTTTGTAAAAACGGAGGCCGTTAGAGCCTTATTTTGAAAAATTATCCATGTCACCCCCTAGGAAAAACCCTTCTCTATAACTTTAATGTTTTACGTTTTTCCCAATTCGGCCTCTAAAGGCCTCAAATTCCACTTTCCAGAAAACTGGCCAGTTTTCACCCGAACTGGCAGTTTTGTTCTTAATTTTATTTTATGTCCTATTTCGCATAATCTAACTCAACTGAACACGCGGAAGGCTAGATAGCAGACATGCAGTGTTTCCTAACGTCCCAAATCAGCATTCATACGACCCAATCGTGTCCATGCAAACCATTACCCAATTTGCCTTAACCTAGGGTTTGCATGGTTCTAGATTGCATTCAAACCATACCATTCATTCAAATCTTATTGCAGCAACCAAACATGACATTCTAAAACATGCTTGAGCATATTTAGGGGACATACATCATATCAAACATCTAGCATGCACCCCTAATATTCAAACAAGCATAAGCATAAAACAAATCAAACTCATAAATCAAACCACCCTTAATACCTAATCAAGCACCACACCTAATCTAATCTAGGCAATAAAATAACTTGAACTTATACTCTTACAATTCTCAACTTGAAATACATATAAATTTCAAATTGAAACTTAATTGAAGAGTTTAGGATTATGGGAGAGTTACCTTGACCGAGGCAAGGCTAGGCTAGGGTTTGGGGTCTAAAATTTTTCCTTCCTCCTTGCTCTCCTTCCACTATGTTTTCACCCTCCAAATGGGTACCGAAAATTTTGTCTCACTTGGTGGTTGATCCTCCCAAATCCGGCCACTCTCCACCTTTTCCCTTTTCACTTTTCTCTTCCCCTTTCTTGTTCTTCCCACAACCGGCCACTTGGCCAAAATGGGTTCCAAAAATTTTTAAACTTTTTCCTTGGCTTCCTAGTTGAAATCCGACCACCCCCTTTGATTTTCCCCCTTGAATTTTTGTTTTTCTCTCTTTCTTCTTCTCTTCCTAAGGCTCGGCTTTTTGAGAGAAAAATTGGTCAAAGTTTGGCTATCTTTCACAATTTTTATGAACAAAAACTCCACCACCACACACCTATTTACATGTGTGGGAAACTTTCTAAAAATTGCTAAAAAGTCCTTCAAGAAATAAATATTTGCACAAAATGGTGCATAGGTGGCCGGCCAAGAGGAGTCTAGAACACTCCCTAATTCTTTCCAAATCTTTGCTTAATTATTTATGATGTCATAATTAGAGGATAAGGTGATGTCATCCTCATTAGGGCTTGTTTGGCTCTTTTCTTCAATATGCAGTCCATTTTTTAGCTACACAGATATTTTCAATACTGTGTTCACTTATACACAGTATTTTTACACTGTACTACAGTCCAAAATTTATCTGTGTAAAAATGGACAGTATAAAATTTTTCTTATTTTTCCAAGCCCTTTTTGCCCTTGATTCCTACTTGGTGTGCTTGATTTTCTAAGGTGGTTTTAAAGCCTATTCATGCTATCTCAACCATAAAGACGGTTTTCGCAGTATATTTTTCATGCTTTATTTTTTTGAGACTTCTTTTGAACATCGTTTTAAAACTTTCTTTGAACTTCATAATTTGGATTTCATTTTAAAATCTCGACTTGAAATCCATGCACTATAATTGTGCATTATACCTTGAAACATTTCATACATACATAACATAACTTGACTTTTAACATACATGAAAACTTCATAACTTTAAACATATTGCGGAAATTATTGCGTAGTGGTATCCCACACCGCCCTTCACTCGCTGCATCATCTCCAAGCCCACCAAGTAAAGCTACAAGCTTTTGATCTCAACCTGCAGTATGGAATATCTGATGAGCTGACGCTCAGCAAGTACAAACGCGATCTCACAAAACATTTTCATAAAAACATCTTGAAACATACTTCATCATAAAATATATGCATGAACCATTTATGTTCATTTATGTATTTCTTTTAACTTCCTTATCTTTCTTATGGGCCCCATAGTGTACGTACCCTTAACATAAGAATTACTCCACCTTGGGGGAGGTTGGTACGACACTTTACTTGTATATTTTTACCAAGTTTCTTATCATTAGTGAACATACCTCATGATGTCACAAAATCATTACTTATAATGCACATGACATATTTTAACATAACATGGCCGCTTTAAAATATGGCATGGTTAAAATATGGCATTCTTTAAAACTTAAAATCATGGCCTTATTAAAACATAATAGCTTTAAAACATAACATCGTTAAAAGCATAGCATTTAAACATGGCATTTAAACATAGCAATTCATACTTGAACATACATTACTATTTTTCCATACTACAGGTGAGGTTTGTACTTACCTTAAGTCCTACGCTCTTGACGTAACATTCCTCGCGATATCTCAACAGGTTCCTATTCCTGTTTCAATCAAATGAGGTGTAAGATAAGGTTAACTTATCTTACCATAAATCGCGACATATGACGTTGGTATCCTAGCCAACATCTATGAGCAATCCTAGATGTGTGTGTTGTATGTCCCCTCTAATATCTCTTGTAAACCTGATTGGTTACATCCTTCATTTTGGGCTTATGTTTTACTTTTTCTTGGTTCATAATCCATTGGGTTATTTTCTCTTCAATAACCCTAGGTTTTAGCCCATTTCATTAATCTTGGTATCCTTTAGGGTTATATTGGGTAACCCTAAAGTCAACTCTTGGTCAACCCAAGTCAACATGCGGTCAACTAAGGTCAACCCCCTTTGGGTTTAACGTTGGGCTTTGGGCTTAGCCCAGTAACTCGGACATAATTTCCGGTTACCGTTCGTAGTCGGCTTGATTACCCATTTTTACCTTAAAACTCCATTTCATTATTTTTGGAAAACATTATATAGTTATCTTCCAAAAATCCATTTGTTTGCTTGTAAAAACTCTTACTTCTTAATTCTTGAAAATACTTGTCTAAAATCATCACTTTCTTTACTTCTTGGAAAAATGTGGAATTTCAATTCTAAACCTTAAAAATCCCACTTTCTTCTTGAAAAATCTCATTTTCCTTTAACTTATGGAAAATTTCATTTTTCTCTTTAACTTAAGAGCTTTGGGTGAATAATCCCAAAAACTCTAAAAATTCATTTTCTTAAAACGGGACTTCATAAAATCATTACGGACTGAAAATCGCCATTGGAACGGTTTTCGTAGTCAAAATAACATTTTAGAGACACTTTGCATTTTTCTAGAAAACGTTTTTTTTTTTGTAAACCAAGTGCTGGAAATTCGCGGATTCCCTGAGCACTCGTCATAAAAACAACCCAGATTAAAAATCCGTTCATTTTCTGAAAAACTTGTCTGCACGAAAGTTGTAGCTATCGAAAAATGCTAAAACTTTCGTGTTTTGCACAAAACCCAGTTCTGGCTAGATCAGTACCATTTTTTATTTGAAAACGGGTTAACTCTGAAAAACGGAGTGAAACTGGCTCCAGGAGTTAGCCACGGATTTTCATAAAAATGAAGGCCTTTGGAGCCTTATTTTAAGATTCTGTCCACTAAGCCCTCTAGTAAAAGTTGTTCCGAACAACTTTTGTGTTTTAACTTTTAGCCCGTTCGGCCTCTAAGGACCTGATAATTTCACTTTCCCGAAACTGGCCAGTTTCGACTCCGAAATGGCAGTTTCGGTTGTTAATCCGGTTTTACGTCTTAGTTTGCGGATTCTAACTCGACTGATCACATCGGGAGCTTAAACATAAAACAAGCAACATATCTAACGTCCCATGCATACATTCTTGTCCATACATCATACCCATGCAGCCCTTAAAACCGAAAATCCTAGTCTATGGGTTGCATGGTTCTAGCTCTTGGATCCATCATCACATGCAACATTTTTCTTCAAGCAAATCAGCCACTGCCTTCGGCTGATTTGTGACCAAAATTTAGGGGACTTAAATACCACATCTAGCATGCATCCTATCAATTTTTCAAGCATAAAAATCATGCAAGAAACATCATAAAATAAGCCAACCAAACCCTAATCCCTATCAAGCACATACACCAAATCAAGGGCTGAAAAGGAGATGGACTTATGTCCTTACAAACCCATCTTAAACCATCATAAAAATGCTTAAAATGGAGCTTAATTTAAGCTTGGTTCAAGAGTTTACCTTAACCCAAGTTAGGGTTTGAAAATCCCTTTTTTTTTCTTCTTGGCTCATCACCCACGGATTTGGCTCCTCCAAGGGATCCAAAATCCTCCTCTTGGCTCACGGATTTTTTTTTTGCAAGAAAAAAATAGAAATCCAAGACACTTTGGTTAGTTCTTTCTTGCTCATCAAAACCGAGCTTAACAAGATGAGAAATCCAAGTTTTTGACTCACCTTTTCCTTTCTCCATGCTCACGGATTTTTGGCTCCATGAAGCACCAAAAATCTTCTCTTGGCTCATCACACCAAAACCGAACTTCACACATGGCTTATCCCATAAATTTTTCCAGATTTCTCTCTTCTCTTTCACTCCTCTAACTCACGGATTTGCTGCCCCAAAATGGGTCTCCATGGCTCACAAATTTCTCTCCTTTCTCCCCTAGAAAAGCCGAAGAACACATGCACAAGCCCTCTTATTTTTTTTCCAGATTTCTTCTTCTCTTTCCCTCTCTCTCTCCCACGGTTTTCTCTTGAAAACTGGCAGCCCTTAGTTGCTTGTTGGGTTGCCGAAAGTCATGGGGAAAAGGGAGGGTTGATGTCTTGCTTTTCTCCTCAAAAGTAGCTTTATGTCAAGTCTATTCCATCTCCTAGCTGCAGCCGAATATTGAGGGAGGGAGATGGCTTGCTTATTGCCGAAAATGAAGGGAAAAGAGAGGGGGACATGCAGCAGATTTTGTGGAGGAGAAGTGAGGGAGATTAGCTTGCTTTGTTGACCACTTTCCTCCTTATTTTAAGGCTTTATCACATGTGTTGCTTTTCCATGTGTGCAGCCGAATCTTGAAGGAGAATGGGGGGCCTTGTGTCCGGATTTTGAAGTGGAAAAAGGGGAAGTAGGTGGCTTGCATTGACCAACTTTTTCTCCTTAAACCAAGGCTTTATCACATGCCTTTATGGCTCTCCTTTTCCTTGTCCTTGAGCTGCCGAAACTCCAAGGGGAAATGGGATAGGTTGGTCGAATTTTTATTGAAGAAAAGAGGGAGTAGTTGGCTAAAGGAAAAGGTGATGTGGTGGTTGGTTACTTTTCCTTGATTTATGGCTTTATGCCTTGTCTTTCTTTTCCATCTTTTCTCATGCTTCTCCTTGTCCTTCTTTCCTTTCTTTTCTCTTAGACCAACCGAATTTTTGGAGGGACAAAGGGGATGGCTGCCGAACTTTAATGGAGTGGAAAAGAGCTCCATTTCTTTACTCTAACTAGCTCACATTTAGTTCCCATCTAGTTAGCTTCCAAAGGAGACACCATTCCTTAAATTATGGCTTCCTTTCATGCCTTTTCTTTTCTTTTTCTTTGAGCTTGCCGAACTTTATGGAGGAGGGGGAGTCCACATGTGCAACATTGAGTTGGTGGAAGGTGATGTCAAGGTGTTGATGTCATTTTCCATTAGCTCCCACAATGCCTCGTTTGGCCATTTTTCTTCTTTAAAATTAATTCCTTTTCCTTTCCTTGTGTCACACAAATATTAAAAATATTGTGCTCCATAATTTTGATCCAAAATTCTTCCTTATAAAAATTGAAACGAAAACTTTCTTTCTCCAATTTTTCGGAGACCTTTTTGCCCTTTAATTCTTAATTCGGTGTGCTTGATTTCTAGGGTGGTTTTTACGGCTTATTTTTACTTTCTTGACCATAGAAAGTCTTTGCAGTCTCTTCTTATACTGCAATTCATCATTTTTCGAGGTCAACATTTTTGACCCGTCCTTGGTCAAACTTTGACTTTTTGGTCAACCCTTTGACTTTTTGGTCAACCCTTTGACTTTTGTAAAATTTCGTCCTTTTTCATTCTTTTTCTTTCCTTTTCGTTCTTTTTGACTCAAAATGCCGTTTACCAACCTCGACATTTTTTTTTTCCGAGTCTCGTAGCCGGTTTAAAGAAAATTCTAACTTTGGCTAATAAAATTACGAATTTCACATGGGATTCATAATTTTCCATGAAATATCATAAAAACACATCATGCGGACTTCTAATTTCTAATAAAAAGAGAAATCTTAAGTCCATGAAAATTCCGGGTATTACATCCTACCCTCCTTAAAATATTTTCGTCCTCGAAAATCGGATAATTCTAAGTGGTTTTTCTCAAAATTCACTAGAAATCCATAATGGTCTGATCATGTTCCCATTTTTAATACCTTAATGGGACCATATCTTTTA
This sequence comes from Ficus microcarpa, assembly GCA_025413485.1. Lineage (NCBI taxonomy): Eukaryota > Viridiplantae > Streptophyta > Magnoliopsida > Rosales > Moraceae > Ficus > Ficus microcarpa. Next base: position 15,420,873 of record CM046387.1, read on the forward strand.
TACAGAACCATGATCTTCCTTATATTTCATCTTATTTCATACCTCATATCCTTGTATTTTCATGCTTTCATGCTTACTTTCATCATTCTTTCATTCCTATCATCATACTTTCATCATACTTTCATTCTTCCATACATGTCATCATACTTATCATTTCTTCATATTGCATCACAAGAACCATTTTCATGAAATTTCTCAGCAAATTTATCATAAAACTTGCAATTTTTGAAAAGCATATTATATTATATAGCCTTTCCATACATGAAAAATATATCGTATTTTTATATTTACGATATTTTTCTTTAACTTTACTTTAGGGTTCAGCAATTATTGAAAATATTTTTCTTTCAATTTACTTGAAACTGAGGACCCTCTTAATACAGTGTTAATCTCATGCTATTAGAACCCCTTTCTTTCGTGGTGGCCCCTCTTTTGGAATTTCTTCCTCACGGATTTGGCCAAAGACCCCTCTCTTGGGAAAAATTTACTCCTCAAGGATTTCGTCTTTTACATTACATAACATGATTGGGTTCTAATTTCGCATAAGATCAAGCACCATACGTAAAAATAACTTCTTTAAATACCTTCCATATTATTATTCGTGGAAAATAATAATAAATAATATTCTCGAAAACATTTTTCTGTCCAAGTGATGCAATCGAAGACATACTTGATTCAACTAGCTCTTTACATTTATTGGCCAGTAGAACTTCTCTTTTTGCCTTTAGCATTTTCTTTAAAGCATACAGGCATAATCTTAGCTCTAGGGAGTATCTAAAACTTCCCATCATAGCATAATCTTCATTACTTAAAAGGTTGTTGTCAATCTCAACCTTATTGATATCATCATCATTCTTAAAGCCATCATCATGATATACCAAATTCCTATTGGCAATATCTAGCTCATATAGACATATGCCTAATCGCTATTCCCCAAATTAAGGCATTATCCATTTTTTTTTCAATCAAACTTAGCTTCTATAATTGCAAGATTAGACTCTTGCAAACTTTGATTCTTTCGTATACACGGCGAACCAATTTCTATTTCTAACTTCTAATCCTTTACATCATCATCATCATCATAAGCTTACCCTCTTACATACCCATTATGGTAGTTTCTAGGGTCAAGGAAATACATATGTATATCGTATGTGATTTCCCTTAAAATGAAAAACACTATGGTTATCACTTAAGAAAAAATTTCAACTTACTTGGGCTATTGCGGAGACGATGTGAAGCGAAGTGAAGTAGGCTGGCAGGATACCGCTCTGATACCAAACTCTGTGACGCCCCGAACCACCCACCTGACACCCACGCGGGGCCGACCGCGCGGATGCGGGGCGCCGGAACCGTCACATTCATACTTCATACATAACTTACTTTACTTTAAAAATGCGGAATAAATTTAAAAATTTTTTTTTCTACTTACTTTTTATTTTTATTTTTTTGAGACTTCTTTTGAACATCGTTTTAAAACTTTCTTTGAACTTCATAATTTGGATTTCATTTTAAAATCTCGACTTGAAATCCATGCACTATAATTGTGCATTATACCTTGAAACATTTCATACATACATAACATAACTTGACTTTTAACATACATGAAAACTTCATAACTTTAAACATATTGCGGAAATTATTGCGTAGTGGTATCCCACACCGCCCTTCACTCGCTGCATCATCTCCAAGCCCACCAAGTAAAGCTACAAGCTTTTGATCTCAACCTGCAGTATGGAATATCTGATGAGCTGACGCTCAGCAAGTACAAACGCGATCTCACAAAACATTTTCATAAAAACATCTTGAAACATACTTCATCATAAAATATATGCATGAACCATTTATGTTCATTTATGTATTTCTTTTAACTTCCTTATCTTTCTTATGGGCCCTATAGTGTACGTACCCTTAACATAAGAATTACTCCACCTTGGGGGAGGTTGGTACGACACTTTACTTGTATATTTTTACCAAGTTTCTTATCATTAGTGAACATACCTCATGATGTCACAAAATCATTACTTATAATGCACATGACATATTTTAACATAACATGGCCGCTTTAAAATATGGCATGGTTAAAATATGGCATTCTTTAAAACTTAAAATCATGGCCTTATTAAAACATAATAGCTTTAAAACATAACATCGTTAAAAGCATAGCATTTAAACATGGTATTTAAACATAGCAATTCATACTTGAACATACACTACTATTTTTCCATACTACAGGTGAGGTTTGTACTTACCTTAAGTCCTACGCTCTTGACGTAACATTCCTCGCGATATCTCAACAGGTTCCTATTCCTGTTTCAATCAAATGAGGTGTAAGATAAGGTTAACTTATCTTACCATAAATCGCGACATATGACGTTGGTATCCTAGCCAACATCTATGAGCAATCCTAGATGTGTGTGTTGTATGTCCCCTCTAATATCTCTTGTAAACCTGATTGGTTACATCCTTCATTTTGGGCTTATGTTTTACTTTTTCTTGGTTCATAATCCATTGGGTTATTTTCTCTTCAATAACCCTAGGTTTTAGCCCATTTCATTAATCTTGGTATCCTTTAGGGTTATATTGGGTAACCCTAAAGTCAACTCTTGGTCAACCCAAGTCAACATGCGGTCAACTAAGGTCAACCCCCTTTGGGTTTAACGTTGGGCTTTGGGCTTAGCCCAGTAACTCGGACATAATTTCCGGTTACCGTTCGTAGTCGGCTTGATTACCCATTTTTACCTTAAAACTCCATTTCATTATTTTTGGAAAACATTATATAGTTATCTTCCAAAAATCCATTTGTTTGCTTGTAAAAACTCTTACTTCTTAATTCTTGAAAATACTTGTCTAAAATCATCACTTTCTTTACTTCTTGGAAAAATGTGGAATTTCAATTCTAAACCTTAAAAATCCCACTTTCTTCTTGAAAAATCTCATTTTCCTTTAACTTATGGAAAATTTCATTTTTCTCTTTAACTTAAGAGCTTTGGGTGAATAATCCTAAAAACTCTAAAAATTCATTTTCTTAAAACGGGACTTCATAAAATCATTACGGACTGAAAATCGCCATTGGAACGGTTTTCGTAGTCAAAATAACATTTTAGAGACACTTTGCATTTTTCTAGAAAACGTTTTTTTTTTTGTAAACCAAGTGCTGGAAATTCGCGGATTCCCTGAGCACTCGTCATAAAAACAACCCAGATTAAAAATCCGTTCATTTTCTGAAAAACTTGTCTTCACGAAAGTTGTAGCTATCGAAAAATGCTAAAACTTTCGTGTTTTGCACAAAACCTAGTTCTGGCTAGATCAGTACCAGTTTTTATTTGAAAACGGGTTAACTCTGAAAAACGGAGTGAAACTAGCTCCAGGAGTTAGCCACGGATTTTCATAAAAATGAAGGCCTTTGGAGCCTTATTTTAAGATTCTGTCGCGTTGCCCTCTAGTAAAAGTTGTTCCGAACAACTTTCGTGTTTTAACTTTTAGCCCATTCGGCCTCTAAGGACCTGATAATTTCACTTTCCCGAAACTGGACAGTTTCGACTCCGAAATGGCAGTTTCGGTTGTTAATCCGGTTTTACGTCTTAGTTTGCGGATTCTAACTCGACCGATCACATCGGGAGCTTAAACATAAAACAAGCAACGTATCTAACGTCCCATGCATACATTCTTGTCCATACATCATACCCATGCAGCCCTTAAAACCGAAAATCCTAGTCTATGGGTTGCATGGTTCTAGCTCTTGGATCCATCATCACATGCAACATTTTTCTTCAAGCAAATCAGCCACTGCCTTCGGCTGATTTGTGACCAAAATTTAGGGGACTTAAATACCACATCTAGCATGCATCCTATCAATTTTTCAAGCATAAAAATCATGCAAGAAACATCATAAAATAAGCCAACCAAACCCTAATCCCTATCAAGCACATACACCAAATCAAGGGCTGAAAAGGAGATGGACTTATGTCCTTACAAACCCATCTTAAACCATCATAAAAATGCTTAAAATGGAGCTTAATTTAAGCTTGGTTCAAGAGTTTACCTTAACCCAAGTTAGGGTTTGAAAATCCCTTTTTTTTTCTTCTTGGCTCATCACCCACGGATTTGGCTCCTCCAAGGGATCCAAAATCCTCCTCTTGGCTCACGGATTTTTTTTTTGCAAGAAAAAAATAGAAATCCAAGACACTTTGGTTAGTTCTTTCTTGCTCATCAAAACCGAGCTTAACAAGATGAGAAATCCAAGTTTTTGACTCACCTTTTCCTTTCTCCATGCTCACGGATTTTTGGCTCCATGAAGCACCAAAAATCTTCTCTTGGCTCATCACACCAAAACCGAACTTCACACATGGCTTATCCCATAAATTTTTCCAGATTTCTCTCTTCTCTTTCACTCCTCTAACTCACGGATTTGCTGCCCCAAAATGGGTCTCCATGGCTCACAAATTTCTCTCCTTTCTCCCCTAGAAAAGCCGAAGAACACATGCACAAGCCCTCTTATTTTTTTTCCAGATTTCTTCTTCTCTTTCCCTCTCTCTCTCCCACGGTTTTCTCTTGAAAACTGGCAGCCCTTAGTTGCTTGTTGGGTTGCCGAAAGTCATGGGGAAAAGGGAGGGTTGATGTCTTGCTTTTCTCCTCAAAAGTAGCTTTATGTCAAGTCTATTCCATCTCCTAGCTGCAGCCGAATATTGAGGGAGGGAGATGGCTTGCTTGTTGCCGAAAATGAAGGGAAAAGAGAAGGGGACATGCAGCAGATTTTGTGGAGGAGAAGTAAGGGAGATTAGCTTGCTTTGTTGACCACTTTCCTCCTTATTTTAAGGCTTTATCACATGTGTTACTTTTCCATGTGTGCAGCCGAATCTTGAAGGAGAATGGGGGGCCTTGTGTCCGGATTTTGAAGTGGAAAAAGGGGAAGTAGGTGGCTTGCATTGACCAACTTTTTCTCCTTAAACCAAGGCTTTATCACATGCCTTTATGGCTCTCCTTTTCCTTGTCCTTGAGCTGCCGAAACTCCAAGGGGAAATGGGATAGGTTGGTCGAATTTTTATTGAAGAAAAGAGGGAGTAGTTGGCTAAAGGAAAAGGTGATGTCGTGGTTGGTTACTTTTCCTTGATTTATGGCTTTATGCCTTGTCTTTCTTTTCCATCTTTTCTCATGCTTCTCCTAGTCCTTCTTTCCTTCCTTTTCTCTTAGACCAACCGAATTTTTGGAGGGACAAAGGGGATGGCTGCCGAACTTTAATGGAGTGGAAAAGAGCTCCATTTCTTTACTCTAACTAGCTCACATTTAGTTCCCATCTAGTTAGCTTCCAAAGGAGACACCATTCCTTAAATTATGGCTTCCTTTCATGCCTTTTCTTTTCTTTTTCTTTGAGCTTGCCGAACTTTATGGAGGAGGGGGAGTCCACATGTGCAACATTGAGTTGGTGGAAGGTGATGTCAAGGTGTTGATGTCATTTTCCACTAGCTCTCACAATGCCTCGTTTGGCCATTTTTCTTCTTTAAAATTAATTCCTTTTCCTTTCCTTGTGTCACACAAATATTAAAAATATTGTGCTCCATAATTTTGATCCAAAATTCTTCATTATAAAAATTGAACCGAAAACTTTCTTTCTCCAATTTTTCGGAGACCTTTTTGCCCTTTAATTCTTAATTCGGTGTGCTTGATTTCTAGGGTGGTTTTTACGGCTTATTTTTACTTTCTTGACCATAGAAAGTCTTTGCAGTCTCTTCTTATACTGCAATTCATCATTTTTCGAGGTCAACATTTTTGACCCGTCCTTGGTCAAACTTTGACTTTTTGGTCAACCCTTTGACTTTTTGGTCAACCCTTTAACTTTTGTAAAATTTCGTCCTTTTTCATTCTTTTTCTTTCCTTTTCGTTCTTTTTGACTCAAAATGCCGTTTACCAACCTCGGCATTTTTTTTCCGAGTCTCGTAGCCGGTTTAAAGAAAATTCTAACCTTGGCTAATAAAATTACGAATTTCACATGGGATTCATAATTTTCCATGAAATATCATAAAAACACATCATGCGGACTTCTAATTTCTAATAAAAAGAGAAATCTTAAGTCCATGAAAATTCCGGGTATTACACTTACATACTGGAATAAAAAGATTAATTAAAGTCTTCAACCCGCCATATATACTATATAACATAATTTGTTTTTGGGGATATATACATACATACATAAACCCATTAACTCAGAAGGGGTTGCGGAAAATATGCGTAGTGGTATCCCACACCGCGCTTTATCCGCCGCATCGTCCACATATAGCCCAGCAATTAAACTGCAGGCTTCTTACCTACAATATGAAATATATCTGATGAGCTTTCGCCCAATAAGCACAAACGTAATCTCACAAAAACATGTTAACATCGTATAACTTATGCATGAACCATTTATGTTCAATTATGAATCTTTTATGATCTATTATAGACTTGAGTTTATTATCTTTCTTTAACATATGGGCCCCTTGTGTACGTACCAGATGCGCGCTCTCCAGATGAAGTTAGGGTTTGCAAGGTCCCTAACAGTTCTGGGAATCATTGAACTTTAACAAAATAATCGTCCACCTGATGGGAGGTTGGTACGACACCTTACTTGTGTGTTCTTACCATGTGATTTAACATTAGTGATCATACCTCATAATATCACTACATTATATCGCAATCTTGACATTTCATCATCTCATGTCATTCTTTAAAACATGGCATGGCATTCTTAAATCGTGGCATGGCGTTCTTGAAAACATAGCATTTCTTTGAAACATGGCATTTTCGTTACCATGGCATATTTGTAAACATGGCGTCTTTGTAAACATGGTATTTTTGAAAACATGGCATACTTGAAAATATGGCATTTTTGAAAACATGGCATATTTGTAAATATGGCGTTTTTGAAAACATGTTATCTTTGTAAATGTGGCATATTTGTAAATATGACATTTTTGAAAACATGTTGTTCTTGAAAACATGGTATGGCCTTCGTAAAACGTGGCATCCTTAAAACATGACATTCTTAGAACATGGCATTCTTTAACATGACATTCTTTAACGTGGCATTCATAACATAGCATTTATAACATAGCATTCTTAAAACATGACATACTAAACACAACATAGCATATGTCATAGCATACTTGAAAATATGTTACTATTTTCATACTGCGGTGAGGTTTATACTTACCTCGTGTGCTGTGTCCTGAATGTTGCTGGCTCAATTTGGGTTGCAATAGCAAGTCACTTCCTGCTATTTGAAAAAGTATAGGATAAGGATCCTATCATAAAAATGTTGGTGACCTAACCAACATTTATACTTAATCTTAGTTATATGTTCCCTCTAGCGTACACATGATCACTTGTTAGGTTACATAAGGTAACCTTGGTTACTAAGCCCACATGCATACCATTAGGGTTCAGTTACCTTCCTAACCATGGGCTCATATCTTAACATTCTTAATCCAGTATCATTCTTGGTATCCTATAGGGTTACATTGGGTAACCCTCGGGGTGGTCAACCCCGGTCAATCAAAGTTAACATTTTTCTTGGTCAACTTAGTCAACAAAAGTCAACCCCTTATAGGTCAAACTTAATCAACAAAAGTCAACCCCATTATGGCTCGGGTCCTACTTCCGATTATCACCTGAGATCGTCTTATTTACTAAACTTTGGTTTAAAAAAAAATCCATTTTCCATTTTTTGAAAACTTTGGTGAATTTGAGTTTAAAATCCTTTACTTTAACTGATAAAATTCGTGGATCTTAAAATGGGGTTTTATAAAATCATTAAATACTGAAAACTGTCGTTGGAACAGTTTTTTTTTTTTAGTCAAAACGTTGGTTTTGTGGAAAAATACAGTTTTCTGCATTGTTTTTGAAAATCCTGTGCAGGAATTTACTGTTTCTTGCACAGTCTTTATAAAACCGTGTCAGTTTAAAAATCCATTATGAATTTGAAAAAGTTGTCTTCACAAAAGTTCTAGCTCTCAAAAAATCCTAAAACTTTCATGTTTTATGAAAAATTTAATTCGGACTCTAACAGGTTCATATTGCCGTTTGAACTCACCTGGCAGTGCATAAATCCTGCGCACGGTCAGGCTCAGGTTTTTATGAAAACAAAGGCCTTTAGAGCCTTATTTTGAAAAACTATCCATGCTGTCCCCTAGGAAAAACTGTTCTGAACAACTTTTATGTTTTACATTTTTCCCAATTCGGCCTCTAAAGGCCTTAAATTCCACTTTCCAGGAAGCTGGCCAGTTTGAATCCGAACTGGCAGTTTCCATTCTTAATTTTGTTTTACGTCCTATTGCGTGCAATCTAACTCAACCGAACATGCGGGAGCCTAAACAGCAAGCCTGCAGCATTTTCTAACATCCCACTTTCTCATTCATGCAGCCCATTCGCACCCATGCAAACCATTTACCAAGCATACACCCTTAGGGTTTGCATGGTTTCTATTTCTAATCAACCAATCCATTCACTCCGATTTTATTCTAGCAACCTAACATAACATTTTGAATCTATGACGCCCCGACCTACGTAGGGCCGTCACCTTCCTTACTTAACTATACATTACTTGAAAATTTGATAATAAATTTTTTTTTCTCAACATGCATATATATAATTAGATTAGCCCGTAGCAAACTTGTCATACTTACATATTGAAATAAAAAGACTAATCAAAGTCTTCCACACCATGTATATCATATAGCATAATTCGTGTTTGAGATATATATACATATATACATAAATCCATTAACATAAAGAAGTTGTGGAATATGTGCGTAGTGGTATTCCACACCGCCCTTCATCTGCCGCATCGTCCACATGTAGCCCGCCAATTAAACTGCAGGCTTCTTACCTACAGTATGAAATATATCTGATGAACTTTCACCCAGTAAGCACAAACTTAATCTCACAAAAACATTTAACATGTCAAACATCGTATACATATGCATGAACCATTTATGCTCATTTATGAATCCTTTATGATCCATTATCATCTTGGACTTATTATCTTTATTTAACATTTGGACCCCTTTGTGTACGTACCAGATGCGCGCTCTCCAGATAAAGTTAGGGGTTGCAAGATCCCTAACAGTTCTGGGAAACATTGATAACCCTCCACCTGATGGGAGGTTGGTACGACACCTTACTTATGTATTCTTACCATGTGGTTTAACATTAGTGATCATACCTCATAATGTCACTATAACATATCATAACTTGACATTTCATCATTTCATGACATTCTTTGAATCATGACATGGCATTCTTAAAAATATATCATCTTCTGAACATGGCATGGTATTCTTAAAAACATAACATCCTTTGAACATGGTGTGGTTTTCTTAAAAACATAACATCCTTTAAAATATGACATTTTCGTAAACATGACATTTTCATAAACATGGCATTTTCGTAAACGTGGCATTTTCGTAAACATAGCATATTCGTAAAAGTGTCATTTTCGTAAAAGTGTCATTTTCGTAAAATTGTCATTTTCGTAAAAGTATCATTTTCATAATTATGTCATTTTTTGAAAATGTGACATTTTTAAAACATAGCGTTTTTTTTTAAATGGCATCTTTGAAAATGTGACATTTTTCGAAAACATGGTATTTTTAAAACATGGTATTTTTAAAACTTGGCGTTTTTAAAACATGACCTTCTTAGAACATAACATTCTTTAACTTGACATTCCTTAACATGGCATTCTTCAACAAGACCTTCTTTAACATGACATACATGTCACATCATTAACTTAACTTTTCATCATAACATGACATAGCATACATGTCATATCATTCACTTAGCATTTCATCATAACATGGCATTCATAACATGACATTCATAATATAGCACATTTGAAAATAGGTTACTATTTTCATACTGCAGGTGAGGTTTGTACTTACCTCGTGTGCTATTTCCTGAATGTTGCTGCCTCAACTCGGGTTGCAACAGCAGGTTACTTCCTGCTATTTAAAAGAGTATAGGATAAGAATCCTATCATAAAATGCTGGTGACCTAACCAACATTCATACTTAACCTTTGTTATATGTTCCCCCTAACATACACATGATAGCTCATTATGTTACATAAGGTAACCTTGGTTGCTAAGCCCACATACAATTAGGGTTAGGTTATTATCCTAACTTTGGGCTTTTGTCTTAATATCCTTAATCTCGTATCATTCTTGGTATCCAATAGGGTTACATTGGGTAACCCTCAAGGATGTTAATCTAGGTTAAACCTTTGGTCAACCAAAGTCAACCCTCTATGGGTCATACTTGGGCTTGGCTCAGTAACTCGAGTATCCGTCCCGGTTACTATCCGTCATCATCTCCTTTTTAAACTTTAAAATCATTTGGCCAAAATCTTGAAAACACTTGGCTTAAAAATCTCATTTTCTTTACCTTTTGGGAAATTTTGGAGATTTCAAATCTAAAACCTCAAAATTCGTGGTTTTTGAAATGGAGACTTATAAAAATTGTCAAGGGCTGAAAACTACCTTTGAAACAGTTTTCACAATCAAAACAGTGGTTTTGGCGGAAAAATACAGTTTTTCAGTTTTGTTTTTAGGAAATCCTGTGCAGGAATTTCCTGTTCACTGCACAGTCTATACAAATCAGTGTCAGTTTAAAAATCCACTTTGAATCTGCAAAAGTTGTCTTCACAAAAGTTCTAGATCTCAACAAATCCTAAAACTTTTGTGTTTAACAAAAAATTAAATTCGGACTCTAACGTGTCCATTTTCTTGTTTGAAACCACCTGACCGTGCATAAAAACCTGGGCACGGTTAGGCTCGGGTTTTCACAAAAACTGAGGCCATTGGAGTCTCATTTTGAAAAACTCTTTATGTCGCCCTATAGAAAAACCTCTTCTGAACAACTTTCATGTTTTACGTTTTTCCCAATTCAGCTTTTAAAGGCCTCAAATTCCACTTTCCAGAAAATTGGCCAGTGTCCACCCGAACCTAATAGTTTCCATTCTTAAATTTGTTTTACGTCCTATAGTCGCAAACTAACTCAACCGAACACGCGGGAGCCTAAATAACAATCATGCAGTGTTCTCTAACGTCCCATATTAACATTCATACAGCCTTATCGTGTCCATGCAGCCCATCAACCAATCTACCCTATCCTAGGGTTGCATGGTTCTAGTTCCAATCCATCATTCCATTCATTCCATTTTCACTCTAGCAACCTAACATATCATACTTGAACATCTTTGGGGAACATACAACACATTCACATCTGGCATGCAATCCTAGCAAGCATAATCAATCAAAATTCGTAAACAAACCACCTTTAGATCTAATCAAGCACACACCTAATCAACCTAGGGCAATAAATAACTTTGAGCTTATGCTCTTACAATCATGACTTGGAAATACACTTAAATTTCAATCTTAAAACTCAATTGAAAAAAATTAGGGTTTAGGGCTATTACCTTGATTAATCCTAGGAGTGGGTTAGGGTTTTTGGGTCCGAAAACTCTCCCTCCCTAGCTCTCCTACCAACCGGTTCTCCCCCTCCAAATGGGCACCAAAATTTTTCCGGCCACTAACTCGGTTCAACCAAGTCCGACCACACCTCTTTTCCCTTTTTCCCTTCACGTTTCCCCTTCCTTTCCTTCTCTCCCACAACCGGCCACTTGGCCAAAAAATGGGTATCAATTTTTTTTTTTTCAACCTACTCTTGGCTCTTGATGAAAACCGAACACTCCTAACACTTTCTCTTGATTTTCCAATTTTTTTCTCTATTTGGGTGGCTAATTTGGGTTCGGATTTTTGGAGAAGAAAAATGACAGAGCTTGGCTATTTTTCTGAATTTTTCCAGCCAAAAAACCGACCTCTTCATGGTCTATTTATAGTGGTGGAGAAATTTTCTAAAAATTGCATAAAAACCCCTCAAAAATCAAAATTTGCACTTTGACCCCCATTAGGTGTCATGTTGGCCAGCCATCCCTTGTCCTCCAAGACTTGCTTACCTCATCAAGGTGACATCATCTTGATGACATCACTTGCTTACATCACAAATTTTCCAAAAATTGCATTTTAGCCCCAAATGACAAAATTTTTACATTTTTGCCCCCTAGGTGGCCGGCCACCTCACCCCTCTTCTAGAGACTTCCATAATTCTTTCCATCCTTTATTTAATCATTTATGATGTCATAAATGTATGGTGAGGTGATGTCATCACCTAAGGCCTTGTTTGGCTAATTCCTTAATACGCAGTCCATTTTTTTACTGTATAGATATTTTTAATACTGTTATCCACTAATAATAGTATTTTATACTGTACTATAGTCCAAAATTTATCTGTATAAAAATGGACAGTAAAAATTTTTTTCTATTTTTCAAAGTCCTTTTTGCCCTTTATTTCTAATTTTGTGTGCTTGATTTTTCTATGGTGGTTTTGAATTTTGATCTTACTATCTAGTCTATAATGACGGTTTTTCACAGTATATTTTCCATACTGCCTGTCATATAACTATACCGTCATGCCTTTGACCTCTCGGGTCAACTTTTGACTTTTTTTGGTCAACTTTAACTTTTTCCGGTCAAACTTTGACCAACATAAAATTATGAATTTTGTTAAGCCTTTTTCCATAAAAAGCTTTATACATGGCTAAACAAGTATTTGTTGAGTCCCATAGCTAATTGAATGAGAACTCAAACATTTACTCATAAAATTATGAATTTCACATTGATATTCATAATTTTCATGAAACATTTCATAAACACATAATATGGACTTTAATTCCTCATGCATAAGGAAATCATGAGTCCATAGAAAAATTCGGGTCTTACAGAATCATGCTTGAACATTCTTGGGGAACATACAACATATCAAACACCTAGCATGCAATTCTAAAAATCAATCAAAGATCATAAGCAAACCACCCTTAGATCTAATCAAGCACACACCTAATCAACCTAGGGCAATAAATAAATTTGAGCTTATGCTCTTACAAACATAACTTGAAATACATGTAAATTTCAATTTTAAAACTCAATTGAAAAGGGTTAGGGTTTAGGGTAATTACCTTGATTAGTCCTAGGAGTAGGTTAGGGTTTAGGGTCCGCAAATTCTCCCTCCCTAGATCTCCTTCCAACCGGTTTCTCACCCTTCAAATGGTACCAAAATTTTTTCCGGCCACTTGCTCGGTTCAACCAAGTTCGGCCACACCTCCTCTTCCCTTTTCCCTTCACTTTTTCCTTTCCTCTCCTTCTCTCCCACAACCGGCCACTTGGCCAAAAATGGGTATCAATTTTTTTTTCCTATGTTTTTCTTGGCTCTTGGTGAAAACCGAACACCCCCCCTAATTCTCCCTTTTGATTTTCAAAATTTTTCTTTCTTTGGCTTGCTAGCTTGGGTTCGGATTTTTGGAGAGAAAAATGGCAAGAGTTTGGCTGATTTTCTGATCCTTTTCCAGCAAAAACCGACCCCCCTACTGGGTATTTACAGTGATGGAGAAACTTTCTAAAATTTGCATAAAAGCCCCTCAAAAATCAAGTTTTACACTTTAACCCCCTTAGGTGGCATGTTGGCCGGCCATCCCTTGCTCTCCAAGGCTAAGCTTACCTCATTTTGATGACATCACTTGCTTACATCACCTATTTTCCAAAAATTACATTTTAGCCCGAATTGACAAAATCTTTGCATTTTTGCCCCCTAGGTGGCCGGCCACCTCACCCATCTTCTAAAAAATTTCATAATTCTTTCCATGCTTTATTTAATCAATTATGATGTCATAAATCTATGGGGAGGTGATGTCATCACCTAAGGCCTTGTTTGGCTATTTCCTTAATACGCAGTCCATTTTTATGCTACACATATATTTTTAATACTGTTATCCACTAATAACAGTATTTAATACTGTATTATAGTCCAAAATTTATCTGTGTAAAAACGGACAGTATAAAATTTTTCCTATTTTTCAAAGTCCTTTTTGCCCTTTATTTCTAACTTGGTGTGCTTGATTTTTCTATGGTGGTTTTGAATCTAAGTCTTGATACCTTGTCTGTAATGACGGTTTTTCGCAGTATATTTTTCATACTGCTTTATCTCTTGACAGTACCGTCATACCTTTGACCTCTATGGTCAACCTCTGACTTTTTGGTCAACTTTGACTTTTCCGGTCAAACTTTGACCAACATCAAATCATGAATTTTGTTAAGTCTTTTTTCCATAAAAAGCTTTATACATGGCTAAACAATTACTTATTGAGTCCCATAGCTAATTTAATGAGAATTCAAACATTTACCGACAAAATTATGAATTTCACATTGATATTCATAATTTTTCATGAAACATTTCATAAACACATAACATGGACTTTAATTCCTCATTCATAAGGAAATCATGAGTTCATAGAAAAAATTCGGGTCTTACATTTACAAAACCATAAGAACTCACAAAACTTAACAAAAACTCTAAATCGAGCTTTTTCATAAATACCTTCATGGTATACGTTTAATTCCTTTGAAAGGAAATAATAACATCGAAAAACTAGATATTACAGCAGCGAACCTTTTGTGCACTGCAGCGCCCTTTCTTTTGTGCGCCAGGGCTTCAGGAGGCGCGCTGCAGCGGGCCTTTTGTGCGCTGCAGCGCGCCTGGAACAGGGGAGAAATGGGGCTACAGCGGACTTTTTGTGCGCTGCAGCCTGCAAAGTCATAGCTCTCGGCCTTTAAGCACGCTGCATCGGATGTTTAGTGCGCTGCAGCCCACCTTTTGCTTTGTGATTCCTCTATTGGTGCATTTATGCTCATTCTTGCAATTTACCTTCAAAACAATAAGAACATAATAAAAAAACTAATAAAAGCACTCAAAAACCAACCAAATGCCTAAGAATAAAGATCTCTAAAAACACTACATCAAATTGTAAGAATGTTTTATACTAAATGAATTTTACCCAATCATCTTCTTCTCTATTAGGGTAGTTTTCAATTACTTTTTGTGGCCGTTTCCACACAATTTCTTGTGATAGGAAGTCCTCGACAAAATTCTTGTAAAGATCATGTCAAAAATTTCATGCAGCTTCACCACATAATTTTAAACAAGCACTTCGAAACCCTTTATCCACAATGAAAGAAGTAATAGTTCCTTTCCAAATTAAGTCTTTCGTTCAATCTAAATCACAGGATCTCCGATCTTGTTTGCATATTGGAACATGCTCTCGAGCAAGTACACCAATCCAACTCATCAATTCATCATCATGCTTCCCTTCCGATTGTCTTTTCTCATCAAATGTGACTTTAATTCATTATCCTCTTATCCTTGCTATTTAGACTCATTTCATTAGAGTTGCCGTTCATTTACCAATGACATTGGGATTAAATAAGTCTCTTCTTCGTCGTCTTCCCTTTTTGCATACTCTAGCTCTATTTTGTGTCATTTTTTATTGCAACACTCACCTATATTTACTGCAACATAAATACACACAGCAAACAAATAATCGGTCCAATTAATCTAATCAAATTCACATTCACCAAAACCGTTAAAAAATCCAAGCATACTACACTAAATAATTCTACAAATTGCCCCTGTAAATGCAAAAATGCCCTAAAAAATCTATATAAAAACACTAGAAACAAATTCCATATGATTAACCAAACAAAATTCCATTTTGACAATTTATCGAGGATATGGTGGACAAAAAACAGAATGCACAAAATATAGTCTATGGACAGGAAACAAAATGCACAAAATATAGTCTACAAAGATCTTAAATTGCCAAAAAAATGCACAAAACATTCGTCTACAAAGAGCAACAAAAAAAATTTTGAACAGTAAATACACAAATTACACTCCAAGAAATTTACTTAAAAATTGTGTGTAAAGTATTTCCGTATTTTTTTTATAAAATAGGAGAGTATGTTTAAGTGTGTTAAGTATGAAGTAGCGGCCACGTAAGGTGGGCTGCCATGGTTTTAGTATGTAAGCATGGTAACGGCCTTACATAGGTTGGGGTGTTACAATAACGATCGCAAAGTGACTTCCAATATGGAAGTTAGTATAAGATTGACTTCTTTTTCCAATGTCCATCGATTACCGAATCGTTGTTACTTCGTTTTCTTTTCCCGAGTACTACTTTCAAATCTTTAACCATCTCAAATGCATCTTCGCCCATCAAAACCTGGGGAGGGATTCTTTCTTCGGTATTATGATCGAAGGCCCTTTTTTTTTTTTTGGTGGTATCGATGATTTTTTGGTAAAAATCTCCTATGACCAAGATAAACTGTTTTCTTACCATTTTTTAATTGGATGGAAGATGTTTCTTTTATACAAATGGGACAACACATAAAACTATTTATTGAATAACCAGATAGGTTACTATAAGTGAGAAAGTCATTAATTGTCCACATCAACATTGCACAAAGTATGAATATCTCTTGACGATAAGAATCTATAACTTCGATCCCCTTGTCCCACAAGCTTTTTAGATCATCGATTAACAGTGCCAAGTACAAATCAATGTCATTCCCTGGTTGTTGAGGACTGGAGATCAATAAAGTCAATATCAAGAACTTCTGCTTCATGCTCAATTTCTAGGGGAAATTGTAGTTGACAAGTATGATGGGCCAAGTACTATGCCTACTACTTATATTACTATATGGGTTCATTCTATCCGCTAATAAACCTAGATGTAGATTCCATACTTCCACACTAAATTCAGGATGATCGTCATCAAAGGTCTTCCATTGTGGTACATCCACTAGATGTCTAAGCATGTCATCTTTAACAGGTTTATCATGGTGCCAACTCAAATTCTTGGCATGATTGGCATTACGGAATAAACACCACAAACGTGGCATCAGAGGAATGCACCATTACACCTTTGCTGACACTGCTTTGCTACCACTCGTTGGCTTCTTGCCCTTCTTCCATCTTGACTCTTTACAAATCGAGCATTCGTCTAAATCCTCAAACCATTTTGTTAAAGGATGCAATCATTTGGACATGCATGTACTTTTTCATATTCTATTCCCAAAGTGCTTAACATATTCTTAGCTTTATACATTCTAGCCGGTATTTTATTATCAACCAGTAAAATCTCTCTTATAAATTATAAAAGAGTCGTAAAATTAGAATTTGTTCACCCTCCTGATGCCTTTATGTTCAATAATTTGACCAATGCGGATAATTTTGTATATTTAGTGCACCCGTCATACAAGAGCATCTCAACATCATTAATCATTGCATCAAATAACTCTGGACAGTGCGCAAAGTGTTCTTCCAAATCATTAATCATATCAAATAAATTATCACCTACATCTTCCTCAACAATAGGTTATTTTCTTTTGTTCTTCAATGTTGGATTCAAACAAATTTCACTATGTAAATACTATGTTTTATACGAAAAAATAATCCCATGTGCAAGTAAATGTCTTCTACCTTCATCAACTAAATGAGACGTATGATTTCCACAATCCACACAAGGACATCGAATTTATCATTTTTCATGTAAGTTTGGGCAAATGACAAAAATTCTTCAACTTCATCTTGATATTTTTTAGTCAATCTATTAGCCCACATCCATTTTCGATCCGTTTACAAGAACCCCTAAATCCAAATTAAATATCATTAAATACATTCAATAATCAAGCTTTTGTAATTAAAATAATACATGTCAAGCTTTTGGTATAATTTAACAAACCAAGCTTTCAAGAAAAAATGAAAATCTAAAGTTTTATACATCTAAAATATCTACAATGAATACAAAATAACTCAAAAGAGTAAGTAATCACTTACAAATAATGACAATAAGAGAGTGTTGGTATGGTGGACGGTGGTAACGGCGTTGAACAGTAGCAGAGGATCTGTTTTCATAGTGTGTTATTTTTCGCGGTTGCGAAACTATTCTACAAAATGATATCAAGGCTGGTAGGGGTTTTTAATTGGAGATTACACGACGATTTGCTTAAACTGTCATTGAAAGTTATTGATTACATGACAGTTTTCTTAAACTGTCATTGAAAGTGGAGATTCAACAACAGTTTGTTGAAACCATCATGTAATCTCAACTTTCCACAACGGTTTAAGAAAACCATTATGTAATCAATACTCTCAACAACGGTTTTTTTAAATCATTATGCAATCAATAACATTCCATGATAGTTTAAGAAAACCATTGTGTAATCAGAAAGCGAACCATCTTAGACGACGGTTTTTGTAAAACTATCGTGTAATCTCCATCGTCTATTAAAACTTTTGTAGTAGTGCAAGCCAAATAAGGAAAATCAATCTAGAGTAGAGCAGGCAACTTCTCATAAGCAAATAAGGCATATTTGCACAAAATCAGGCAATTAAAGTCAATAATCTTCGCCTATTAATACAGGGCATGACCATATGCCCAAACGATCCTAAATTAGATGGAATCTTTTTGAAATTCCCATAATTCCCACACTCTTTAACCTACAGTGACGCCCTAGAAATTTATAAACTTGATTTCATGAATTTTTATTATGGATTTCCTTCATTAATATACTTCTAATGAATTATTATAATGAATATCAAATTTTAAGATCATGAATGCTTTTATATGTATCATCAATATGATGATGTCAATGATCTAACAATGTTAAGTTTCTCTATTTAAATGAGAAATTATAGATACATAGAAAATGAGTCGAACGATATATAAATTATACGAAGAACTTCTTATGTCGTATTAGAGGGATAAATGTTAATCTTTGAAAAAGAACCACAACTATTATTAGTATGTCAATTTGATGACCTTAGTATTTATTGGTAAAATTAATGTGTCACATAGATAGGAGATGAATGGTTAAGATTGATTAGGAGTAGATCCAAAAGTGGAGGATTGATCAAGAGTTGGGATTAGAATAGAAATTAATGGTATAGATTTCATGTGAAAAATTCTAGGCAAATCAATGGCCAAATTTTGGATACTGATGACCAATGAGAGGTTAGGTCAAGGATTGGGGTGGTGAATCGTAATACCTGATTTTTCTATATTACTGTTTCCTTTTTAAGGGAATTAAATGCATGCCGTAAAGGCATTTATGAAAAAGTTTGATTTAAACATTTATTATGTGTTGTGAGTTCTTATAGCATTGTAAGACTCAAAGATGATTGCTTAGATAAGCAAATGGCCTTTTCGAATGAAAAAGGATGAAAATTACATGATTTTAGAACGGTCAAAGGTTTGACCGAAAAAGTCAACTTTGACCCGAGAAAATCAAAGTTTGACCAGAATAGTCAAAGTGACGACTGTATAATTTTGTGACATGCAGTATGGAAGAAATACTGCGAAAAACCCATTTTTCATGTAAGACGACAAAAATGAGAACTAAAACCACTGTAGAAAAATCAAGCATACTAAGTTAGGGCACAGGAAAAAAGGGCTTGAGAAAATAAGAAAAAAAATTTTCCAGTCTGATTTTACACAGATAAAATTTTGACTGTAGTATAAAATATCAGTACTGTGTATTAGTAAACACAGTATTTGATTTATCTGAGTTAAGTCTAAAACTAGACTGCTTTTTCAAAAAGGTAGCCAAACAAGAATTTTTGAATTATGACATCACCAATTTTCAAATTATGACATCATAATTCCTTGAACCAAGCAAAGCAAGACAAGTGTCTTGTTCTAGAAAAATTTTTCCTTCTTCACCAAGCTAATGGCCGGCCACCTATGCATGGTTTTTGTGCAATTTTTAAAAATTTAGGGGTTTTTTCTAGAATATTCAAAATATCTCCCACCTCTATAAATAGGGATGTGTGCTATTCATTTTTATTGAAAAACTTGGCAAAACTTTGGCAATTTTTCTCCACAAAATCCGAGAGAGAGAAAGGAAGAGTGAGAAAGAAAAACAAAATTTTTCGAAGGGAATTCTAGAGTGAGATTCGGTTTTCAAGTGCAACCAAAGGGGGAAAGTTTGGAAAATTTTTCTAGCCCTATTTTGAGTAAGTTGCCGAGTGAGGGAGAAAAGAAAAACAAGAGGAAATCCAAAAAGTTTCAAGGGGAAATCCTAGGGTGGAATTCGGACTTCATCTAAAACCAAGAGCAAGCTTGAAAAGAAATTTTAGGGCCATTTTACTTGTTGGTGTAGCCAACGGGTTTAGGGGAAAGAATGAATAAGAAAACTGAAAATTTTCTTGGGGAAGACTTGAAGTGGCCGAGCCTTGGTGGAGGACCAATCAAGAGAGCAAAAGAAAAATTTTGGTGCCTTGGTTAGTGGCAAGAACCGGTTATAGGAGCTAGAAAAAAGGGTGGAAGTTTTGGTGCAAAACCCTAACCAACCCTAGCCTTATTCAAGGTATTTTTCTCAAAACCCTAACATTTTTCCATTCAAAGTTTTCAAGTTGAAATTTAAAGTGTATTTCAAGCCAAAAATTGTAGGAGCATAAGCTCAAATTTTATTTTCTTGCCCTTAGTTTAGTTTATGGTGCTTGATTAGATTCTAAGGGTGGTTTGGTTCAAGTTCTTGATTTATTATGCATATGCCTAATTAAGTGATAGGTTGCATGTTAGATTGCTTAAATGAGGTTATATGTCCCCAATTATGTATGTGAAAATATGAAAGCATGCTAGGGTGTTAGATGATATGAATTGAAATGGTATGGCATTGTATGGATGTGTGTATGCAAGTTAGAAATCATGCAGCCAAAGGATTAGGGCAATCGGTTAGGGGCTGCACGGGCACGTTGGGTTAGCATGGTTGAATATGTGGGACATTAAAAACGCTGCATGTTTGCTGTGTAGGCTCCCGAAGTGGTTGGTCGAGTTAGACTTTGCGAATTAGGACGCAAACCGGACCTAACAATTGAAACTGCCAGTTCGGATTCAAAACTGGCCAGTTTCGGGAAAGTGAAAATTTAAGGCCTTTAGAGGCCGAATTGGGTGAAATGTAAGACACGAAAATTGTAGAACAGGGTTTTTCCTAGGGGGCAACATGGACCGTTTTCCAAAATGAGGCCCCAATGGCCTCCGTTTTTATAAAAATCCGAGACTGGTCTGCCTAGACCTAGTTTACATAACCAGCCAGTTTCAAATGAAAACTGACAAGGATATAGGCAGAACTGGATTTTTCTTAAAACACAAAAGTTTTAGAATTCTTCAAGAGCTAGGACTTTCGTGAAGACAAGTTTTTCAAATTTAATCCGGATTTTTAAATACAAATTGATTTCTAAAAACTGTGCATGGAACAAGAAATTCCTGCACAGGATTTTCTAGAACCAACTTAGAAAAACTGTTTTTCCTTCCAAAAACACTATTTTTACTATGAAAACTGTTCCAAAGGCAGTTTTCAGCCCTCAAACAGTTTATAAAACCATATTTCAAGAATTGAGAATTTTTATGAAAAATTTAAGAAGTTTTAGGCTTAATAGCCAAACTTTTTTAAAGATAAAGAAAAGGAAGTTTTCAAGCCAAGGTTATAAAATCAAGCGAAAACGGATGGTAACCGGAAAATTATACCCGAGTTACCGGGCTTAGGCCCAAAGCCCTAGGTTGACCCGAAGAGGGTTGACTTTAGTAACCTTAGAGGTTAACATTGGTTAACCTAGTATGGCTTAGAACTAGTCACCTAAGGGGTTACTCAATATAACCCATTAGGCTATGGATTAAGTTAAATTATAAACCCAAGGTTAGGTGATGACCTAACCCTATATGTCTGCATGTGGGATTAGCATGGAAGGTTATCCAACGTAACCTACTAAGCCATAGTATGAGTTCAATAGGGTTATTTATTATAACTCAAAGTGATAAGGTTACTTAATATAACAACCCATAAGATAGTTTATGATTTATAGTTAAGGGGACATATAACCAAAGCATTGCATGAATGTTGGTTGAGAACCAACATATTATGGTCATAGATTAGAGGCCTTACCTAAGTCCTCCGATTAAGCAGGAAGTACCCTACAGCTGAACCCAGAAGCAGAGCAACTTAACATCAGACATAGACAAGGTAAGTACAACGCCACCTACAGCATAGGCTATTAGTTGTATACTTACCTAGGTATGATTGATATGTTATGTGTTACGTGCTATGTGCTATATGTTATGCTGTATGCTATGATATGCTTTTGCTATGAAGTATGATAAGTATGAAATGCATGTTAATTTAAGAATGTGGTATGATTATGAAACAAGAATAAGTGACATCATGATACATGATCACTAATTCTAATAAGAATGACAAGTTCAAGAATGACATATGAAAAAAAAAAAAAAAAAAAAAAAAAGAAGGCAACAAGTTGCCTGGCGACAAGTCGCCCGTGTCGTACCACCCGTCCGAGGTCGGGTTGGACTATGGATTGAGTTGGACTTGGACTGGCCGCCCCAACCACTCCATAGTTGCGCGCCGGGTACGGACACTCATGTTAAGGGCCCCTAAGTAAGAATAGAAATGAAAGTAAGCTAAGATGAAATAAGAAAGCATAATATGAACATAATTGGTTCATGCATACAATACGCAATGATGTGCTAAGTAATAAAATAGATTGTTATGTCATGAATAGGATAAGTTAAGATGTATGTTAAGTTATGTGTCGCGGTATAGGAGTTGTACTTGCTGAGCGAAAGCTCATTGTCTTGAGTTTATGCTGTAGGTAAACAACCTGCCAGCAATTGATAATACAAGATGGAGGGGCGTGGCCGGGCACTGTGAAACGTGGGGAATGGAA
Source organism: Ficus microcarpa (assembly GCA_025413485.1). Classification (NCBI taxonomy): domain Eukaryota; kingdom Viridiplantae; phylum Streptophyta; class Magnoliopsida; order Rosales; family Moraceae; genus Ficus; species Ficus microcarpa. Next base: position 15,443,537 of record CM046387.1, read on the forward strand.
GCCGCTACACGTTTCGAATTTATATGTATATTGTGGAATGTTTAATAACTGCTATTTAGTTAATGTTAACACTCGTGCGCACTAATACTATTACACGTTTGCTTCTTATATTCCGTATTCATTCGTATGCGCCGTAGAAAAAAAAATTTCCGCTGTTTTATGCATAATAAGTAAGTAAGCTTTCTATATGTAATTCATGTATGTACGTAAGTATGATAGCGGCCTGTGCTAGGCGGGTCGTTACATGAATGATCAAATGGGTGAGATCAAAGATGATAACCTTGATCCTTGGATGAAAAATTGGAAGAAAGAAAAACAAAAATAAAAATGGGAGAAGTAGAGGGAGATCCGAATTTCTAGTCAAACAAGCAAGAGGACATTTGAATTAAGGTGAAAGTGGTGTGTTGTGCATACATGAAAATACACGTAAGAATGGGTTTCGTTAATTTAGGCAAAAATGACAAGAAGCGAGTACTTGTATATGACATGGTGGTACATCCACTTTGTAAAGCAAAATTTTCACACCAACACTTCCCCCAAAGTGGCGACAATCCAAGGAGGAAGTCAGCCACCATTATCCACTTTTAACCTTAAAAGACAACCCCATTTAAGATACTTGTTTGCTGAAAATAAACTCTAACATCTCATTTCATTCTCACACAAGTTAAGCTCAAAAACCTAGCTTCTCTAGCCACCACCAAGCTCATAAGCCACCAACACTATTCTCGATCTCCAACACCCCTCCAGCACCCTCCTCCCTCTATTTTAAAGCTCTAAGCAACCCCATTATCAAGTTCGTAGAAGTGTGAAGCTGAGTTAGATGTCGTGTTATTAGACATAACCTAGTAGTTCTCTTTGTGTTTTGGTTATTTTTAGAGAGCTAAAGCATGTTATGTAGTTATAATCTTAATATTTGACTCCTTCTTACCTAGGAAAAGGTTTTAAGATGATCTTTAGAGGTCCGAGGTCTTAGAGGATCCACGGAGTATTTTGGTAAGATCAACAAACTTTGTTAAAGCTTGTAGTGGTTGTGATAATATGGCATGCGTTAGAATCTTTGGTATGAAAGATAAATTATATGATAAGATTCTAAAGAGGATAAGCTTTATTTTAGGCTTTGGAATCACTTGGTTCGCTTATGTATGTCGAAAGTTATGTGTGTTTGAATTTGTGACACAAAACTAGAAGTAAAAGGAACCCTTGGGGTACAGTTTTGCCACGGGTTTTATAAAATCTGGGTCCCTTAATCTCAAATTTTTGGATTATAAATTCAATATCTAAAAACTAGATTCTTTAAGCTTTCCAACAAGGTATCTTACACCTCAAATGGATAAATATGCAATTTTTTTGTGAATTTTATAACTGAAGACTACAAACTGAGAGGTTTTGCTGGAACCCTATACCAGCCACATGTTTTGTCTGTTTTGGATTAGTAAACCATAAGGTTTTGTAAACAGTTTTTGATGCATAAACTAGACATTATGATCTTTTCAATTACATATCTTGTGCCATATTTGGACTTGTATGTGAATTGTTATGATTTTTATAAATTTAACCTCAAATCTGGTCATGTGGTACATACGTGAGACCATTAGTAACAAAACCTCATAATACGGCGTACTAAACTCAAAACTTAAGAAAATAACTATATGATTGTCAAGAAAACATCTTAAGCTTTGAATAGAGCTATCATACATTTAAAATGGATAAGTATATGATTTTTAATAAATCACACAACATTAGATTAAAAATCTGGTAAATTGAAATTTTACTATATGACACAAAGGAAAACGTCCATATTAAGGTTTAAAACCCTAATATTTTGGAAAATAAATTATAAGAACAGAAACTAGATATATCGAGCTTTCCAACGAGTCATCAAGTGTCCAAAACAAAATTATACACAAATTTTAAATAAATCTTACAAGTTAAAATCTCACATGATACGATTAAATATTAAAAATGTGACATAAGGGTAAGTCATAACATATGGACATAAATATCGATGAAATGAGTTGGTATTAAGTCTATGATCAAATAATGTAAAAAATCTTAACTTTATAAAGTTGAATCACAAGTTTTTAGATGGACCAAGATAAAGTAGACTAGAAAATTACTAGACATATACCAAGAGACGGTCTTAGCCCAACTAAATGATCATAACTAATAGGATTGGACCTTAAAATCCCAATATTAGATGGAAGGCAACCCACTTAAGGATATTCACTTAGATGACTCCTTGTCACCAAGTTGATATAGATTAATTAATTAATTAAGAAATAAATAAATAAACTAATGAATATATAACAAAATGTAATTATGCTAAGAAAATTAATTAATAATTAATAAAATAATTAATTAATTAAGTAATTATTAATTAATTATTAGAGCTAATAAATGATTGTTAATTGTGTAAATAAGATTAATATGTTAAGTAATTATATAATTAAAATACATGATTAATTAATCATTAATAATTAATATGATTATTAATATAATAATATATTATAAATAAGAGATAACTAATCATCAATAACTAACATAATTATTAATTAAAATAAATGAGAAAGAATATTTAAAGAACATAATTAATTATTGAGGATATATTACTAATTAGTCAATAAAAATTATATAATTGATTTATCATTTTCCAATCAAGTAATAATTAAGAATTAATTAATTAATTAATTAATTGACTGACTAATTAATTAGTTATTTAATTAATCGATTAATAATCAATTAAATTAAATTAAATTAATGATAATTAGCAGAATTTTCTTTTACACTTAATAATTAATAGGAATTAATTATTAAGGTTAATTATGATGCAAGTAAATTAAATTCACCTTAATTTATTAAAAATAAATATATTTATTTATATATATAACCATGACTTATTCTAATAACGAAGTATTATTAAATCAAGACAATTCCTCGAACTTCTATAATAGGAGTTACAATTCCCAAAGTTTAAGCATACAAGACAAGTACGTGCAAACCTCACCTACAGCATAGAGCAAAATGATTTCTTTATTGATGTTTTATATTTGCTATGATTTGCCTTAATGATATGATGAGTATATATTATATATATTGTTTTGATTAAGCATTTGACGTGCATAATTTCTCTTGCACTAATATGATTGACATGCCTAATAGATATTTATACCATAATGATAGATACTTAATGACATGTAAATTTACACATTATTATAATTAATAAAAATAAGACTAACAAAAAATAGGATTAAATGTCATACTAACGTCCAATTAATGAGAGGATATAATATGAATGAAAGTTATAAGTAGTGACTGTAACGCCCTCAAATCCACGTAGGGCTAATTACACGAACTTGGATCGCTACCTTACTTGCTTAACTTAAATCTTGAAGAAAATTACGGAAATTTTTTTTTTTTCTTTTCTTTTAAAACTTCTTTTGAAATTTCAAAAGACTTAACTTTATTTTAAAATCATGACTTGAAAACTGCCCGTGCATAAAACATAAAACCTTAAGCTTATCTTAAGCATATCTTAAAACTGATTCTCATTCATAATACTTAACTCCTTACTATGTACTCACTCGAGTACCGAGCTTTTACCCCTTAGGGAAGCTACTATACTGAAACATAATATAAAAACGTGGACCAAACCCGACCTAATGCGGATCGGTACAAAAAGAGGCAACTCATTGCCATATATACTGAAACTGAAACTGTACCATACATACTTAAAACATAATGTAAACACATTTTACATTTCAAACATATTTTGGAAACCCGTAGTGGTGTTCATTCCCACGTTTCACAGTCCGCAGCGCCATCTCTCCACAGTTTTGCATCAGGTATTGCCGGTAGGTAGCTTACCTACAGCATGAACGTAAATAGTGAGCTAAAAAGCTCAGTAAGCACAATATTCAATCCGCATGCAATGAAAATGCAAGCATACGTATGAACCAATTATGATTGCTTATTAATCAGATTATGGTTCCCTATTTAATTCTACACCATGTGTGCACGTATGGAGGTACATAACCATGGAGTGGTTGAAGGCGATCTGTCCGATCCAACTCAAACCATGAAACAAAACGTTTAACATGGAGTAGTGGAGACAGTCCATCCAATTCAAGTCAAACCATGGAACATACCGTTTGAACTTACCACAGAGGCAAGCCAGTACAACACAACAATCCTTACTTAACTTATCTCATGTCTTAAGAACTTGTTCTTACCATATAGTTCATTATCAGTGAGCATGCTTCGTGATGCCATGATATCGAACATAAAACATAACTTACTACACCTTAACATAAACATGACATACTGCATCTTAACATAAACATGGCATATTGCATCCTAACATGAAACATGGACATACTACATCTTAACATGGAACATGGACATACTGCATCTTAACATAGCATCATGTCATATCTCATTAAAACATAGACATAAACATACTACTTCTTAACATAACACATAATATACTACTTCATAACATCACATCATAAATCATGAAATGCCGTTCATGATTTCTTAAAAACAACTTATGCAACAAACATGTGTTCATGCTGTAGGCGGAGTTGTACTTACCTTCCGTCCTACGTTCTTGCTTAACTGTCCCAACTAATGCTGTTCTTCTCCTGGTACAGCTGCAGGTTCTGCCTGCTTGACAAAGGACATGATCTAACTTAAACTCGTGAAATGTTGGTGATCCTACCAACATGCTTACATGGTCTTGGTTGTATGTCCCTTTGGCGCAAAATGTCTAACTGGGTTACACTTGGTAACCTTGCGTACTAAGCCTTACTAAACCCCTAAGGGTTACTTATCTTAATCCGTAACTATCGGGTCATATCTGATAACCCTTTAGTTGAGCTTAAACGGTATCCTTTAGGGTTACATTGGATAACCTTTAAGGTTAAACTAAATCAATGTTATTAGTCAACCAAAGTCAACTATGGTTAACTCCGGTCAACTACGGTCAACTATGGTCAACCCTCCCTATGGGTCAACCTTTGGGCCTCGGGCTTGACCCGGTAACTCGGGTCTAACTTCCGGTTACCATTCGTAAACTAATCGCTTGCTATAATCTAGCTTGAAAAATTCATTTTCCTTAATTTGGAAAATTTAGGGAAATTAATCCCAAATCTCTTTTTACTTACTTGTAAAAATTCTTCACTTAAATCATAAAAATCCAAACTCTTGGATTAATGCTTTATAAAATCATTTGGGGTTGAAAACCGTCCTTGGAACAGTTTTCCGTATTCAAAACAACAGTTTGTAGAAGAAAAACAATTTTCTGGAAACATTTATAAAGTTAGTGGTGCAGGAATTTTCGGATTCCTTGCGCACCCTTCGTAAAATAATTCCAATTTAAAAATCGGTTCGTAATCTGAAAAAGTTTTCTTCACGAAAGTTCTAGCTCTCGAAAAATGCTAAAACTTTCATGTTTTACAAAATTTCCAATTCGGCCTAGATTCATACCAGTTTTGAGTTGAAACTGGTTGACCCCTGAAAACTAGGTCTGGGGACTTAAAGAAATTAGCCACGGGTTTTGGCATAAATGGAGGCCATTGGAGCCTTATTTCGAGAATTCATCCACGTAACCCCCTAGAAAAAGTCGTTCTGAACAACTTTCGTGTTTTACGTTTTCCCAAATTCAGCCTCTAAAGGCCTGTTATTTTTCTTTTCCGAAAACTGGGCAGATTTAATCCGAACCTGCCAGTTTTCGTGTTTACTTGATTTTACGTGTCCTACTTCGGAAACTAACTCAACCGATCACTCGGGAGCCTAAGTAGTCAACATGCAACGTTAACTAACGTCCCACATGCATTGACATGTCATCCCATCGCAGCCATGCAAACCAAACTGGAACTACAAAAACCTAGGTTTGCATGCATCTAGGGTTTGCATCACATAAAATTGAACCATCAAGCCACACCCTAGCAAGCAAGCCATACACGGCTGCACCTAAGGCAGGGGACATACCAACCAATAAGCCATGCAATCCTAGCATGCAAACAAGCACAAATTTCATGCACACAAAGCATAAACAAAGCCATAAGCAATCACCCTTAACACACACCCTAATCAAGCACCACACCTAGTCTAGGGCATTAACCATAAAACTTGAGCTTAAGCTCTTACATTCCATGCTTGAAATACATATTAAATTTCCCAAATTAAGCTTGAATCAAAAGCTTAGGGTTTAGGGAATTTACCTCTTAATTTTTGGAAGTTGGTTCACACCTTTGGAGCCAAACTCCCTTGCTTTCTTTGGCTGCCAACAAATCCGGATTTCCCCTCCAAATGGGGTTCCAATTTTTCAGCCATGCACATACAAACATACCCATAAATATCCATCTAACTTGCATGGAAAATTACTAAAGTTTGAGGGAGTTTTACCTTAGCTAACCCTAGGGATGGGTTAGAGTTGTTAAACCGAAAATTTCTCACTCCCTTTGGCCATCAACCACTCGGCTTTGGACCTCCAAATGGTACCAAAATTTTTCACCAACCTTGGTGATTTCTTGCAGCCAAAACCGACCTCTCTACAGCCCAAAAACCTCAAAATTTTCTCTCCAATTTTCTGCACATACAAGCCGAATCCCATGCACCCACCTAGACACCAAAATCACCTTGGTTCCTTGGTTGATGCCTCTTCTCCATACTCGGCCACTAACCAATTTTTTTCTCAAAATTTTCTCTTCCTTTTCTTCCTCTCCCTCACACAGCCACTGCACAGAAATTGGCCCCAAAATTTCCAGATTTCTCCTTGGTTTCTAGCTTGAAACCGAACATGCACACTAACTAGCCTCCCTTGGCTTTTCAATTTTTTTTTTTTTTTTGGTTCTTTCTCTCCCTCTTCCTCTCTGATTTTTCTAAAGAAAAATGGCCAGAGGTTAGCTGATTTTCTCCATTTTTTCAGCCCAAAACCGACCTCTATTTATAGGCAAATGCAAACTTTCCAAAAATTACATTTTAGTCCCTAAACTTTGAAAAGTTCAACCCTTGTTCCACAAGGTATGAGGTGGCCGGTCAAAACTTAGAGAGCAAGCAACGGATGACATCATTGCTGACCTCATGGCTGACCTCATCGCTTACATCACCAAATTTCTAAAATTTGCACTTTTACCCCAAAAACTAGAATTCTTGCAAAAATGCCCCCTAGGTGGCCGGTTGCTTTCTTGGTGATCAAGCCAAACTTATCTCATCATGATGACTTCATCTTGATGACATCATGTGCTTACATCATCAATTTTCCAAAATTTACACTTTGACCCAAAAAGTGAAAATTCTTGCATTTATGCCCCTAAAATGTCATAACCGGTCATTTTGCTTGCTTTTCAAGCAATTGACATTCTCTTCATGATATTATGTGATTTTCTTATACTTAAATCACATATTTTCTAAAATTACATTTTTACCCCGAAAGACAAAATCCTTGCAATTTTACCCCTAAAAGTAGCCGGTTCTTATCTTTGCTTGCAAGGCAAGTCATTGCCTTATTGTGACATCATCTAATGACATCACTAAGCTTCTTCACATATTTTCCAAAATTTACACTTTTGCCCCAAAAGTGAAAATTTTGACATTTTTGCCCCTGACTTTGACCGGTCCTTTTGGGTGACTTGGTGACTAAGTTTTCCATATTTTCATGTCCTTTTGCCCTTGACCTTAACTAGGTGTGCTTGATTTTCTAGGGTGGTTTTAAAGCCTATTTGAGCTATCTTGCCCATACTGACCTATTTTACAGTATTTTCTCATACTGCATCATTTAACATTGTCAAGTTAACCGTTGACCACTCTTGGTCAAACTTTGACTTTCCTAGTCAAATTTGACTTTTTCGGTCAAACTTTGACTTTTTCGAAAATACGTCATTTTTCGTCCTTTTTGACTTGAAAGGGCGTTTTCTAACTTTAAAAATCTATTCTGAGTCTTATTTAGCCATAAGACCTCGTAAAACGTATGAAAAACTCTTAACTGAATTTTTCCGTAAACATCTCAACGTATGCCCATAATTCCTTTAAAAAGGAAGTGGCAACGTGTAAATTTCTAGGTATTACAGTGACATTAGAGATTGTTACAGGGTCGCTCCCATAACCCCTTATTGCACGCATATGGGTACGACATAGGGGCCCTTAAATAGACAACATATATATATATAATAAAACGTAATTGAACACATATAGATCACATGCATTTTGAACATTCATGTTGTGACGTGTGATAATATGATCTATGAAAATATTTTGTGAGATAAAGTTTATGTTTGCTGAGGAAAAGCTTATATGTGTGCGTTCGTTATATAGGTAACGCGAGTAAGCATCCCACCATTTAGATGTTTTTTGGACTGGCAAAGTAATGTAGAGGCAATGAAGGAATAGAGTGGGATACCACCACGAATTTAATTTCCTCATTTATATTTTTTAAATTATTTTATATCGATTACTTTAAAACTATATCTTCTATAATTCAGTACTACTGAACTAGTAGGAGTACTTAAAAACTTTGAAGTCTTTCGTTTTAACTCACATGTTGTTATAGTTTTTTAAATACTATTTAACTACAAATTTGAATGTGATGTTTATTATTTAAAAATTTTAATTTCCTGAGTTAAAATTTTAGTTTTTTAAACTTTTCAAGTACAAGTATGATTCATTTTTAAAAAGAAAAAAAAAGTTTTGCATTTTTGAAATCAAACATAAACAAGAATTACGACTATATTAACTAAGAATAAATAAGTTAGTAACGGTCCGAAAATTCGGATCGTTATCCCTATTCTCTCTACTTCCTGCAATCTTTTTTTTTTTTTTTTTTGCATTCCCCATATTTTTTTCTTCTCATTCTAATTACTGCAACATTAACAGTAATACATCATCAACTATAATAAAACCCTTTGGAGTCACTAAAGAGTACTAGCTCTCACATTGATAATGATGCTCTACATATTATGTATTATTTGTCTATATATTTTACTTTTCTTTTCAATTATTTTGCAGCTAACACGCTTGGTTAACTCAACATGCATCTAGCTGGAACAACATTACAACCATATTCCCTAACCCAACTCAATCAAATTTGAATGTAGATTTTACCCTCTACAGTACCCTACCGCATTACTTGTTGAAATTGTACCTTCAAGTCTGACAGTCTCCATTTTACCTTCTAGATTCAAAATGCATTCACTAAATCCTAGACTTTAGAGCGGAAGACACTATTGGATTAATGTTCTTGACTACAATTAATCCAAATGATGAATAGGAAACAGAGCATAATCTAATATAAAGGGTAATTTTAAGTTGGAGGACTATAAATGAATGTGTGTTCATCTCAATCTTGACGAATTCTTTGGCCACATGAATCATTGATGGTCAATCTTCTCTTCTCTCTTCAATGCATGTCAAGGCCAGTTTTAAGAAAGCTCGCAATTGCATTTCATGCACTTCATCGATTCCTCCTTCCTCTTCCAGAATTCGTTGATCCGCAATTTCGTTGAATGGATCCCTTACAACCAGGCTAGCAACATGCCTGCAAATATTTTCTTCATTTCCAGGTCGACTGCCGTCGATGGCTTTTTGTCCGGTTAGAAGGATGAGAAGAAAAACCCCGAGGCTATAAACATCAATTTTCACTGTAATGATCGATCTGCAGTCTACAAATGTAATCGGGATCAACAAAGCCAATTGTCCCCAACGCTTCATCTTGAACATGTGTTTCGCCTTCTGGAATCGACATGGAGATCGTGAAGTCAGACAATCTAGGAGAGTAATCCTCATCCAGAAAGACACTCGAAAGCTTTATATCTCTATGAATTAGGGGTCTAGGAAATACGGTATGCAGGTATGTTACCGCGTTAGCAATATCTTTTGCGACTTTCAACTTCATCTTCCAAGATAGCCACCAGCGATCAAAATTGATGCCTCCTTCACTAGAGCCTCTGAGATGGCCATGTTTTGCATAACCAAAAACCAATGCTGGATTTAAAAATTCTAGACAACGACCAACTAGCTTAAGACCATTTACGTGGCTACTCATTTGCAAACTTATTGCCATGTCACGACGCGCAAAATCACGAAGAGATTGATCACCACGAGTATTGTACTTCTTCATTAGAACTCGGCGAACACTTCCATAGTGGCTGTGTAACCACCTACAACAAAAATTCGAAACAAAATTTGAAGTTTTCGGTGGCTTCAATGGCCTGTCTAGTGGAGAAGCTACAAATCGAATTGCATCTACATCTGCCTTTGCAAGAAGTTATCAGCTCCTCCAATAATCTGCCCCCATCCTCTAAAAAGAATCTCTTTGTTTCATTCTTGTGTGTGTGTGCATATATATATATATATATATATAACCCGAACAAGAAGCTCCGAACAAAATTATAATCAAAGTCCTTGATCAAGTAATTCAACTTCGAAACTAACGCTGGCCAACTGATGAATTCCAGGCAACAATCTAAGCAAATTATGGCGACGTTCACAATATCCAACACATCCATAACTGAACTCACATTTCAGGACTTGAATTGGATGATCAACCAAGTTACACTTTACCAGTACTCATAATGATTATGATTATCACTATAAAAAAATTGTGATAGGAATTCGGTAGTATTGCATAGAAGCTCCGTATCGGTTACATCCGAACCTATTTTTCTTTGCAAGAGTTATCAGCTCCTCTAACAATCTGCTCCCATTTTTCTAAAATAATCTCTTTTATTTGTTAATCTTAAGAAATAGCGCCCTAATTCTATTAAGAAAATTCGTATAAGAAAATAAACGATCGCATCACATGCAAATTTTTATACAGGTTCATCTCTATGTGAGACTATGTGGTATTGTAATTCACTATGATCAAGAAGTTTATTAGGGAAATCACACCCCTCAAATTTCTGTGTTTGTTTCTCTAACCTCTCTGATGATAATCTATAATAACGGTGCTCTATTTATAAAGAAAAACTAGGAAAATCGAAATTATAAGGTCGATCCACGTGTAGAGTAATAGGTCATGGTCGAGCCTATTCCAAATGTGATTTACAAATTTCGAACTTGGGTACAGCATGAATACATGTATACATTTATGTAATATACAAGAAAACAAACTTTTATGTCCATATATACAGACATATACATATACACATATGTATATGCCTAGCGTGGTAGTTAAGTCACACCTGAATCAATTAGGAAGTGACGTTGTCTAAGTCCTTCTACCTTCTCTTCAAACCAACCACGCAATCTGTCCATGGGGACCTTCTTTTCTAATTCCATCAGCCTTCGACACTTCAATAAATAAAAATAAAAATAAAAAATAAATTGACGTGAAAAGTTGTCGTGGGAACTCAAATTCGGAGACTTACTTTAAAGGGGCAGGAGCAAAGGAAAAAAGACTAAATTGATTGAAAAATTAAAAAATATATATATACAAAACTATTTGGACGCGGTCTGTGCGTTAAGTCCACGCCGCGTGAGTCTTGAATTCGAGCATGTATTATCTGCAAGTCAATCATACCAAAAAGTAGAATAATGTCTTATCTCTCTCTCTAACGGAACGTAGAAATTATACTTTTATCGGTTGATATTATTGTTTAAATTGCTAAATTAATTATTTCACAGTATGATCTATGAATATCTATATTAAATATTTATAACACAACATGCATAGTATGATCTATGAATATCTATATTAAATATTTACAACACAACATGCATAATTATTTCTAGTTATGAATAAGATAATTGAAAAGTTGATTCAATATCGAAAACAATAATATTTATTAATAAGATAAAAAGTATAATTTCTACTATAAATTTTTATGCAATTTTGTTGGTGATAACCAACGTAAAATACGAAGATGTAAATGATCTTTATACCTTATGGTCACATAATTATAACTAATCGGTGCATTACATGCTTTGTTGAGTATTTTAATATAGTCAACCCTTGTTTTTTTTAATCGGATGTTATTGTGAATACAGTTCTACTTCTAGAACTGAATCTTGTTTTTAAGATACGCATGCCTATCATCAGTTTGGTCTAGTAGCACTTCGTTTTTGGGTGGAATGGACTTTATGAGGAGGTCCTGAATTTAAAAAAAAATAAATAAATAAATGTGTATATATATATGAAGTTGTATATGTATGATTAAGAAATATGTACCATGTTACGTACGTGATCTTTTTAAGTTAAGTTTAAATAAAGTTTAAAAGAAAAAAAATTTGTTCTGAAATTTTCTGAAAGTTTAAGTATTAAAAACTAACAAGTAAGTTAAGTACGTAAAGTAACGGCCCACGTTTACATAATCGGTCCTACGTGGATAGCGGGGCGTTACACTTTATACCTTATGGTCACATAATTATAACTGGTCGGTGCATTACATGTTTTGTTGCGTATTTTAATATAGTGAACCCTTGTTTATTTTAATCGGATGTCTTTGTGAATATAGTTCTACTTCTAGAACTGAATCTTGTTTTTAAGATACGCATATGCCTATCATCAGTTTGGTCTAGTAGCACTTCGTTTTTGGGTGGGATGGACTTTATGAGGAAGTCCTGAATTTAAAAAATAAATAAATAAATAAATATATGTATATATATATATATATATATATATATATAAGGTGCAAGTAGAAGATACACGATTTATCCATTAAACGGCAAAGCAATAAGGTTGAGTTAGTCATGAATTTAGTGTCCGTTTTAAGAAGGAAAAAAAATAATGGACCTTGACTGCTAACGTTTTAAACGGTATTTTGCTCATTTAAAGTGCTTTCATTATAAACATTAGGGTAAAATTCTAAATTTTTTTCATCGTTAACATTTTCATAAAAACATTTTCATTCAAAATGTTTTCATTTAAATGTTCATATTCAGAATGATTTCATCTACATATTTATTTTTCTTTTTTCAAATAGACAATTATTCAATATAATCATGGAAAATGACGTTTTGTCTTGTATAAAAAAGAATCTTGTATGGGTTGATTCTTCGATAATAATATAATATAAGCAGATCAAGTTGTTTTTAACAAAAGGAAAAAAAAAAAAAACTGTAAACAAGTAGGAACTTTGGTAGAATATTAATCATCGAAATCAAATGCTGAAAATTTTTAACATTAAATTAATTGTCGGATTATCTTAGAAATAATAATAGTAATGTCTTTTTGTATAATTACTCTGACTAGATTTTAGTTGAGTGGTGGATGTTTTGTTATTGGCAGAAAAAAAATTAATCTCCACAAAAAAAAAAAAATTTTTTTTTGGTTGAAAATGTTAATCTCCACAATTTTAAAAGGACACAAGTGTAAATTACTGTATTTCAACTAGGCTAGGCGGCGGAGATCTATCTCTCCTTGCGCCGTCGCCTTCGAGATCCCAGATTCCTCCTGCCATTAATCGCTCTCGCAGATCTGATTTTAATTTTTAATTTTTTCCTAAAAATGCAAATTTTTTCTTTGAATTTTGGTGTACTCTGGTAGTGGATGTTCACTTGTATTGAATGATGATTTTTTGTTATCTTTTTTTGATATTTCAGTAAAGAAATTCAGTAAATCGGACAGTGCTGATAGTTACTAGTTGGTAACTATCTTCCAGATGTGGTTACCGGAGGTGGTAACCATTTGGTGACCAGCCGATATCCTACCAACAAAGGTGGTACCAGCTGATTATCAATCGATATTTTATTAGAGGAGGTGGTTAGCAATCAATAACCGTCTAGTATCCTGCTGGAGGTGTTAGTTACTGGTTGGGGATGTAACGAAAACTGTGATATGGAAATATTTTTGGAAAGAAATTTCATAGGTTCCGGTAAAGATGTTTTCGAAATAAATCTGAAATAATGTTTTTTTTTTTTTTACACCAAATTAGAAAGCAGAAATGAAAACAAAAAATTGTTTTCATATTCTGTAAAGGAAAGAAAAAATGATTCTATTTCCGCTTTCATATTTTAAGACTTATACATCTAACAAATATTTTAAGAAATATATTTAAATACAATTTTACTTTTTCTTGTATTGAAACTAGTTTTTCTAAAAACATAATTATCATAATCAAACACAATTTCAAAAAATATCTCAAAATTCTCAAAAAATTCTCATTTTTATTCCATTCTAAAGCAAAATTATTCTCAAAATGCTCTTGAACAAGTCCTGTAGAAAGTACAGTGCCTATTTGAACCTCAGCAAATACATACCATGGACATTTTAAGTATATGTACCAAATCCGTATCAAGAGACCTCAACATTCAATTTGAATATGTATAAATACAATAATAAATACTAAAAAAAAAAAAAGTCTCCAAGATAACCTTTATTTTAATTTACAGCTATTTCCTATTTTTTAGCCTTTTTGCACCTCAAGTCTTGACTATTGGCACTTTGTTCCATGGCTTGAAAGAAGACGCATAAGACAAAAGGCTAGTTCCGGACATAGCTAGCCATACCTAATGTAAGAAGGTCTCTAATTTATCCAATATTATATTGACAAAATGTAATAAGAGAAGCCAAAATATTTTCCAGTTTATTTTTATTAATCTGTTTCCACATAGTTACACGTGTCGAGGTTTTAGACCGTTATATTACTTCATAATAATTGGCAGAAGGGACAGTAAGATTACAAAATTAAGATTAAAATTGACCTAATTAATTTAGTAAACTGAATTTGAACATTTGGACATTGCATTCATTGCTGAAATTCTTGCTCAATCAACGGGCTGGAATCTGACCCGTGAACTTTTCTTTGAAAGTAAAGCCCCGTAAAGGAATAAAAAGAGGTTACTTATAGAAGACAACTTATAAAAGACAATTTTAATATATATTTTTGTAGCTAGATTTATCTAATTATATATATATATATATAGTCCAAGTAAGAGCTTATCCATACCATGTAAGAGATGATCATTATCATTATAACCACAATTGAGGGGAAAACTAGAAGAGAAGGTATGTAAAACAACCCTTATTCGCTTCCTTGTCATAGATTTATATATTCTCGAATTGTGTGACTTATTCTTGCACATAAGCGAATCTAAATTGATCACACATGAGGGAACCAAAGACTTGTTTAACAATCATACAATTCGTTTAAATTAATAATTGATACAAAATGATTTATTTAACACGATTTTGATATTTAATTCAACTTATCTTTTCTTTTAAGAAAAACTAGTGAAGTTTACTTCGAAATTTTTAAAGCTGATATTATATTATCTTCTATATCTTTTTTGTGTCAGTTTATATTTGTACTTTATTAATTATATAGACCTGTATCATACCATAAATATGTAATCAGCTTATAAATGATATATATAGTTAATCGCGTCAATCCGTGTAAGACAATTTTATCTGAATAAAATCAGTTTATTAATCGTTTTAATCCAGTCAATCCATTAGTGATCCAAATTTATTTATGGCAAATCTAACCTTGTAATTTTGTTCTGTGTTATCATATTGTGATCCAAATTCACTGTTACTGATATACATGTGATTCCCAAGTAGTACACATGTACTTATTATAGTAACTAAAGCTTACAACTTTTTTTTTATTTCTTTTTTAATTTTGGTAAAAAGAAGTTATTTGCAACTATCCATCCATTTCCAACACTTCTCGTACATTCATATACCAACATATCCATGTGGATAACATGACTAGACTTAAATTTCAAATTATTTTCACCGGATAAAAATAGCTCATTCCTAGCTAGCATTGCAAAATTGCCGAACAGTGTTACTTGCTCTTAATAATACTACACATACACATCCATAGATATGTATCATATAGTACATTAAGTTACAATTGCTAATGCTAACTAAAAGCAAGTATCTTGCGAAAATTCTTTAACTTCTAGCAGGTCCTATTACCGTCAAAAAGTTTAAATTATTCCTGATTTCTTTTCTATGTCTAGTTGGCGTTTACCGTGTTTTTTTTTTTAATTTTTATTATTATTATTTTTTTTTCATTTCTGACTTTTTTTTTTTTTTTGTATTTTTCTTTATTTCAATAAACTAAGGCAAGGGGTCGTGAAGTGACATAAAATCTTTAGGGAATGCCACTCTGATCAAAATGTCCTAAAGATTTAATATGTCACTGATCGTCCTTACACGCCCTTCATCGAGAAGAAGAAAAAGAAAGAAAAGCAATATGGGGTATGTTAAGTACGTCGTAATTGGAAGATGTGGGAGACACATAATGCAGCTAATTTAGGGGGCGTTAGAGTCCCTACCATGTGCCTCTATGGAAAAAACATCTTAAATTATTAGCTAGATAGGCTTTGCTAAAAGATAAAGCCATAAAGGGCATTCACCTTGGGGGATAAAACACATTACACACCCCAACTAAATTCCTGTCCATATATAATTGCTTTTAAGACGTTAAAGAAATTGGGGTTTCCAAAGAAAAGAAAAAAAGCGCAGATAAGGACTTGTGTAGACCCATTGGACTTGACCAATTGAGCTGGTGGCAGCGCAGGAGAATTATGTTTGAATTTTTGTAGTAACCCCTTTTTTTTTTTTTTTTTTTTAACTTAACGTTGGGAGAATTCAAACTCTATACTTTCTAATAAAATCAAGTGTAACTACTAATTATATGTCCAAAAATGCTTAACTAATAAATCAACATTATCGATCCTAATGTATGCCTCAGTACTTATATTGATATATACATATATTATAAATAGCATTACATATGTTGATTAGCTAATTATTGATATGGGGTGTGAGTTTGGAATATAATAATTAGAATCCCGGAATTTTCCTTTAAAATAAAAGAAAATGTTCGAGTATGGTTAAATATACGCCATTGACAATTGATAATTTAATAATTTAGTCCATATGACAGTTTTTTAACCGTTGTCTATTTTTCTTAATCTAAAATAGATAGATAATAGAAAAAATTACGTATATATACATTTCCTTTCCAAATGTAAAGAAAACTACCATTCTAACTTTTAGCGTAAGTGTAAAGATCTTAAAGGCTATGTGCGGTGTTTACATATATTTTTTATAACACAAACTCTATGTGCTATTGATTTGCACACAAAAGTGCACTTTCTTTGACGTTTATGATTGTGTAAATGCTAAATTATTTTAAGTTTTAATTACAAATTTTCATTATTTTTATTCAAAATGATTTAATTGGAAAATGTCTAATTTTAGCTTATTTATTTACAGATTTGCAAGACAATATCGAGTAATTCATATTTAGTTTATTGGTCCACTTATATCCTCAGTCAAACCCATATCTATAAAATTGAAATGCAATTGAGCCATGGAATCCATTCATTTAAATCACATCAGCTCCCAAATTAGCCAAGCAGCGAATTGAAGAAAGCTACATGGCCCACTACCCTCTAACAGCCATTCCATTCGTACCACGTGACAGATGTGTGTAGCATTTCTTCAATTTCTGGATTTCTAACTCAGTAAGATCTCCATTTGTGCTTCAATGAGAATCAAATCAGCTTGATTTCTTCCTCAAATCAAATATTTAATTTATCCAATTAATTGTAATATTATTTTTAATTTCCTAATTCTTATTTTCTAGTTTTAGTTTCCCATTTTTATTATTTTGTTTCCCTTTTTAGTTGAGCCTCTAAAACACTATAAATAGAGGGTTCTGCTTGTTGTAATATTCATTCAAGAATTGTGACAGAAATTAAGTTTTATTTTTCAATTTTTGTTTTCTTAGTTTTTCTAGAGGTGTGACATGAGTGACACATCTTTTTGTGATTGAGACACCACCAGCAGAAGGCTAAGTTTTGAGTGAATTTTATTTATTTGCATTCTTCTTTTTATTTCAATTCAATTTGTTAGTCAACTTTTATAAATTTGATTTATTTTCTTTTCTTCTGCTTAGTGTTTATAGTAATTATTTCTGTAGTGACAGCAGTTCTAGTTCTTATATTCGGTGCATTAAATCACTAGTGAGAGGTGGTTTTATTTCAGTTATTTTTATATGAATATTTTGTACTGCATTATACCATGGGGTATTTTGTCGCTTTCGAATGACTTATAAGAATAGTTGTACTTGCTTTAACGAGAAGAGATTAATTTGATCAAATACTTTTTCTATTATTTGTTCTTTCAAATCCATATTTTCCGATAGTATGTTTGGGAAGTGAAATATGTAGTTGAGTTGTAGAATTGAAATATTGAGTTTGAACAAAAGCAATTAAGATTCCTCACCTATCTTTTCTTTATTTTATTTTTATTTATATCATTTTATCATCAAAAATCCCAAAAATATTTATCTCTTTATTTGCTTTGTTCACTTATCTTTTTGCACTCGTTTTCTATTAATCTTTCTTGTTTTTTATTTTTACTACCTCCTCGTAGAATCAACCGTATTTATTGTGCTACAATTGACCACTTTATCTAGACACAATTTGGGCGCAATCAACTATAATTTGCAGGAATTTTTTTTTTTTTTAGGGAAATCAAAATGTTCTTTTATATAAATTAGAGAGTAAACTGCTAAGTTGATCCCTAAATTATTAAATTTGTGTAACTTTGGTCCCTGTGTGTTCTTTTTTTTTTTTTTTTGGCTAAAATGACTCGAAACTATTAAAAATGTTTGCTACAGTAATTATTTTTATTTTTATTTTTTACGAAATCTATTAGTTAGTATCAATTTTGACTAAATTACAAATAGATTCCGTTAAAAAAATTAACAGAAATTAATGTCACGGAAAAATTCATGAGCATTTCCTATTCTTTTTTTGAAGCCAAAATGACCAAAAAATATTAAAAATATTGCTATAGTTGTCCTTTTTGTTAATTTTTAGATGAAATCTGTTTATTAGCATCAATTTTTAACAAAATTACTGATACATTCCATCTAAAAATTAACTGAAAAGACTATATAGCAAAATTTTCATAGTTTCTGGATATTTCAGCTATGAAAAGAAAAAAAGATCAGATGTCAAAGTTGCACAAGATCAAAAATTTGGGGATTAAATGAACAATTTAAGTCATAATTGATATTCAACAACCAAAATTTGTGGCCCATATTTGGCATTATTGGCTTAATTGTTGATCATAACATTCACGTTGTTTTAGTGGTTAGATTGGAGTCATATAAATTAATGAACTATTTTTTCAATGTTACTAATACTACTGAAAGATAAAATTACATTTAGGAATTATATACATCACATTAGTCCACAAGAAATAATTGATTCAACTTTTCGGTGTACACAAAATGATGTTGCACAAGAATACCAAAACAGCAAGCAGCCGGCCTCCGGTAGTTATAAATTAGGTTGTAATGAAAAAGATATAGATTACATCAATTTATTTATACCCCATGTATAGTAGTAATAAATTTCCTGATTTTAATCTAGTTGTGATAACTTGTTTAGGTTTATCACTTTTGTATTAATATGGTTTATTGTTAAACTAGTACGTAGCTTTCCATATATATCAGTACTAATCTAGAAGATTTTATGAACAACAATTCGAAAGAGTATTCTTTAGTATAAACAATGGTTTTGATTTTCTTGTTTATCATGGATTGTTTGTTGTATTAGTTTTATTTATTCTATATATAAGGCCTATATAATTTTAATACGCATTTGTTTTAGTCGAATAAAGTTGCTGTCTTTGTTCAAAAATTGGATGTCGTTTTAGTCAAACAGTAAATCCAGATGACTAATTTCATGTATATACTAGTTCAAAAAGCATGGGCAATGCACATGAGTGGACATATTTGAGAAAATTTATCTAAATGAAAAATATATATACATAAAAAACGGACAAAAAATCAACAAAGTACTTGAAAATCAAAAAAAAAAAAAAAAAAGAAAGGCATGAAAAATAGACCAAAAAGATATATGAACTAAAATGTTTAAAATAGATCAATATGAAAAAAAGAACTAAAATTTTATTAAAAAAATGAAAAAATTGGGGCGAAAGATTAAAAAAAAAAAAACTGATTTTGAACTTTCTTTGAGAAAATTATCTAAATAGGAGAAAACATATAAGTAAAAAAATAGACCCAAAAAAAACATAAATCTACAAAGTACCTAAAAATTAAAAAGAAAAGGAGGAATGGAAAAAAGACTAAAAAGATAAAAGGATTAAAACAGACCATTACATAAAAGGGACTAAAATAAAAAAAATGAAAAAAAAATTGGGGGGAAAAAATTAAAACTAAAGGACAAGACAATAAATAAAAATGTTTTTCAGTGAACATCAATGAAAAAAATTTAAAGAGGAGAAGACCCAATAAAAAAATTATAAAAAGATTTAAAACAAAAAAAAAGGGGACCAAAAAGTTTTCATCGAAGGCTCCATGAATACTATGCATTTTTGCCTCTTCAAAAAATAGTATAGATAAAATGGCAGGGCTCACGCGTGTGTGGTAGACAAACAAAAAAAATTAATAGCAAAAATGTAAAAGAAAAAAATTTAAAAAAAGGACTAAAAAGATAAGTCATCTGATCTTTTTGTTTTGTTGTCAATTCGCATATAATTCAGTATTGCTGGTGTTAAAGTACGAAGAAAGATCCTAAATCAAATTGCTTTTCTACCCTTGTATTCAGAAGTATGCAATCAACTGATCCTAATAAATCTACAGTTTAAGAGTTTGCAAATACATTTACAAGAAGCTTTATAATAAATTATTTATCCATCGACAAAACTAATTACCGTATAATGTGACTTTTCACTAAGAATATTTGTAATTATAATTAAGTATATTTAGTGTTCCATCTCACATCTTTGTGCAAGAGTTCTATTTAATTTCTAATGGGCGAGTTTTTTATTTAGTATCCAATAACAAATATGCTCAAGTACTTATCCATCCGAATTCCCCAAATCAGCATTACATAGGAGTCTCACTAATCATCATTACTGAAGTGGTGGATATCATATCTGTGAAATATTGTTCCCAACTGTCTAAAATATTGTTGTTATTAAATAATCTCACTAATTAATTAGTAGATCAAAGATATAATATCTGAATGTGAGTCCAATAATTATCACTTAGGATAAAGGTTAATCCATAAATTGACAATCTATCAATTACTAGAATATGAAGTTGTTCATGTTGAACATGAATTGTGTCAAAGAATTCTTTTATTGAGATTCGAGATGCATTTAGAATACAGGATTGGGATGAAATTTTTTATATTAAAGTTAGTTGACTTTTTAAAAATTAGTTATAATTTTTATTGACCTTTCAAGAAATGACAAAAATAAAGTTTTGACATTCCATCCAAACGAACCATCAATTTAATATATCAATCACACCTTGGTGTTTCTATTTGTAATTGCTGGTACAATGATCTAAAGATAAGATCACTCCACCCACTTGGACATAGCCAACACCACAATTTTTAAAAAATAACATGTTCGGTTACATTTATCGAATATGAACTTTAGTTCATACTAAGTCTTTTGAAACTATATGTACAATATATATATATATATATATCTATTTAAGAACATTATATTGGATCCTTATTATGTGTTTATCATTAGTAAATCTATGTATAAACAGAATTGTTCAAACTATATTTAAAATAATGTCATAACATCATATGGAAATTGCCTTTATTGCTTTCAAAGCACCTAGCCCAACAACCAAACCCCGACCTCAAAATCGAGTTAATCCTGTTCATCGAGCTTGGTTTCAACCCAAGCTTGAACCCTAGACCAAGTCAACATCGTCACCGTGCTTGGTTCATCTTTAACCCCAATCCTATGACAATCGAAGCATGGGTCGACCTTGTTATCGTTCATTGACCGATCTCGTCACCGTTCTTCAGCTGTTCTCGACCTCGGTCTAAAGCCAAACCCTAACTTGCCCTATGTCCCACGTCAAATCAAAACCTCAACCATTACCACAACACCATTCCTAGGTCAACCCTAAACCCTAGTCCTAGGTAGACTCCAATTCAGAGACTAGATGGCTTGTTTCTTGATCCCTGGTTGACTAGCTAACCACACCCTTATTCTTAGGCTAGCCTCGACCATTATTGATCTTGGGTCGTTCCTATCAGTGTTCCTATATTGACCCTAGTCCTAGTCTCGTGCAGACCTGGCCTGGGTTAACGCTTGGGCTCTTGTAAATACTAACCTTAACCTTGACCTTGACCCTGGCATAAAAAAATACATTATATAGTACAATGAAAATGTATCATTGTAGATAATACTACATTCATCGTGCTAATTTATTGTATGCATTGACTTATAATACAATGATCTTATCAAACAATATATATGTAAAATTATAGTTCAATGCTTTAATACGCTCTACCAAACATGATGATAAATTGAGTTAAATGCTCATATGAGTGATAAGTATATCAGTTAATCTAGTTTTCTCGGAGCAATATATAGGGATAAGGGTTAAATAACATTGCTTGTTGAATCCGTATACCCTTGTAGGCATAACTACATATCTTTTGGAAGTTAAAAAGACAAAAGTCTCATATTGGCAAAATACAAGCAAGGTAGCAATATGGTTTAAATAAAACAAAGGATCTGTAATATTACTTGTGTATGGGTGACACTATGCTAGTATCATGCAGTGCGAGGACGATTAGGCATTTAGGGTGCTTTTGAGGTGTGCTTTTTACTTTATTTGCTTGCATATACCGATTTGTTTTGGACCATTGATCTGATTGTCATAATTAAATTATCAAAATTAAATCATTTTAGATTTAGATTAAACCTTTGATTAAATATTAAGACACAACAATCATAATTAAATAATTATTATCCAACAGTACTTGTGTCTATTTATTATAAAAGTTATAGCTTTTCAAGAAAAGACACATTTTAACTAAGTGTCATGTCTGATGTAACATTTACATTCTTTCATGAAAAGACACATTTTTTATGATAAATAAAACTCTAAACCGAGATTAGTTTTTACTTTTGTTACGACAATTTAATTAAATTGCTACTTATTATCTTAGAGATAATTTACCCCATACACCCATTAACAAATTTTGTAGTGGGAGTAAATAACACTTTAAAGAAAATATATTCCTTATATCTCCTATATTTTCTATCTCATTTTTTTCTTATCCAGACAGTATTCCACCCATTTTTTCAACATCTATGTCTAGAAATTGTTAATAGGTTTTAGTCCATTTTCTTTCGAGACAAGACTTTTGTAGCTCTAAAGTGGTCAATTTATTCTTACTAGTGGATTCGGTGGACTTATGTTTGTACTTGTTATCTTTGTGAGTTGGTCAATATAATGTCATGTAATAAGTAGGCTATTAGCTAGTCTTTTTTATTTTTTTTTATTTTTTTATTTTAGTGATCAAGAGTTAAATGTTAAATAGTGTTGCTTCTCTCTTCTTTCCTTTTGTTCTTTTGCTTTGTTTTTGTTTTTTTGTTTGTTTGTTTGTTTTTTTACGTTGTTTTTACGTCGGATCTACCATTTGTACTCAAAACCAAAGATGAATCATATCGATATCGACGGAAATATCGAGGGTCTGGATTTACATAAATATCGACGGATATTATCAATAATGATGTTGATATCGGTAAAAATGAGAAAAACGACAGATATTTGCATAAAATATTGGAAATTTCATGTGAAATTATAAGAAATGAAAAGGAACTAAATAATAAATAAATTGATATATTCTTTATCATAAAATCATGTATAATTTTTAATATATGTAAAAATGATTAATTATTAAAAAAAATATACATTGATAAAATAACAACTTCATTGAATGTACATTTTAGAATCTCATGACATTTTACACAACAATAAAAGCACACAAGGTCCATAATTGAAAACATTCTCCATACATCTAAAATTCAACACCAAAATGAACTCCTTAGATGTTCAAACTATAGGTTTGCAAACCATCTTGATCTATATGACATTTTTCCCAAGAAATTATAATGCTTGAATAATTCTGAAAATAGTTATTGAGATACCATTGATTGATTTTTTCCAATTGAAGCTCCATATATTGGGTAGTTTGGATTTATCCAAGAAGGTGGATATTGTTTTGTGAGCATGCAAAGACATGTCATGTGGCATTCGGGGAGAAGGATAGTAAAAAATGGCATAACCACCTTGATTTTCTTTTCAGATGCTTAGATTCTTGACATTTTTTTTTCTTTTTTAGATAACGTTCCTGACTATTTTTTGGCTATGTAGTTTTATTTGAGGCTAGAAAGTGTCAATTTCCAAAAGCAATTAATATACGTGAAGAGAAAAAAAAAATCTCTTATTTCTTTTTAGAGTGTTTTTCTTCATTTTCATATACGTAGAAATCAGTAGACTTTTTACGGATACATCCATTGAAATATCCGGATAATATCTATATGTATCTAGATATTCCGGTAAAATTATGAAGGAAGATGACGTATATTGATATGTAATGGAAATTTTTCGGAAGTTATCGATATCGGATTGATACTCCGATAAGAAATATTTTTATCTCCTATATATGTATCGAGGATCCCCATTTATGAAATAGTTTGGGCAAATATCGATAAAGTTGTCGATATTTTCATCATTTATGACAACAATTCTAATAGTACAAAATCAAAGAACAAAAAAGAACAAATTAATGGGAGAATTTAAGAACTTGGCTATGTTCATTTTAATTTAGTATTAAAAAATATTAGACTTATACGCTAAAGAAATGGGAGATTTCAGATTTGGAGATTTTGGAACTCTTTCTTGGATTGGGAGAAATAGTGCCCACACTTATGATTTATCAGTTATTTGAAGACTTCTCCAAACACATCTTCATTTTTTTTAAATATTTTTCTTCAACTCAAAAATACTTTTTTGCCTTCACATTCTCCAATGTCTACACTAAATTCTAATTTTCATAACTTCGTTATTTTAAGTCCAATGGGATGTTTTTTTTTTCTTTTTTCAAATTATATAGAAGAACAATAAAATAAGATCCATAATGATTTTTAAACGCATTTTAAATTTTTACACCTATTTACTTCAAACGGTTTTTTTTTTTCCAACAAAATACCCATTTCCAAAACTTCAATCCAAATATCTTCAAAATTCTATCTCCAAAATCCCCTCCAAACGGGCCATTAGAGAATTGGGCAACTAGTTTCAGTATTGCTTTTTTTGATAACTTTCCTCATTTAACAACCAAGTATACATTTTAGACTTCTCACAAATATTGGAAATTTCGAAGCCATTAGGATCCTAAATGGTGCTTTACGCTTCTATTAATTTAGAGAAATTCGGCTACAAGGTTTAGAGTTTGCTCATTTTTAACTTTTGTATATAGTATAAGTTCTACATTCACTTTTCACAAAATTATTTGTTCATTTTAACAAAACACCCATATTCAACTCGGCGGGGATTGAATAGGATTTTCTCATTAAAGTAGCATTCATTTGGATCATCAAATTAGTTTAGTGTTTGATTTAAATACAATGTTTGTGGTCTAACACAATGGGCATGATTGCGCAGTTATTCTAATACAAACATTTGAATGTTTCACTATATTTAACAATTATTCAACACAAATGTAAATATCAAGTTTTGCCGGATTTTTTTTAATGAACCTTTTCATTATTCAAATGTTGTCTTTAACAAACTATCTAAATACATATTCATCTATATGTACAATTTAAATTCTACTTTTGGATACAAAAACTCAAGTAGTTGAATAAAAATTCCAACATTATAAGTGATCCAAACAAAGTGAGGCTCATAGAAGGTCCATATTTGGGAGAGAATCTGATTCAACCCGACAATAATTTTCTTTCTGAGAACAAGCAAGTCTCACATTTTCCATACATATATGATCTTTTTCTAAACGCGGTTAAACTAAAGGAAGGGCCATGAAAATGGGAAAGGTGGCTTTGGAAGGTGGCAGGATTCTTGGGGCCATTTTGCCCTCTGCTCGGCGCTAATTATGGGTGGGGGAGAGCCCATATTCCTCCTCTTGTTAAATAATCAATAATGAATAATAATAATGATTAGAGGGACAATAAGTTTCTTTCCCAAATCACCTACCGAATGTTGCCCCATCCCCTCCCTTTTTCCCTCCTTATCTTATTATATATATTTAATATACATATATATATATTATAATGTTCATTTCTTAAGGTGTAAAGCATCTCGAAGACAATTAGCCGTTTCTTATCTAATCACCCATCATTTCATCCACAATCACTTACATATTTTAATGCCTTAATCCCTAAGCTGCCCCATGCACACTCTCACGCGCCTGCTCTAATACGTTACATATATATATATATATATATATATATATGTGGGTGTCCGTGCGAGAACTCTCATGTGCGACACACAGAGAATAACAGTTGTCATTTTTCTTATGATCAATTAGTTTGTTGTATAATATTTTTTTAATGATACTTATCCTTTTAGATCAATAACTTTAAATAATCCATATTATAATATTGTTAATAAAAGTTATACGTATGTCAATTAGTAATTATAAGATGCAAAATAAGATAATACAAGTATTGTTTTTGTATGGCTATCGAATAAAAGAGTATTCCTATACATATATATAGATCTATTTATATAGATTTTGTCACATATTTAACACCTTTATTTATATATAGATCTGTTTATATAGAAGAGTATTCTTACACATATATATAGATCTATTTATATAAATTTTGTCTCATATACAAAACCGTATTCGTAACTTTTTTTATACGTTATTGTAACAATTAGTTAATTTTAACGTAATATTTTTTTCATTTTTTTCATGATACTTATTCTTCAAATTGATAGTTTTGAATTGTATTGTCATAATATTTTAAATAGATATATATATATATATATATATTACAAGATTGAGAACTGATGCGACCGTCAACTTTGAGACACTTTCTATGTGTACGTAGGTATGTATAATTACTGAAACATCCCCATCATTCGTGCCAAGTTCCCAATTTACATAAACATTCATGTGGTCCTCTACTGCATGCATAGTGGAGCCTGCCAAAAGCAACGCATATTAAAGTAAAGCAACTAGAAGGACAGTAGCAAAAAAATATACATATATAAATTAATTAATTAATTAAAGTCCATATGTTTTATATCTAGCAAAATAATATATAAAATTAAAAATACACACGAGAATATAAAGTTTCCTTTTTTTTTTTTCTTTTTTTTTCCCCACAAAAAAAAAAAAACCGCAGTCGGAACTGATCTTAATTAATGTAGAGTTGCAAAAATTGACCATCAATCATTTTCGTTTTTAATAAAATTGTTGAATGCATAAAACGCCGCAAATGCCGAACTGCTTTGTAAATTCAAAATAAAAAAGAAAACTTGGATAAAATACCATCACCCGGGACTAAATATTGTTGAGAAAAAAAGGTAAAAGGCAATATGTTACTATTCCAAATTTTGGTTAATATATTCCATCGTCTTTCTAATAATATACAACTCCCACCGCCATTTTTTTTTTTTTTTCATAATTTTGGTTGTTTGTAATTTACTCAGCTGAATTTGAAATTATTCAAGTGATAAAAGGGATACTGGAGTATATATATTTAAAAAAAAAAAAAAAAAAAAAAGAAACCAATCGTAAATTTATATATGATCATCTGATAAAAGGCATATTGAAAAATATATATATTTAAAAAAAGGAATATTGAAAAATATATATGCTTAAAAAAAACAGAACCATTAAATATAAAAAAAAAGAAAAAAAAGAAAGTTACATGTGATTAATTAAAAAAAATGCGCAAGAAGGGGACGTTCTATGTGGGACAATGACACAAACAAAAAATGAGCTGGCTACCTATTTTTTATTGTGTAAATTTATAACGTTACTTTTTTTTTTTTTTTATTATTGATGTTATATATTTATCTTCATAAACGTTTATAATTTAATACTTTTTTCTATCTCAAAAAGGTATCACGATTTCTTGTTCTAATGGACTAAAATAATTAGTAGTGGAACATAGCATTTTAAAAATGATGATTGATGATGAAGTTTTGTAAGTAAAATTATGATTCATGAAAGGTGGTAAAGGGATTGTAATATAAGTTTCCATTAACAAAGGAATGAACTCAATGGTTCAAAATAAAAGGCCGTAAAAGCTATATATCAATATATATATATATATATATATATGAACATTTTTGCTTTTCACAATATTTTTGCCACGCAAATGTAAGCAAAGAGTATTTCCAATGGGATAAAATTATATTTTATCCACTAATTTCTTATACCCTTTATTAATATTTGTTGCGAGTAAGACAATTAAGTCAAACAGTTGTTTCATTTTTTAGGATAATAACATTTTTTTTTTGTTTTAGAAAAAACATCCTTTTATTGTGAAATTTTTGTATTATTTTTCTTCTAAAGTAAGCTAAAAAGGTTTCTTTAAAGGGATAATCAAACAAGTCAAAATACTTCTTATTCTTCAACATTTTTCGCTTTATGAAATGAAATGAATTGAGTCATAGTTAAGAACTATTTTAAAATTTAGGTGTTCATATCAACATCTACTATAGCTTTTTGCCTAGCCTAACAACATTCCCACATGTAAAAGGACCAGTGGGTATTTGAATAAGACATGTATATCTATGGCTATATATATATATATATATATGTTATATAATTCTTCAGCATGGGATTTATTGGGTCACTTTTCTAGCGGTTAAAATTAATCAAAGTTTATTATATTAATCAAACTATACAAGTCATAAAGTCCATAAATAGATCCAACTACTAAAAGATTTTTTCCATTAAAAAAAACTACTAAAGATTCCTCGACATATAAACTAACCAAACCCTTTTGGTGATCCAACTTTAACTCTATCTCTTTCACCAAAAATATAATAATGATAATAACCTAAACTCTAAAGATTTATATATATATATATATATATATTTCATTTGGCCACCATCCAAAGTGACTTGAGGGGAAGCTTCATTCAACGGTTTGCATATACTATGATTCATGAGAATTAATTAGTTCGATCTTCCTTTTCAAGTGATGCTAATGTGAAAGCAGAAATTTTCCCAAAAATTGACCAGTCATATAGCCAGCCAGTGATAATTATGACATTATACAGCAATGTGTTATTGACCTCACCATTCTTTAATTTTTGTGCAGGTGCCAAGCACCCATTTCATTTGGATCTTATTGTTTGGGGGCATTCTCCTTAGTCTTAAATGATTATTGTTCTTTTTCATTTCAATTGTTTCTATTTGTGACGCTAAATTTTATACTTTTCGTCACTTTACCTTCTCAAATTTTAAAAACCCTAATTTCATTACTACAAACTTCAGTTAGTTTGACTTAATCAATTCCCTCTGCAAGAATTTCTGTCAAAAGAAACAATATATATCAAAAATAGAGAGACGAATTGTAGATTAATATTAACCCTGCCATAAACAACCCTTCATCACTATTTAATAAGAATAAAACTCAAATTTTAATGGAAAAAATAGTATTTAGGATTCTTACAAGGGGTTGCGCTATCCGTGGAGTATTGGGGTCGGGTTCTATGAGTGTTGAATTCTTCTATTCTAAGGATCTAAAATATCAAACTTTCCCAAGCAAAAACGACCCTGATCAATCAGAAGTACGAGTCCCTAATTTTGGATGGAGAAGCCATGAGATTGGAGCCTCCAAAAATCACGATTTTCAACAGTTTAATCCAAAGTTTTTTTAATTTTTTCTGCCGTTAAAATGAAACCCTAATTAAGATAATCAAAATGATATTTTAACCCCCAACAATGACTTATGGTGGTCACACGTTTTCGTTTTTCTGCTATATTTTTAATGGGAATGATAGAGTGGGAATTTTCGAAAATTAGGGGGTAAAGGGAGAATGAATGTAAAATTAAGGGACAAAATGGAAATAATCCTTTCTTAGTCTTTTCTTTGCTATTTCATTTTTCTTGTTCTTTTTCCCTTTTTTTTTTTTTTTTTTTTGCATTTTCTCTTGTCCATTGGGATGAAAATGGTCTTGCCTTGGTGCAACCCATTCGAAAGACTCCAACCTATTCAACCCATGCGCGTTTGTTTTGTATCTTGAGATATTTTCGAGTTAGTTATAGAGATATTGTTCTGGTTCTAGCAATCTACTCGATTTAAACTAGAAGTGAGTTGATGTTAATTCTAAACAAAAGTACAAATTCTTACTAATATGGTTTAAATGGGTCATAATTAAATTGATCACTTTTTCATGTCAACCTACCACGACCTATTTATTTAATGCATTTATGGATCTTATTGCGTTGTATGCATAACAGATATTAAATTTCATGCTCATATCTTAGGTTTTCTTTGCTTGTTCTATGCTATTAAAAATAGTTATTCTAATAATTTTTGGACAATTTAAAAAATAAAAATAATATATGATATGGAAAAAATTAGATAATATGTATTTTTTAACACTTATTTAAACAAATGATCAAAAAAATTTATTGAAAATGACTGTCACTTAGATTTATTATAGTCAATCAATGAGTGATCATAACCAAATAGTGAAAAATATTTATCGATGCTTATGTGTTATTCACCTTTTTTAAGAACAAGCAATTTTTTTTGTTTTTATAAAATTTTGACTATTTATCCACAAATCTAATATGAGATTACGTAAATATGCTCTATTCCAAATAAAAATCCCCATCCAATTATTTAGGATTATCTAAAAATCTCAACTATTTAAACTCAAAAAAAAAAATGATAATAATAAAATTAATAAAATCTCACCTGTATTATTGGACCCGGGTCAATCGACAGAATACGAAAGTTCACAAGTTGACAAAAGACTGGCAGGGATGATACACTACGAAATTTCTTTACATCCCCAAAATACACTTCATAATAAAATTGAAAAAAAAAAAACTAAAAATATAGGAAAACTATTTATTAAAAACAGTAAAAAAAGAAAAAAAAAAAAAAAAAAAGAAGAAAAAAGAAAGAGAATACAAGCCCCACCGTCAAATCTCACACGCGCCATTTAAGGAGGGGATAGTCATGGTGCCAACCGAAAGGTGGGACCCACAAGTAAGGAGATGAAATGTGGGCCCAGCGCGTGGGAATTATGGCAGGCTTTTACTTTTTACTATTTTCTCACTGACTTTTTTTTTTTTTTTGGGGTAAACATAGAGCTCGTAGGACAGAATCATGACAAGAGAGGACAGGTAAAAGAAAAATAAAAAAAATAAAAAATGAAAAATGAAATATATATATATAAATATATATATTCTAATTTGTTGGGAAGGGAGACAAAGAGGTCAGTGACACAAACACAAGGCCAGTGACTCTTTTCTTTTGTATTTCCTTTTGTAAAAGCTTTCACCAAAACAAAGTAGCCCAAAACTATCCCCTTCCTTTAGATTCTTCTTCTTCTTCCTCTTCCTCTTCCTCTTCCTCTTCTCACATTTTCATGTTTTATTCTCTCTCTCTCCTCTCTAAAACTCTTTCTCTCTCTAGACTAGAATATAGCAGGCTGTTGTTGGAGGAAGAATCTCTTCAGGAGGGGCTTGTCATGGACCATCATTAGCAGACTACTGTATTCTTTTTTCCCTCTGATTTTCCGGTCAGACATTGTTTTATCATCTGTAAGTTTTTTTCCTCTTTTTTCTCATTTCTTTTACTGTTTCTTTGAAATGGGTTTTTAGCATTTGCTTCGTATTTATCAAAGTTTGAAGCTTTATGGAGTTGCTATACGACAAATGTGGTTGGAAGTCTTTTACGTGACTTTTATTTTTTGGTTTTTTCTGCAATTTGGCGTGCTGGGTTCTCCTTGTTTTTCTATGTCTTTTTTTTTTTTTTTTTTTTTTCCTTTATGTTTGGCCTTCGGAAATAGCATAGTTTCTCTGGGTTCCATATCCTTCTGAGTTATTTGTCCGTTTGTTGGTAAAGAATTTGTTTAATAGAAATACTTCATTATGTAGATTGGTTTTCTTTGAAACGTCGTTCAGAAGTTACTAATTGATGCTTATTATGGTGGGTTAATTGTCTCTTATTTAACTTTTTTTTTTTTTTTTTTTTTACTGGTGTGATTAAGACTGTTTCTCGGATAGATTTACTCTCTCAATGTCTGATTTTACAGTTTTTACTATAAATGGATTTCTTGTCAATCTAGAAATGTTCCTTGGTTTTCCAGTTTCACAACGTTCTGAATGAATAAACCTGTACATGTTTAACATTGGTGAAATTTTTATGGTAGAGAAGTGAAAATCTGTTCCCAAGGAAGATATTTTGTTTGAAACTTGATAATTAAGGTTCTTCTTTAAATTGGGATATTTCTTATTTGTTTCTGGTTCTGATGCACAGATAAATATAATTTGATCCAATGACGAAGGTAAGTCCTGAAGTTGTCGAAGAGGAGATGCAGATGGAGGTGGTTCTGCCGGTATCTGCTGATGTGAGCTTCAAATCCAATCACTTTCCAAGTATAGACTGGGATCGGATAATCAGATTCTCGAAGAGCCAAAGGAGGACAACAATGGTCCATCTTTAAAGGAGGTTGTTGAACAGGAAACAACCCAGCTGTCGGAGCAGCACAAACGTCTCTCGGTTCGCGACCTCGCCTGTAAATTCGACAAGAACCTGACTGCTGCTGCTAAGTTGTCTGAAGAGGTGACATAGCTATTGTTATGGTATAACTTAATGCTCTTGGGTCCTTCAAATTGAGTTGATTTTGATTCGATTATTTGTGTTTCTTACTTGTTTTTTAGGCAAAGCTTAGAGAAGTGGCCTCGTTGGAGGGACATGTTCTATTGAAGAAGCTTAGGGATGCACTGGAACATCTAAGAGGCCGCATGGCGGGACGTAATAAAGAGGACGTGGAGAAGGCTATCTCTATGGTTTGTTTTGAATGTTTATCTGTTCTTAGCTTAGCATATTGTTGGGATATCTAACTCGAATCTCTTCGTTACTTGGTGGAAATGTTTAGCATTATGGAATTATTTGTTGTCTTAAAAAGAGCTTCTGCAGTTTTGTTAGTGTTTTGTTACCGCACTAGAATGTGGAAGTTATTGTATTAGTGCATTGTATGTCGAAAGACATTTCTGTCAAAAACAATCCTCGAACAATTATTTAACCAAACGGTTTACTCTTCAAAAACGCTTACATGTCTATAACAACGGTTTTACTGCAGAGGCTTGTCTATAAATGATGTCCTTTTTTTCTTTAAAACAAATAGTGAATGATTTTAACTTACAGTTCAGAGTTCCTTTTAAGTAGGCTTTTTTTTTTTTTTTTTGAAATTTCCCTTATGATTGTATTCGACGATAATCTTGATACAGGTGGAAGCTTTAGCTGTTAAGTTGACTCAAAAGGAGGGAGAATTGATTCAGGAGAAGTTTGAAGTGAAAAAGCTAGCAAACTTTCTTAAACAGGTTATTCCTGGACTCTTAAATTCTTATGAAAAGATTTTCTTTATATAGAAAGAAATACTTCTTTGTGATTGTCATAGTGTGAGAAATCTGAATCTTGTTTAAATTGCCTGCTTTCATCCACAGGCTTCCGAAGATGCTAAAAAGTTGGTTAACCAAGAGAAATCTTTTGCTTGTGCTGAAATTGAGAGTGCAAGGGCCGTAGTCCAGAGAATCGGAGAGGCACTCGACGAGCAAGCCAGAATTACACAAGCTACCAAGGAGCAATCTCCTGTAAGTTCCTTTTTCTGAACCAACCATTGCAAATTAAGACGTGCATGTATTGAAACATTTACTTGGTTGCTTATATATGAACACACGTATGCTTTTATTTAACATTGGTCACTCACGCACATTTACGCGTGCATTTATGATGTTTTTGCTTTGTTCTTTTTTTTTTTTTTTTACCACTTATTTTCCGGTCCATTGGAGAACGTGTTACATTTCTTATTTTGTTCAAAACATGCCTCAGATTGGTTTTGAACCACAAGGTGCTTTTGTTTCAACGTCTTTTTCAGCTTATACCTTACCTTTCATAGGTCAATAATCCTTTTTCCTATCCTTATCTCAATTTTATACTTTTCATCTTCCAAATAGCAGCAATTTCCAAAACATACTGACCAGAATGTCTGAATTCTTATTAACATTGAATTTACTCGCACGGATAAAAGGTATCAGTGGTTGGTCAATTCCATATATTTGGCCTATGAAGTAAAAAAAGAGGCCCTTTTTGTGTAAAATGATTTCAAAATTCTCCTCTCTCTCTGTCGCTCTCTCTGTCTCTTTTTGGCCGATCTTTCTTAATCTGGTTATCGAATAGAGTATTTGACAATAGGTTCAGAGTTCAGAATACATTGCCTTCAATACAAAACTTGCGAATAGTTTTTCCTCAATGTAGTTCATCTGATAAGAACATATTTTTGCTTACATATATAATCTTATTGTTGTTGTGAATGAAATATGGAGAAGCACATCAAGTGAAAGCTTCTATTTCTTTATTACATGAGTTATTTTTAATATCTAGTTTGATTTTGCTCTATAATTTCAGGATGTTGAGGGGCTACTCGAAGAGGTTCAAGAGGCTAGAAGAATTAAATTGATGCACCAGCCGAGCAAGGTGCACTATGGTGTTCTTGACTTTGGTTCTTCGCACAATTTTATGTCATGTTATTTCTTTCACAAAAGTTCACTGCTAATGAACTGGTTTGATAATGAACTGTTGGTGATGTCTCTTGACTGACTTTTTGTCTCATCTAGAGTAAGAGTGCTTTATCAATATTTAAAATTCTTTCATATGTGTGTGTGCCCACGTGCACATGTGGAGAACAATATTTGTAGCATATTAAAATGATAAAAATTATCTTTTTTCGACTTTTTTATTCATGACGAGAATTTCACTACCTGCAGGTGATGGAGATGGAACACGAACTCCGCGCACTACGAACTCAAATTAGAGACAAATTTATGTTTTCAGTCAAGCTTCAGAAAGAGGTCTGTATGGTTTATTTGCCTGACGTTTTTCTTTCTGAGACCTTAATTGAGTAAATTAGTTATATATATATATATATATATGCAGATGCTATGGAAATTGGAACTTTTATACTCAAACAAAAATTCTGGATTATTATACACAAGTGGCGGTGTGAAAATATGCCGAATGATTCCATCGAACAAGCAGTAAACATATGTAGTAACAAAAGAATAGTTGATTGTTGGTTCATTATCAAATTTTCATCGCAGTCTTTGTGCAAGACATATCAAAATCTGTTTGATTCCATGATCATTCATTTTACACAACAGATATTTTGCACAACCTATCTATGATCTAACCTTGTTGGACCGCAAATTTTATTGTAAATACAGTCTTTGGTTCTGGATAACTGGTATTCTCGTTTTTGTTCTCTTTCTCTTTCTATTTGTGCTTCTAATGCAGCTCTAATGACATGATAATTCACTGAGAAATACTTCTTTTAAATCTTAATCACTATATAGTGTTTGGAAGTGCCAGAAATTTGGTTGTGATAGTCTCTTATCCTTACCAGCTGGCAATAAGCAAGAGAGCCGAAGAGAACAAATCCCGCTTATACGTCTTAGATGGTTCTGCTATGCTAGGTTCGTGTCTCCGAATTCAGGTGTCCTCAGATGAGGCTCCACAGCTTTCGAAATGTTCAATTCAGTGGTACCGTGTGTCACTTGAATGCAGCAGAGATGAAGTGATTTCAGGTAATGCACGTCTCTAATTTGTAACATAATCGATATATACTACTGCATCTCTGGTTCTTCTATTTTAGATACCTGTTCAAGTTTCACTTTATCCACTCAGGTGCGTAAACTAATTATTGGCTCAATTTTCGTCACTAGGTGCCAACAAACCAACTTATGCTCCCGAACCCTTGGACGTCGGGCGAATCTTACAAGCTGAAATTTGCTATAATGGCCAGAAAGCCACAGTAATGACTCCCGGTCCCGTTGATCCTGGTCAGTTCTCTGAAGTAATTTATATCATTTTTTTTTTCTTTCATCATGTAACCTGGTTCAGATTTGTTGATTTCAAAATATCCACAATTATGCTTAGATAAGTGGATAGAAAGCTAACTATGTTACTTTTAACAGCTGCGGGACTTCGAAGTCATGTAGAGACACTGATGAGAAAATCTAACAGCGAATTTAATGTAAGATCTCCCTCTTTCTTCTAGTTTCCATTTTGGTTTAATTGCCAATTCTTCTGCTATGATACGTCTAATATCCATCTAACTAAGACTGTCGGTATACATCTTTAACCATCCATGGTTTGTAGAAAATTGAGCACTGAGCAACAAGATTTGGTTTTATGGAAGATTTACTATAGTATAACACCTTTTATATCATCCCGTTGTTTAGAATGTAACAATCTGCTCTAAATGCGATCGGTTTCAATACTGGTTATGACGGCCTTGTGGTCTTCGCAAAATTTCTCAAAGTGAATATTTCATTGTCGTTGAAGAGGGTTGGGGGGGAAGGGTGACCTGTATTATGATATTAGTGACTCTGGAAGAAGCTTGATTATCTTGCTGGCAAAAGAAAAATGATAGACACATGAATACTTTGATTGTTAATCATAAAAACTGCAGTGTAATTGGGATTCTCATTAATTTGTAGTTCGAACAAATTCAATGCAAGTATTGCTAAACTAAGAAAATGAGTCTGTTGATTCCATTTTTATCTAATCTCGGTGTTTCTTGTTGTGTAGGTAACTATTTCCCAAATGAATGGACAAGACTATTCTTCGCATTCCGTTCATGTGTTTCATGTGGGAAAGATGAGAATGAAGCTTTCTAGAGGATGGATCACAAAGGCTAGAGAGATTTATTGCTCATCAATGCAGGTACTTTTTATATTAAAAATATAGCTTTTAGTTATCATAAATGACCCCACATGGTTCTATCGATGAGATTATATTCTGCTTTCCGTTGCCCCGTATAGAAGCTTAACATGACTGTAAGACTTTTAACTGTATCTGTTAACAAAGGAAAATTTTTGCAAAGTTTCTTACTGTTATGTTGAGGACTACTTCTACGCTTTGTGTATTGATCCTTTCTCGTGATGTATAGCTTTGTGGCTATAGAGGAGAAAGTAATAATGCGGCAAAGGCATTGTTTTGGCAAGCAAGGAAGGGCCCCTCGTTTGTCTTAACATTCGAATCGGAGCGAGATAGGAATGCAGCAATTACACTTGCCCGGAAATATGCTCAAGATTGCAATGTAAGTTGTCACATCTTCGACTCTTTTTTCATTAGTTTACGTTTTGAACTCCTGCACCACAATGTGCAAGCCAGTAAAGATTTTTCATTACAATGCTCAGTTTCTCGAATTTTCTGAAATCACGAGGTATTAAGATAGTCGTATTTTTGGTGACAGGTCACGCTTGCTGGACCGGATGATCAAGTATAGAAAGCAAACTTAACTGACAAAGTTTTTCACTAAATGTGAGCGTACAATCAGGTTTTTTTTTTCTTACAGTGTGAGTGATATGTATGCGTGTGTGCCTGTCATGATTTTTTTTTTTTTAAAGGAAAAAAAAAAAAAAAGTAAGTGTATGCTATAGTGATTGATTGGGGTTTCTACTAATCTTTTGGTTGTGTTTTAGGCATTATTTTTTTTGTGTGCCTAATCAGCCGTTGTAACAAATTTGTCGATTTATAATTAATTCGTTCTTTGTGGCTGATTTGCTTATCCTAATTGTTGGTTGCATGTACATTGGTATTACTAAAGTCTTTTTTTATGCTGAAAGTGTTCTTAATGGAGGAAATTGTCGTTCAGAAAATAAGTGGATGAGATATTTATAATGTTTGTGAAAAGCAATATTCTAATGAAAATTTTTAGCCCTATTATTTACAATGTCATGTTTAAAAAAAACAAAAAAACAAAAATTCTAAGCAATATTCCAAGGACAAAAGTTTAAATACCACACCTATAAAGCTTAAAATCCACCAAATCAAATTAATGATATCCCATTGAAAAATGTAGTTGGCAAATAAAAAGGATTTAAAATCTAGAAATAATCCCACACCTAAACAAGAGTACGAGAAGATCATCCCATGTTTTCCTTCTGAGTAACCGGAGGAGGAATGATTGTATATCGAGGCATTGGTGATGAAGGGACTTCTTCGGTCCGTTCGGGGTACAGATTGGAGATGTAGAGATTATCGGAGGCTTGTAGCTTGTAGCTCGGAGCAAGGAGCAGATTCGGTGTGGTTGAAACGTCTTTTGGAAGCTTAGGAGCAGATTCGGTGTGGTTGAAGCGTCTTTTGGAAGCTTCAGATTCCATGCTAAGGTGTAAAAAAATCCCCCTTCGGCGTGCCTTTGATGATATGCTATTCGTGCTATGGAGTACTAGACCAAGCGAAGTGTGAAGTGCTCCTCCAAGATGTGCCCATGATGTCATGAAGAATCCGAGGAGAGGAGATTTGGAGATGATGTGCAAAATATGACCACTCTTATACTCTTAAAGAAAGGTCCTTTTACCCCTCTGTGGAGTATATGAATGGAGAGAAATAAGGTGGTGCATGAAAATAGCTCGGATTCCACTTTTCTATATGCCAGTTTGAATTTGGCACGTCGCTTCTTTCTTTGTGTGGAGAGGAATTCCTTTTCATGTCAGACAGGAAGTGAAG
The DNA here is from genome assembly GCA_025413485.1 of Ficus microcarpa. Classification (NCBI taxonomy): domain Eukaryota; kingdom Viridiplantae; phylum Streptophyta; class Magnoliopsida; order Rosales; family Moraceae; genus Ficus; species Ficus microcarpa. Next base: position 15,482,037 of record CM046387.1, read on the forward strand.
GCCGTAAGATAAGATTGCCTCCCGAATAAGAAAGAGAGAGAATATGTATTGTCATCTATCTTGGTCAATTTCCCGAGTCGTTGGAAATCCATACAGCTTTTTTGAAGGATTGACCGATCAATAAATACGCTCTTTTCGTTTACCTTCATAATCTGATACTATCAATGGACTTCTCTTGAATCTTTCAATTCCGTCAATAGTAGAGGACTTGCATCATCTGTCCAAAATTTTGTGTCCCAAATAATATCTAACCATTTTTGTGATGCACCTCATAAAAATAACTCGATTCACTATTCCATCCACATTTCGTTTGTAAACTCAATAAACTCTCTCTCTCTCTCGCTCCTCTCTCCCCTCTTCTATCTCCTCTCCCAAACTAAACCCATTAAATTCTCTCTCTCTTCTATCTTGGGAAGAGGAGAGATGAGAGAGAGAGAGAGTTTAGTGGGTTAATAAACAGAATGTGGATGGAAAAGTAAATAGAATTATCTTTGTAAGATGACATCATAGGAATGATTGGACTCCACTTGGGACATGAAATTTTGGACAGAGGATGCAAGTCTAATAGTAGAGTAGTTGGCAAATGGTTCTTTGGAAGGAAGCTGTAGAGGTGGTGAATCGGGTAGAGGCTATTGGTGGATATTTACAAGTGCAATGTTGTTAGGGATGACAATTAGACGAGGCAGGGTGGGTATTTCCCTCACCCCTACACCCGCCTTCCTTTTTACCCGTCATAGCCACTCTCATGCCTGCCTAATTTAATGTCGGTCCGGGCTAGGTAGTCTTCATTAGAGTTGTTATACTCATACCCATTTACACATTAAGAATTAAAAAAAAAAAAAAAAAAAAACTCAAAACAAATTTCATTAAAGTTTTTATAAAATTCATCAACATAATCACAAATATAGTTGAAAACGATACTAAAATAATAAAAACAAATTCAAACTCCAAAAATCTATAAATTAAATTCATAAAACAAACCAAACCATTAAAACACCAAAAATTCGCATTTATATATATAAATATAAATAAATTTATATGTTTTTATAAAGATGAATTTAAGCAGGACAGGTGTGGGTTTGGGGAAGCTTCCCTCACACTTACCCTGCATCTGCATGGAGATTTAATCTTAACCACCATACTCCCCACTACCCACCCCCACCAAATAGCTGTATTATATCCACCAATACCAGGCCCTAGGTTGGGTACCCATACTCATGGTTAAAATGTCGTCCCTAAATATTGTTCATAGGACAGCGGCAGGGCATGGGTTAACTTCACCTTCAGTGTGGCGTTCTCCTTTGATGGACACTATCAAGATTAACTTGGATGCTAGTTTCAATGGTATGATCAGCTTTTTCGGTGTTGACGTGGTAACAAGGGATTTCGACGGTGTAAAACTTATCTTAATTTAATTATAACTCAATCTTGATAAACTTCAAAATTAATTTGTAATAAAATATGTCTTGGGCTATCATGCATGTGCAGAAAAACCGTCCAAAATTTAATGGTGTCAAGAATTACAAGTTCAAGAGTTGATTGCTTAGAAATAAAAATATAAGGATTAAATTGTCAAATTCAAAAAGTTCAGATCTATCTATAAAAATATATATAAAATTTTCAGATATGTATAAAAATATGTGTAAATTTTTCAGCTATGATTTTTTGTTGAAAGTATTTTTTGATGGAAAAACTTGTTTTGGTTGAAAGTTGAATCATGTTTGGTTTTCCGTAAGATAAAGATATCTTCTTTATGGCAATGAATAATCATGTTATTCATACTAGTCGTTATGATATTCCTTTTGATAATTGTTACGTTGACTCTGTTTACTAAACAAACATAAAAATAACGTGTGATCACTCAATCCTATTGTGGACTGGTGGTTTTCCTTTTCTTTGCTAATTTACCTTTTTCTTGACTCCTTTAACCTTTACCATAAAAGTTGCAACCAATAAAAAAAGATGATGTTGTAAGAGTTCTTCAAAATCAGACATGTCCCCCCTAAATAAATAAATAAATAAATAACTAAATTAAAAAAAAAAATCAGACATGACCCTTTACCATGGAATAAAGCATGAAGATTCAAAATGGGATGGACATTATCTGTCCAATTTTCGATGTCTCAAATAGTGTGTAAGCAATAATATTATGTAATATCATTTTAAAAAATTTTAAAATGTTTTATAACAGATTTTTTGATATCATTTTGGATAGGAGATGTCAATCTTTCATAATAGAATTGGGCAAAATGAAGAAAACTCCCAGAATAAATATCAAAATTACAGCAAATGAGGGAAAAGCGACTTGGTTCATTTACACGACCACACAGATTTTCTCTTAATTATATCATTAATGCCAAAATAAATTAAATAGGTCAATTTTAAATTGTAATATATATATATATATATATATATATATATAAAAGGATTGTGTTCAAAATATACAAAAAGAGCAAAACAGGTAGTGCAAACAATTAAATTTCAAAAAGAGATATACTTAAAATATTATGAAAAAATAGATCAAATTTAAAATGGTCTTAAAAACAAACAATTTATGTAAATACTTCTATTTAGTTTTCTCCTTTGCCCAAAAGGGTGCTTTGTTGGTCATTCAATTCAAGTCTTCATCCTACTTGATGATGAGTTTTCATACTCTGAAAATCTTGCTTAATAATTCAAGTTCAGTATCAATATAGTAAAGTTTCTTTCACGATGTATATAACTAATGAGTTTTTTTTTTTTTTTTTTTCGGCGGTAATATAACTGCTTTGTTTATTGAATGAGGAATGATGCTTTTAATAGGGGCTAAATGAGATAACTGATTTTCTACGTTGACAAAATGAAAAAAATCAGAAAAAAATAATACTCGATTTTAAAATTAAAAAAAAAATAAAATTATTGGAGGCTATTTGCATTCAAAATTACTTGTGTCCGTCGCTGCCTCTTTAAGAACCCTTTTTTTTTTTTAATGAATGTGGATAACATAATTATTACATGATTAACAAATAACATAATTTGTGAACAATATTTCCACTCCAAGGTATAATTCTTCTTAAAAAAAAAAAAAAAAAAAAGCTTATATGAATTTCTCCCAAAAAAAAATGTCGAAAAATATGAATAACAACCATATTTCACAACCATATTTCTGACCGTTGCGCCAACTATAATAATTTTTATTACATTCTCTGTTCCCAATAATTTCCAATTACCACTTTTTAATAATAATTTTTCCCTGTCTTAATTATTGAATAAAAAAAAAAGTTTCAGTTTTGGCACGTGTAAAGCCGGTACTGAGACAAGCCTAGACTGGGCACTGAGACAGCGTGTTCTTTTTACGAGCCCCTCCCACGTGCTTCCCACAAAAATCTGTCGTATTGCAGTAAACAACTTTCTCAACTTCCTAACACAAAACTCGCCACGCGGCACCAAAGGTTAAGTACTACGCACTCTTGTCCACGTGTTTTCCTCAGAAGCGCGCAGCACAGAGAATTCCGTAAACTCTGTTGTACAACTTCTGTACACCCCTTCATGTGTCCTTACTATAACAGAATGGTAACTTTTGAACCTACAACGGCTATAAAAATTCTTAAAGAATGATCCTGCGCCGTCGGATCGTCACGCCCAGATCCAACGGTCGTGAATTCCAAAAATTCGACCGTTGGAAGTGAAGCGTCGCCTGTTGCCCCAGCTTCAAAAGGGAACGGGCTCTTTAAACCCCATTTCCTATTCTCCTCAGTCCTCAGAAGATCTCAAGTCTTAGAGAGAGAGAAGAGAGAGGGTAGAGAGAGAAAGAGAGAGATTTGAACTGTTTGAAGGCGACTTAGAGAGAGAAAGAGGAACGAGAAGGAGATTATTGAGTCACCTATCGGTTGTGGCAGTGTCGTGTTCGTTCAGAGATCGATTTTGGGTATTTTTATTTTGCAGAAATGGCTTCAAGGGTAGTTGCTCCTCAACAAGCGAGAGGTACTTTTATGATTCTCGAATCTATTTCTCAGAAATAATGGGTTTTTCTTGAAGACCGTTCTTGTTTTATGAATAACCATTTCTTATTTCTGGATTTGATCCGATCCCATCATCCGAAACTACAGAGGTTTAGATGGGTTTTTTTTTTTTTTTTTTGGGTTCATGTTTCACAGATCTTTCACAGATATTTCACAGATAGTTTCTTTGTTCTTTCTTTGTTTATCTTGTTGATTTATGCCCCAAATGGTCAAATAATCGTTATAAAGTTCCTTTTGTTTTGATTCTTTGCATTAAAATTCTGAAAAAAAAAAATTTTATTTTATTTAAATGGGGGGTATTTTTTTTGGTGGGTTCAATAGGTGAGGCAGTTGTTGGTGGAGAGAACAAGATGCAAAAGAAAAACGCCGCTGCGGCCGATGGGAGAAACCGAAGGGCACTTGGTGATATTGGCAATCTGGTAACTGTTCGACCAAATGACGCCAAGCCTAATCGTCCCATCACTAGGTAACTTTTCGAAACAAATAGTTTTGGTTTTGGGTTCTTTCTTATTAGTTCATTCTTTGCTAAATTTTTTCTCTTTCTCTCTTTTTTCTTCAGGAGTTTTCGGGCACAACTAATTGCTAACGCACAAGCTGCAAAAGCTGCCGAGAACAACAAGGTTTGAACGTTCAATTCTCTTACAAATTTTTTTTTCTTTTAATAATCTTCAGTCTTCCTTGATTTGTTGTTACTTATTATCCAACATTCTCATTCTGTTTTTGTTCAGAAACAAGCTTGCGTCAATGTAGTCCCGGCGGGGCATAAACGAGATGAGGAGGTGCCCAAACCCAACCAGAAAAGACCCGACAAGCCGAAGCCGCAACAAGAGCTGATCGAGGTAAGCTCGGATTCTGATGATGATGCCAAGAAGAAACAAGAGATCAACAAGCCTGTAAACAAGAAGAAAGATGGAGAAGGAGGGTCAAGGAAGAAAGCGCCCACTCTTACTTCTGTCCTCACTGCTAGAAGCAAGGTGAAAAATTTGTCATTTCTTCTTTCAATTTCTTGTTGAATCCATTTATGCCCCTCTTTTTTGTTTTGTAATCCTGATTTTCTTGCTCTGATTTGTTCAGATGGCTTGCGGTATAACCAACAAACCAAAGGAGCAGATTGTCGACATCGATGCCGCAGATGTTAATAACGAGTTGGCGGCGGTTGAATACATTGAGGACATGTACAGCTTCTACAAGTTGGTTGAGGTATATTTATTGCTATTGTTCCTCATCTTCTTCACATTTTCTGGCTATATTTTTCATCATATCTCTTCTTTAACGGTGTCCTTTATTTTTGTTGGTCACGCAGAATGAGAGCCGGCCTCATGATTACATTGATTCCCAGCCCGAGATCAACGAGCAGATGAGAGCTATACTGGTGGATTGGTTGGTAGAAGTTCACACCAAGTTTGAGCTCTCTCCTGAAACTTTTTATCTCACAATCAACATTGTTGATCGGTTTCTCGCCGTGAAGACTGTCGCAAGGAAAGAACTGCAGTTGGTGGGCATCAGTGCTATGCTCATGGCCTCAAAATATGAAGAAATTTGGGCTCCTGAGGTTGACACGCATATGCCTTGAATACATATTATTATATTTCTTTACATCGTTTTGTATGTAAAATTCCGAAACCTACTGTTTTGCAGGTGAACGATTTCGTATGCCTCTCGGACAGAGCATACACTCATGAACAGATACTAAGGATGGAGAAGATCATTCTGGGCAAGTTGGAATGGACCTTGACTGTTCCGACACCTTATGTATTCCTTGTTCGTTTCATCAAGGCTTCGGTTCCGAACGACAAACAAGTGCGTAGTACTAATTCTTCGCAAAGCGCGCTTAAATTAGACTAAACAACTCATGTATGAACACATTTTCTCACACTAGTTGAAATATGAATTGTGTCACAGGTAGAGAATTTGGTCCACTTTCTAGCAGAGTTAGGAGTGATGCATTACGCCACCATAATGTATTGCCCTTCCATGATCGCCGCCTCCGCAGTCTACGCCGCTCGGTCCACTCTCAACAAGAGCCCCGTTTGGAACGACACTCTTAAGCTCCACACTGGTTTTTCAGAATCACAAGTCATGTATGCAAGCTTTTTTTTTTTTTTAGGTTTTTTTTTTTTTTGGTCAAATGGGGTGTGACAAATTAGTAGATTGCTGATCTTATTTCGTTGTTTACAGTGATTGCGCGAAGCTTCTGGTGACGTTGCATTCGACGGCATCGAAAAATAAGCTTCGGGGTGTATATAGGAAGTATGCAATTACAGAGAGAGGATCTGTGGCAATGCTTCCACCGGCCCAAGCTCTCATGCCTGCCGAGGGTGGTTCAGGATCAATTTGAGAAAAGAGAATGGAAGAATTAATTCTTTTGACTAGAATTTTTTATTTTTTTAAAATTTGGTGGAGATATGAGATGATGAAACTAATTTGTTTTTCACTGGGTTGTTATTTCGGTGACAATCAATTTGCTTCTTTAGCAAATTGGCCTATGTTTTTCTTATTATGGTGAAATGACCGGAATTCTCTGTTACTACTCACTTTGATTCAAAGAAATGATATCTTTCATTTTTCTTTAATTTTTTTGTTTTTTTCAGTTGAAACATGGGCTTGAAAAATCGATACTCGTTATTATGGTAGTTTGTCGATTTGATCTTCTATGCCGTATTGTACATTAATAGGCATAGAAGATCCAAACGACAATAGGAAAAGGTACATAAAACGACAGACAACATAGGCATAGGTCCGAACGACAATATCATTTGCACGCCCGCATATAAAAAGAAAAATAGGAGCCAAAAGCCGATGAGAGATGACCAAGTGACAAAAAGGGGTGTAAACGGCAATAAAAACGAAACTAGAAAATGGCAACGAAAACATGACAAACTATGCATAGAACGACAAACTACCATCTCAAAACGACAGACAAAAATAGGCGTAGAAAGTCAAAACGACAAAGTACCAGATAAAAGCGACAGACAAAAATAGGCATAGAAGATCCAAACGACAATACGGAAAAGGTACATAAAATGACAGACATAGGCATAGATCCGAACGACATTATGATTTGTACACTCGCGTATAAAAAGAAAAATAGGAACCAAAAACCGACGACAGATGACCAAAATGACAAAAAGGGTGTAAACGGCAATAAAAACGATAAACGAAACTAGAAAACGGCAACGAAAACACGATAAACTATGCAACGACATTATGGAAAATTGACAGAGGATTTGGAAAATGGGTATATGAACGCCAAAGAGACTACAACGGTATAAAAACGACAAACAATTGGAACGATAACATTTGACAAACGATACAAAAAACGACAGACCAATAAAGAGAATACAAATACGACAAACAATTGCAATGTAAAATCAAAAGGAGGGGGAACAAAGAATGAAGAAAGGGCAAAAAACGGATAATAAGATAGAAGAAAACGACACAAAAAACGGCAATACAAAAACGACAAACAATTGCAACGTAAAATCAAAAGGAGGGGCGAAAAAGGAATGAAAAAGGGAAAAAAGCGGATAAGAAGATAGCAGAAAATCACCCTCTTATTATTCTGAACTATTTATTGCTACGGCCCCCTTTTGAAACAACGTATGGAGACAAAATTTTACAATTCTATTGTAAATTGAAATAATTACACAAAAAATCTATTTTTATAGTCTCATTTTGAAATATGTCCATTTTTTAACAATATTATGTATATATCTATTGAGTTCCATTTTGAAATACGTCTATTTTTCAACAATATTATGTATATGTCTATTTTTAAAAAAAATAAATGTATGTAATACCTATTTTATCCTTTTATTATAATTGATATCATTTTATTTTTATACAGATTCTTTTATTTTATTTTATTTTATTTTATTTTTTGATTTTAATGGTGAGTATTTTTTGTCGATAAATTTGAATTACCTTTATTAAACCAAAATTAGTTATAAACATGAAAGTAATTATAATAAATATAAAATATTTACTATAAAGATGATGATTTGTACTAAATAATAAACACAATACAAAATATTAACGGTAAAGGCCGATGAATATTCATACTTTTCAAACAAAAAATCAATGAATTCTTTATGAAAAACCTATTTGTTTATGTAATCTACTATAAATTAAAAGATTATCATTTATGTTTTAACCAAATAAATTGAAGAATAACATAATAAATGAAATCAAATTCTTTATGAAAAAATACTATTATTTATATAAATTAGTAGAAATAAAATCAAAGATATGTTTATGATAAAGACAGATTCATTATACAAAATATTTTTTCTTTATTTATATTTTTCTCATTAATGTGAAATCTGATTTTGAGAAAATATTCTCTTTTTTAGTTCATTGTGAATATTTACACCTTCTTTACAATAAATAAAAAAAAATTTCAAAATTTTCTTTTCAATCAATTCTTTTTGTAGTAAAATATCAGTCAAATTAAACAAATGTAAATAATAAAAAAAAAAAAAAGAATAGATAAGAAAACAAATGAACTATGAATTTTTGAGCAATGCCCACTTATTTTAGTATATTTATGCATTTGCTCATGATCATGGTTTAAATAGATCGAATTTGTTGGAAAATGTAGGTTATAACAATAAATCTAGTTTACTAATTGTAAAACGTTTAATTTCTCGAATGTATCAACAGAATCATTTTATTAGTTCTGCTAATGATTCGAACCAAAATCAACTTTTTGGGTACAATAAGAATTTGTATTCTCAAATGATATCAGAGGGATTTGCAGTCATTGTGGAAATTCCATTTTCCCTACGATTAGTATCTTGCTTAAAGGGGACAGAAATCGTAAAATATTATAATTTACGATCAATTCATTCAATATTTCCTTTTTTAGAGGACAAATTCTCACATTTAAATTATGTATCAGATGTATTAATACCCTACCCGATTCATCTGGAAATTTTAGTTCAAACCCTTCGCTACTGGGTAAAAGATGCCTCTTCTTTGCATTTATTACGGTTTTCATTATATCATCTTTAGCCCTATTTGGTAAACATTCTTTATAATTACTCTTTTAGATGTTTATGTAATTAAAAAAAAGGGACATATTTCAAATCAATACCTCTAATTTGGACATCCATGTAAATAACCCTTTTTCAAATTCTCAAATTTACATCTCACTTTATCTTTCTTTCATTTTCAAAAAACTCAAACTTCAAAGTTTATATATTGCTTAGAATGACAAGAGTAATAAAATAATATTCATATTGCATATTGTTTTTCTGAACATAATTTTTTCACAATTTCTTATTTTATATATTTTTAATTCACGCTTTAACCAAACACACATTTTTAAACCAATTACAAAATTTCAACTCCAACCATTGTTCCAAACGGATCCTAAGTTTTTTATTTAAATAAGTATAGAATGTCCATTTTAGGACCCTATTTTTAAATATGTTTGTTTTTATTAACGTTGTAAAAATGACTATTTAAAAAAAAAAATAAGCGTTTGTAATATTTATTTTGTAATTTTATTCTATTTATCAGTATTAGTCCTTAATTCTAATTTGAGCCTTAAGCGTGAGATGCGGGTAGGATTGGTCTACCAGTTCCACTCATACAAGTCAATCGTCATTTTTTTCCGTATTTGAAATTCTAACCATCTCTTTCTCTCTCTCTCTCCCTCCCCGTCGTCTTCTCCGTTGACAACCTCCAAATCGTTGCCACCTCCAGTGACCGCACCATCAAGCTCTCCGATTCAACTGACACGGTTACCCCTTAAATCTTTAGGGCCCGTTTGGTGAATAAGTTTAAGTTGAAATTTTAAATTTAAATAGTAACTTTTATTGACTTTTTAGAAAAAATAAAAAAAATTTTCAGAAAAAGATAAAAATTTGAGTTTAAACATTAAGTTTAGGCTCCATTTGATTCACCAGTTTAAGTTGAGAATTTTAAGTTTCAATAGTAATTTTTGTTGATTTTTCAGAAAAAAGATAAAAATTGAGATGAAAATTTTGAGTTGGAACGGTGAACCAAATGAGGGTTTAAACTTTGACACCAAACGGACTCTTAGTCTTGGTACGAGAAGTTCCTGATATTCCCACCCCAACTAGTAATGACAGTTTGCAGCCAAAATTAGTAAAGCCATGCAAAAGATGTAAATGGAAAGTAATAGAAGTTTTATGTGTCTCTTGTTCAGCACTGGGCTTTAGATCTTGGATTAATTATGTTAGCTGCGTTGGACTGGAGAGTGGAGAACAAAGAAAAAATAGAAGAGCATTCTAAAAAGTTCTTTTCAATATGGGGTTTTCTGGTATGGAATCGGAGGAGCATTTTGGTGGTGAAGTAGGTCCCACAGGTTTTTTTTTTTTTTTCTTGGTTGGATAAATGAGATTTCATGAATACGAAAGGGCAAGGACAAGTAAAAACAAACCAAAACCAAAACCAAGTCATGTAACGCGATAATGACAAAAACTTGCAATTTGCCTCTGCTTGTGCTAATGAGCAACTCTTCAATGTTCCCTCCTCTGTTTTTTTGGGCCTGTCTGCAGTTTGGCCTTTTTCCTTTTGTTTCCCCCTATTTTGGGTGGCCGTTTCTTGGCTTTTTACTTCTTTTGTTCTTATCTCTATCAAATAAATTATAAAAATAAAAATAAAAATAAAAAAGTAGCAACAAACCTGCTGCATTTTGATCCATTCACATTCTATCCACATGTCTTTTACTTTCCCTTTCTTATAAATGCACACCTCTATCCCTCAAAATATATATATATATATATATATATATCTGTATTAAGAGCAAGGCACATCCACCTATAATATTATATTTATATACATTTAATTCTAATATTTTTTTTGTACAATCTACCCTCTTATCTATAATAAAAAAAAAAAAAAAAAAAAGCGTTTTCCTATTGGCCTTTAGATGTCAGCTTTCTTTCTGGTTTTGTCAGCCACACTCACCATGCGCGCACCACCTGTCCACTAGCTGACACATAGCCCACACCACATCTCTTTCGTTTGAGAAACAGTACCGAATTTAAAAATAGGAGAGATTGTGGTAGAGTCTCTCTTAAAAACACTACCGGTAGAGTCTCTTTTAAAACCGTCGAGATTGAATTGAATGGTTGACATATCAAGGGTGTACCATATTTATCATACACCTTATTTCATATAACCATTTCCATCTAAAATCTCCTCCATCGCCGGCAACCTTTCTGCCGCCAACGACGGACGCCGGCGACCCAACCCCGAGGCTGGTGACCCACCCCCGGCAATCCCCAACGCCCGCCCCAGCTTCGGCTGCCCCTCTCCCGCCAGCAGCCCCTCTCTCTCTCTTCCCTTTCTCTCTTCTCCTCCTCTCTGTCTCTTCCCCCGCTGGCGCCCCTACCCCCGTCCCCCCTCCCCGGCCTCCCCCACCCCCCCCGTCCCCCCACCATCGGCCCCAGCCTTGGCCGCCCCCTCTCTCTCTTCCCTTTCTCTCTCTTCCTCTCTCTCCCTTCCCCCGCCGGTGCCCCCCCACGCCAGTCCCCCCTCCCCCTGGCCTCCCCCACCCCCCGCCCCCCACCGCCGGCCCCAGCCCCGGCCCCCCCTCCTCGCCGGCACCCCCTTTCTCTCTTCCCCTCTCCCCTTTCTCTCTTTCTTCCCCACCCGCAACTACCCCTCTCTTTCTCTCTCTCTTCTCACGTCGGGGGTAGGGTGGGGGGGGGCTGGGCTGAGTCACGATAGGGGTGGGATGGGGGGGCGCCGGGTTGCCAGGGGTGGGGGGGCCGAGCGCAGGGAAGAAAGAGAGAGGAGAAAAGAGAGAGGGGGTGCCGGCGGTAGGGGGCGGCCGAGGCTGGGGCCGGCGGTGGGGGGGGCGGGGGGGAGGCCGAGGGAGGGGGGACTGGGGTGGGGGGCGCCGGCTGGGGAAGAGAGAGAGAGAGGAGAAGAGAGAGAAAGAGAGAGAAAGAGAAGAGAGAGAGGGGCTGCCGAAGGGAGAGGGGGAGCCGGAGTTGGGGCCGGCAGTGGGGGCTGCCGGGGGTGGGTCGCCGGTGTCGGGGTTGGGTCGCCGGCGTCCGTCGCCGACGATGAAGGAGATTTTAGATGGAAATGGTTATACGAGGTAAGGTGTATGATAAATATGATACATCCTTGATATGTCAACCGTTCGATTCAATCTCGGCGGTTTAAAAAGAGACTCTACCAGTAGTGTTTTGGGAGAGGCTCTACCACAACCTCTCCTTTATAAATTATTACATATATATATTTCTTTACTCTCTCACCTTTTTTTTTTTTTTTTTTTTTTGTCAATGTCATAGTAGCTTTAGTATAAGTAACAGACATATTTATCAAAAAGATAAGCCAAATAAAAACGTGAGCAATGCAAGAGATGCAAAACGTATTCCCCGTTTAATTCATTCAAGAAATGCAAAACATCGTTTCCTTTTATTTATATTTTTTTTTTTGTCATAATTAATTTATTCTTTTTATCACTATGAGTTCATTTTTGTTTTTCAATTTATTATTTCACATGTTCAACATTCCATTTTATTTTGTAACAAGATTTAATTGTTTCTTTATAGCAAATACAATAAACATGTCATATTTTTCAATTATAATTAATTAGATTAGTTGATGCTTTCTGATAAAATTTGTTTCCTTTTTTAAGTTTGCTTCTATTTCACTTGAAGCTAAGGACTAAGGTAGCTCCCCGACTTATTTGTCCATGCCTTTTGCTTGTCTTACTCAATCACCTCTTCTACATGCGTACTACTATCTTTTCTTTCCGCTAGACTCAAAGAATGGTTCCAACTCAGTGCAACGGAAGTTGATTCATTTGCTTGCCCTGCTCCGCCTAGCTAAGTTGTCTTTCCTTTGGCTTACATAATTTCCGCAATTACGTTCCTTCAATGGTCCGAACCTGACCTTTAACCGTCTCTCCTCTTTGACTTGAAGGCAACAAAGTGACACACAACAACTTCGTGTCTACCAATCAACTGGAGATTTCAACTACAATGAGCCCCGGATTGGGGGAGAGGTTATAGTTTCCCAATAGTTGATTGCTTTACCAAACTCATGTACAACTTCCTTCACGCAATTTTTCATTTGTTTATTTTCGATTCTTAATATGAAAGAATATTGTCGTCTTTATCTGTATTGTTTTAGACATTCCTATTAATAAAAGGAAAAACTGGATTTTTTTTTTTTTAAACACATTGACTCCTATTTTGGCACTTATGTAAATAACTTTTACGATTTTAGTACTTTATTAACCTCTAGACTTTTCTATTTTTACAAAGTGCTCGTTCAGTTTTCATTTTTAATAATTTTGGTAACTAATAAAAAAATATATATATTGAATCGTATGTTAAATTATTATAATGATGTCCAAAATAACAACACTGATTAAATTCGTCAAGGAAATGCTTACAACTGCCTTAGCGTTTTTTGCATTTTACCCTTTTTTTTTTTTTTTTTTTTTTTTTTTTTTTCAAGTTAGAGAGATGGGGAGTAAATTCATCACGGAAATGCTTACACCTCGTGGTTTTTGCATTTTACCTTTTTTATTTTATTTTATTAGAGATGGAGGTCTCTTCTTATTTTAGTGAAATGATCAAGTATGAAATTACACTTTCAATCAAAGATAAAATTTTCATACGAAGACAAAGAGGTTAGGTAATACACTGTCTATTTCTTATAATTAATTACTTAGAATTTGAACGACAAATTATAACCTATAACAACACCTCTCATATTTTTTCATGCTTAGATAAACTGATCTCTTGACTTTAATTTTGATATCTTAGTTTAAAAAAAAAAAAAAACTGTAAATTTGATCATTTAGTCTGGTCACTTTTTTTTTTTTTTTTTTTTTTTTTTTTTTTTTTGTTTTTTGTTTTTGTTTTGGTCATTAGTTTGATAAGGGCTATCAACTTTAGATTACGTTGTAATGATTTGGCAAGTTCAATGGACTAATTATCCAAATTCAAAAGTTCAAAAACTGAATAATGAATTAAAAAGTTCAAAGAGATGGTGTTTAAATCTTTAAAGCTGAGAGAGATGGTTGAATTGTTAATTAACTTTGGGAGCGAAGCCACTAGGGCTAGTCTAGTGGTGAGGGTGGAGTGGGTTAAGAGTTTAGAATATTTGTCTTATGTTCGATCCTGGACAAGCGTATAATATTAATAATAGAGTAATAGTGGGATAAAAGGATCTCATGGGTGCATACCAATAACAAAAAAATAAAATAAAAAATTAATTTTGGAAGCGTTCCACCAAAAAAAATAAAAGAATAAAATTTTTGAAGCTTTGAGGGACGGAAATCTTATTTGTAAACATGTCATTTTCTTTCATTTCATTTTATTTTATTTAAATTTTAAAAATAAACTTAGGAATTCTTAAATCGAAGCATGAATAAATTTTTTAAGTAGTAAAAGAATTTAACTAGTAAGGTGATTTCAACACGAGTCAAAATTGTTGCATTCTTGACTGACACATTCAAAATCCTTCATGTGTCTAATACATTGAACTTTAAAAGACTACCAATATCAAATTCAAAATTATCTGAAGGTTAATAGAACAATAAACAAATCTAGAGTGGTCTAGGGAAAACAAGGTATTTCTTTTCAAACATGTATATTAATTATATTTACACTCAAAAAACGTGTCACATAGTCATAGCTGCTTTTTTATAGCAGCTAATGTAAGTAATATTTACCAACAAACTACTAAATAACATACACACACATAAGTACTCAAAAGGGTTCAAAAGGGCTCTTTTTTTTTTTTTTTTTTTTAATGTACATTTTTTACATCATGAGGACTACAGAAGAAGTTAATATTTTAGATAGCTATATTAGAAGTAATGTAGTCAGCACGCGTTGGGTCTTGTTTAGAACCTTTAATGTATATAAGTTGCTCGATTGCAGTTGATGTACATGTAAAAGTTTTGAATTTCTAGTATTCCATCCTAACAAAAATATAAGGTCATCGTGCATATTCATAATTTTTGTGAAATAAAGGTAACAACAAATGAATTTATGATTTACTTTAGTAGTATGCTCCATTAGATCGAAAACCAAAATTAAGACAATACATGATGCGTAAGAAAATGGCTGCCCATGAGCCATTTTTAATCTTGTCATCGTTTTTAATTTATGGTATATTGTGAAAATGAGGGAACATGGACCAAAAGCAAAAATTTAGCTGAGTGCATAGTTTAGTGGAGGAAGGTTATTCTCTTGAAGTGGTTGCTCATAACATAGTTTACTAGTTAAAAAGAGCAACGGTTCTCAAGGAAGTCAGCTTTTCCTTAAGAATCGATTTGGAAAAGGGGATCTACAGGAGGGGGCGGGCCAGACTGAGAGAGAGAAAGATAGGGAGGGGGGGGTTTTGGGGGCGAACGGCACCGGAAGGGGGGCCAGACCAAGAGAGAAAGAGAGAGGAGGGGGGTGGGGGGCGAACGGTAATGGGAGGTGGGGCGGGGATGTGGGGGCCAGACCGAGAGACAGAGGGGTGGGTGAAACAGAGAGAGGGAAGGGGGAGGGTATTTTAGTAATTTTATTATAAAAATAGTCATTTCAAAAAGATTTCATTAAAAATTTAACGGAATTTGACGGAAAGGACTATAACAGCCAAAAAATAATAATTTAGGGTCACTCGGAAAAAAAAAAAAAAAAAGAATAGGGATCAAACCGTCACCTTTGCAAGAGTTCAAAGACTATTTAGGCCAATTACTCTAAACCCAAAACATTGCTAATTTCAATTTAGAGACGAGTTATACTCTCTATGACTTCTTGGTGAAGAAATTGCTAACCGGAGTTCATCTTTCACGCAAACTATTTCTAGGACTTGTGTTTTGTTTGCTCTAATTGCTTAAGGTTTTGCAGATATTGACTATGCATTATGCAAGTTTCTTCTGTTGTTAAATTGAAAATTAAAAATGAAAAGGGCATTCATGCTTTAAAGAACAAACTTTAATATTAAAAATCTGAAATTTAGTAAAATTTAGCTCATCATTGACAAATATGAGATGCTGATATCTGGAAGACGTTTGTTTTGATATCCTTGGCAAGCTTTTTTCATATACTAGAACTTTTGCAATCCGACCTCTTTTTGCAGGCGTTATGTCTCGAATAAACTCTATCTGTTTGCTCATCTTTAAACTCACCGTCGATGCTCTTGTCGTTGGAGTAGCCGGCAATGGCGCGGGTGAGAAAATAGGGAGGTTCGAAGGGTTAATCGCCGAAGAGTTGATCATCCACTTAAGTGACAGAACTGACCATCCTACAAGTAAACATCTTGTTTCTATATGAAATTCTAAACCAAGCTTTTTCACAAACACCTTGTGTGTAAAATTACTAAACGATTTCCTCAACGGAAACATAAAAAATCACAAGCCGAAATTTCAAACAAATTAAAATTTCCATCTTTGAAACACAACTAAGCCAGTTCTGTGTTTCCCATCCTTCCTTGTCACATTTCGAAAACTCAACCAAAAAAAAAAAAAAAAAAAAGAAAAAAAGAAAAAAAAAACTCCAAACTCCAACTTTCAGATAGAAATAACAAGAAATTGAACGATAAAGCACGTGGTAATTTGAAAATAGAGAGAGCAAAAATGGGAAAAAAAAAAGATTGACAAAAAGTACACATGGCAATTAGTAATATATAATAGATGTAACTCTGTCATTAATAAATTAACAGTTAAAATATTAATACAACCGTCAAATTAAATTGTAGTTCCTATATAGTAAAAAGGAACAACTACTGGTGTTGAGATTTTCTAAAATCTCGAACAAAAAAATTCACACGCCATGTCTCCCAAATAAAAAATTCACCTAGGACCCACGAAACAGGCAAAGCTTAGTGCTAATTTGTCTTTTTTTTTTTTTTTTTTTTTTTTTAAATTTTTCCCAACCATCTTTCCCCCTAATGACGACTTAAGTAGAAAGTTAGATGAGCTATTATGAGCGGCAAGTCTAACACAAAACCTTAATATATATAATATATATATATATATATATATAATATTTATAGCTTGTTTGGTACACCATCTCAAATCATTCAACTCAAATTTTTTTTTTTTATCTTTTTCCCAAAAAGTTTTTGTCTTTTCTGAAAACTCAAAAAAATTTACTATTAAAACTTAAAAATTTCCTATCAAACTACTCCACCAAACGGGCTGTTAGAGGAACTCTTATTTGATATTTTTCTTATACGTTATTTCTAACGTGAATTGTGTTATATTATACTAATCAAGTCATTCAAATAAATATAACAATTTTAAATAATATTTAAATAATTTTGGTTTCTTTTTATTTTTGTACCAATATCTGAATATTATAATCACATGGTAAGCGGCATCCCCTAGAAGAGAGAGATATATATATATACACGCAAGCAGATTCATACTCTGTCACAAACCGTCACACGCAGATATGGAGCTCCTAGTCCAATTCCTTCTCTTCTCCATACCGATTTTCTTCCTCTTCATCCGACCATTTTTCCTTAAATCCAACACCAAAAGCACACTTCCTCCAGGTCCAAAAGGCATTCCAATACTTGGCAACCTCCTCCAACTAGGCCCCAGACCTCATGAGTCCCTCTCCGAGATGGCCAACGTCTACGGCCCCCTCATCGCCCTCCGCCTCGGCTCCGTCACCGTCGTCGTCGCCTCCTCCCCCGACATGGCCCGCGAGCTCCTCCACACCCACGACCAGTCCTTCGCCAACCACCACCTCCCCGACTCCGTCGCCTCGCAGCCAAACCCCGAAGGAACCCTAGCTTGGGTCCCCGGCGACCATCGCTGGCGCAACCGCCGCCGCATCTGCAACACGCAGATGTTCACAGCTCAGCGGCTCGACATCCTCGGTCACTTCCGCCACCGGAAGGTCGAGCAGCTGGTCGGACACATCCGCAAGCACTGCGAGCCCGCCGCGAGGCCCGTCGACATAGGGGCGCTGGCCTTCGCGTCGACTCTCAACCTGATATCCAACACGATATTCTCCGTCGACGTCATCGACCCGGAGTTCGACACGGCGGAGGAGTTCAAGGAGGTGGTGTGGAAGATCATGGAGTACGCTGGGAAGCTGAACCTTTCGGATTATTTCCCGGCGCTGAAGAGGTTTGATCTGCAGCGCGTGAGGAGTCATGTTAGGGTTTCGTACCTGAGATTGCATGAGATATTTGAGGAAATTATTTCCAAGCGTTTGGAAGGTAGAAAGAAGGATAAGAAGAACAGACATGAAGATTTCTTGGACGTGCTTCTTGATCAGTGCGATGAGAATAGCTCTGGATTTAGCCTCGAAACCATCAAGCCGTTGATTCTGGTGAGGACTTTTGATCATGATCTCGTTGATTGTTTATTTCTATTTTTTATATGATTATAGAGATCTTACAACATACATTTTGAAAAATATCTGGAAAAGGGTGTCCAAAATTTGAACATGATTAAGTCATGTCGGACAGTTGGATTTATAACTTCTTCTATACATCATCATGACCATAAGTTGATTTCATGATAATTATATTTTTTATTCGTATTTATCTTTCTTACCGACAATTATTAAATAGTATTCTTTTATTTTTAATTTTACATAAATTTATAAATACATCAACTAGTTATTATAAACTATTTTAAAATTTACAACGCCATATATATATATATATATATATATATTCAAGTCTCTCATAAATCCTCTTTTATATGTAGATCCATCATCCATTTTACTTTTCTTTTTCTCATTAAGATTTAAAATTTTTTTTGAAGAATGGCTTATTAATTAAGGTGTCTGAAAATATCTAATATATTTTGTGATGATGTGTTGTCTTTTCCATTCTTCTTAATTAATTCTGATCGATGACCAAACTCGTTGTGTCGCTATCTAGTCATATACGATATTAGGGGAAGGTGGAACCATTTTTACACTAATTATTGGATAGTGCTGCTAGAAACAATATTTTAATACACTAGTATCTAGTCATATTAAGCAATTTTAAGTAGTAACGTTATAAAATACTTTAATATCTTATATTATCAACAAAAAATAATATCAAGCTATCACGACTAATGTTTCTTCCTTTCACCAAATACTTATAAGGGCATTACGTGACAATAAATGTTTTGTTACGTGACAAATAAATGTTTTGAAGTACAATACACGTTACAAATAATTAATATATTACCTATAATTTAATATCTGCAATACTTGAAAAGTAAACCTAACCAGCTGTTATTATTTTATTGAAAAGTAAAACCCCTGTACTGTTAGATCGTTGACATTTACGAACCGGATGCATATAAAAAATTGAACTTAATACTTCGGTAAGATTTGAAAGAAAATATATGGGAAATTATAGTTAAATTATGTTTAAAATCATGTTACATTTTATGTGACAACAATGTTGATAAAATAAATAAACAAATAAAAGTAAACTCCAGTACTGTGTTTATATACTGTTAGACCATTGGCATTTACAAATGGATTATATATATATATATATATGTATATACATACATATATGAATTCAAAGTTTTGAGCTTTATATTTTTTGGTTGTCATGGGTAAAATTACAATTATATATTTTATTGTATATATCTTATCATGAATATATGATGCGTTTGATTCGTCAGTTAGAGATAAAATTTTTAAGTTAGAGGTGGTTGATTTTTTGAAAACTAGTTATAATTTTATTAAAATTTTCAGAAAATGACAAAAACTAAGATGAAAATTTTGAGTTGGAGATGTCGAATCAAATGGAGGCATAATGATGTAATTATGGCTAAAGAGACATGATGTCAAAAACCACCATTTTTACAATTGTAGGATTTGTTCCTTGGCGGGAGTGACACCTCCGGGCAGACGACTGAATGGGCGATGGCGGAGCTTCTTCGAAAACCCGAGGTATTACTAAAAGCACAAAAAGAACTCCAAGAAGTAATTGGCACTCAACAACACATCAAAGAATCTGACATAGATCGTCTCCCATACATCCAAGCAATAGTAAAGGAAACCTTGCGTCTTCACCCGGCAGTGCCGCTTCTCTTGCCCTACATCGCCGGAAACGACGTCGCGGTGAACAGCTACACAATCCCGAAAGGAAGTCAGCTCCTTGTCAACGTGTGGTCTATAGGGAGGAACCCTAAGTACTGGCGGGATGCGATGTCGTTTTTGCCGGAGAGGTTTGTGGGCTCAAGCGTGGATTACAAAGGAAGAGATTTTGAGTACATTCCGTTCGGCGCAGGACGGAGGATTTGCCCCGGGTTACCTCTGGCCAACCGGATGGTTACCTTGATGCTGGCTTCTATTCTCCATTCGTTTGATTGGAAGCTTCCAGAAGGAACCACTCCTGAGAATCTTGACATGAGAGAGCAATTTGGTATCACGTTGAAGAAAGCCGTCCCACTTTCTGCAATTCCCTTCTTGAAGAAAACGTCCTAGTTTATAATGTGAGAAAATTAATGCTAAAGAGTACATATACAGTGGCACTGTAACATATGTGTATTTTGTGTGTCTGTTTATGAAGTTTTCCTAAGCCCAATGTTAATTAGTCCCAGTATCCTTAAAAATAAGTACATTGATTCATGGCAATGTATATATTTGTATGGTTCACTTCTAGCTTGATGATGACAAGCATTAATGCAAATAGTGTACGGCGTTGTTTCGTATTTTATTATTATTATTGTTATTATTATCATTAGTACTTCATTTCGTTTTATTTTAACTAAATAGTAGAAATTTAAACTGTACACACCTTGTGATTTTTTTTATTTGAACGAATATGTTTTATTGATATTAAGATGGCTTGATGAGTAAATGGGGGGTGGGGGGACTTCGAATACGTGATATTAGAATAATAATTATGTCATGTTTCTCGATAGGATTACGTGTTAGTCTCATTGTCTGAAGTTCATATTAGTTATGATGTTTAATATCATTGATATCTCATAATTATTTCTCAACAATAAAAAAATGTAATATGAGAAAGATAACAAGATTAAAAAAAAAAATCATAAAGGAATAACAATTGAGTAACATTTATTACTTTCTAGTATTTACTTATCTATTAAATTATATAATTATGAAAAATATTCTAGTTCAATAAGTGTAACTGTTAACTTAATCTTATCAATGTGAATACAAAAACGTCTTATTTCATAATTAAACAATCATTGGCAAACAATATAAGAACTTATTAAAGATATATATATATATATATATATTAAAATAAATTTTGTATCCATATGCTATAGTAGAGATCAATCAATAACAAGGAAATTCAGGGATTGACATTTTCTTTTCTCATTTTCTATATTATGTGGAACATATACTAAATTCTTATTATTAGTTTTGTAAGTAAATAAATGATTATATGAGAAAAGAAATCACTATTAATTGTTCTCCACTTTTTTGATTATGCAATGTAAAATGTCCCTAATGTTTTTCTTTGTCGATCTGTAGGTCTTCTTTATTTTATGTCCTAGCTTTAAGTACGTTATATAGTGTTGGACATAGGTGATGTGGCATCCTTAATAGATTCAGTATAGTTTATTTATTAAAATCCCACGTTTAGTAGATAATCCTCAACTAGTGAGTTATCTAGGATATCCATACCTAATAGATACCTTTTAAATAAGCCCATATATATATATATATGTATATATATATATATATCTCTCTCTCTCTCTCTCTCAAAGTAGAGAAAAGACCTCATTCAAATTTATTTATTTATTTATTTTTTTTTTGGGGGTATCTCCTCTTTCTTTTTCCCTCTTTCACGTTTTCTCTAGAAGGTTTCTTCGGTTGTGAAAATTTTGTGGTTTTTGTTTATTATTATTTTTTTAAAATTTTTTTGGTCAAATGGGGTGTGATATATTAGTAGATTGCTGATCTTATTTCGTTGTTTACAGCGATTGCGCGAAGCTTCTGGTGACGTTGCATTCGACGGCTTCGAAAAATAAGCTTCGGGGTGTATATAGGAAGTATGCAATTACAGAGAGAGGATCTGTGGCAACGCTTACACCGGCTCAAGCTCTCTTGCCTGCTGAGGGTGGTTCTGGATCAATTTGAGAAAAGAGAATGAATGGAAGAGTTAATTCTTTTTACTAGAATTTTTTATTTTTTAAAAATTTGGTGGAGAGATGATGAAACTAATTTGTTTTTCACTGGGTTGTTATTTTGGTGACAATCAATTTGCTTCTTTAGCAAATTGGCCTATGTTTTACTCACTTTGATTCAAAGAAATGATATCTTTCATTTTTCTTTAATTTTATGTTCATTTTTTTTTTTTTCAATATAATGTTGAAACATGGGCTTGAAAAATAGATGCTCGTTTTTATCTGGTAGTTTGTCGTTTTGATCTTCTATGGCCGTGTTGAGGAACATAAATAGGCATAGATCCGAACGACAATATCATTTGTACGCTCGCATATAAAAACAAAAATAGGAGCCAAAAGCCGATGAGAGATGACCAAATGACAAAAAGGGTGTAAACGGCAATAAAAACGATAAACGAAACTAGAAAATGGCAACGAAAAGCATAGAAACGACAAACTACCATATCAAAACGACAGACAAAAATATCATTTGTACGCTCGCATATAAAAAGAAAAATAGGAGCCAAAAGCCGATGAGAGATGACCAAATGACAAAAAGCGTGTAAACGGCAATAAAAACGATAAAAGAAACTAGAAAATGGCAACGAAAAGCATAGAAACGACAAACTACCATATCAAAACGACAGAGAAAAATAGGCATAGAAGATCAAAACGACAAACTACCAGATAAAAGCTACAGACAAAAATAGGCATAGAAGATCCAAACGACAATACGGAAAAGGTACACAAAATGACAGACATTATAGGCATAGATCCGAACAACAATATGATTTGTACACTCGCATATTACAAGAAAAATAGGAACCAAAAACCGACGAGATATGACCAAATGACAAAAAGGGTGTAAACGGCAATAAAAACGATAAACGAAACTAGAAAACGGCAACGAAAACACGACAAACTATGCAACGACATTATGGAAAAATAACAAAAAGGATTTGGAAAATGAGTACATGAACGCCCAAGAGACTACAGCGGTATAAAAACGACAAACAATTGTAACGATAACATTTGACAAATGATACAAAAAACGACAGACCAATAAAGAGAATACAAATACGACAAACAATTGCAATGTAAAATCAAAAGGAGGGGGAACAAAGAATGAAAAAAGGGCAAGAAACGGATAATAAGATAGAAGAAGACGATATAAAAAACGACAGACCAATAAAGAGAATACAGAAACGACAAACAATTGCAACGTAAAATCAAAAGGAGGGGGGAAAAAGAATTAAAAAAAGGAAAAAAACAGATAAGAAGATAGAGAAAATCACCCTCTTATTATTCTGAACTATTTATTGCTACGGCCCCTTTTGAAACAACGTACAGAGGCGAAATTTTACAATTCTATTACAAATTGAAATAATTACACAAAAACTCTATTTTTAGAGTCCCGTTTTGAAATATGTTCATTTTTCAACAATATTATATATAAATATATATATATATCTATTGAGTCCCATTTCGAAATATATCTATTTTTCAACAATATTATGTATATGTCTATTTTTTTAAGAAATAAATATATGTAATACCTATTTTGTCTTTTTACCATAATTGATATTATTTTATTTTTATACAGATTCTTTTATTTTCTTTTATTTTTGATTTTAACGATGAGTATTTTTTGTTGATAAATTTGAATTACCTTTAATAAACAAAAATTAGTTATAAACATCAAAGAAATTATTATAAATATAAAATATTTACTATAAAGATGATGATTTGTACTAAATATTAAACACAATACAAAATATTAACGATAAAGATTGATGAATATTCATACTTTTCAAACAAAAAATCAATGAATTCTTTATGAAAAACATTTTTTTTTAATGTAATCCACTATAAATCAAAGGGTTATCATTTATGTCTTAACCAAATAAATTGAAGAATAAAACAATAAATGAAATCAAATTCTTTATTAAAAAAGTACTATTATTTTTATAAATTAGAAATGAAATCGAACATATCTTAATAAGAAAGACAGCTTCATTATACAAAATATTTTTTTGATATGTTTTTTTTCCTTATTTAGGTTTTTCTGATTAATGTGAAATATGATTTTGAGAAAATATTTTATATTTTAGTTCATTATGAATATTTACACCTTCTTTACAATTAATAAAAAATTTCAATTTTTTTTTTCGATCAATTCTTTTTACAATTTCATTAAATCACCTTTAGCCCTATTTGGTAAACATTCTTTATAATTACTCTTTTAGATATTTATGTAAATAAAAAGAAAAATGGACATATTTCAAATCAATACCTCTAATTTGGACATCTATGTAAATAATCCTTACAAATTCTCAAATTTACATCTCATTTTATCTTTCTTTCATTTTCAAAAAACTCAAACTTCAAAAGTTTATATATCAATGGCAAGAGTAACGAAATAATATTCATATTGCATATTATTTTTTTGAACACAATTTTTTCACAATTTCTTATATTACAGTTTATTTTTAATTCATATTTCAACTAAACACATATTTTTAAACCAACTACAAAATTCCAACTCCAACCATTATTCCAAACGGATCCTAAGTTTTTCATTTAAATAATTATAGAGTGTCCATTTTAGGACCCTATTTTTAAATGTCTGTTTTTATTAATGTTGTAAAAATGTCTATTCTAAAAAAATAATAATAATAAACGTTTGTAATATTTATTTTGTAATTTTATTCCATTTATCAGCATTTAGTCCTTAATTCTAATTTGAGCCTTAAGCGTGAGATGCGGGTAGGATTGGTCTACCAGTTCCACTCATACAAGTCAATCGTCATTTTTTTCCTTATTTGAAATTCTACCCATCTCTTTCTCTCTCTCTCTCTCCCTCCCCGTCGTCTTCTCCGTTGACAACCTCCAAATCGTCGCCACCTCCCGTGACCGCACCATGCATGAAGCTCTCCTATTCAACTGACCCGTAAATTATTTATAAAAAAAAAAAAAGGTAGCAACAAACCTGCTGCATTTTGATCCATTCACATTCTATCCACATGTCTTCTACTTTCCCTTTCTTATAAATACACACCTCTATCCCTTAAAAAAAAAAAAGGTATATATATATATATATATCTGTATTAAGAGCAAGGCACATCCACCTATAATATTATATTTATATACATTTAATTCTAATATTTTTTTATACACCTACTATTACCAATCTACCCTCTTATCTATTAAAAAAGCGTTTTCCTATTGGCCTTTAGATGTCAGCTTTCTTTCTGGTTTTGTCAGCCACACTCACCATGCGCACACCACCTGTCCACTAGCTGACGCATAGCCCACACCACATCTCTGTCGTTTGAGCAACGGGACCGGATTTAAAATTTATGATTATCACCAACGGTTTGAGTTGAAAAATATAATTTGAATTGAAAATTTTTATTAATTTTTTAAAAAACATTAAAACTTTTTTAGAAAATGACAAAATCTTTTTCAAAAAAAGATAAAAAGTGAGATAAAAAATATAATTTAAGTTAAATTATCAAATAAGATCTTATTATGTATATATATATTTATATATTGCGTTTCTTTACTTTCTCACCTTTTTTTTTTTTTTTTTTTGTTTTTTCAATGTCGGAGTAGCTTTAGTATAACAAGACATATTTATCAAAAAGATAAGCCAAATAAAAAAATGAGGAATGCAAGAGATGCAAAACGTATTCCCCGTTTAATTCATTCAAGAAATGCAAAACATAGTTTCCTTTTAATTTTTTTTTATCATAATTAATCTATTCTTTTTATCACTATGTGTTCATTTTGTTTTTCAACTTATTATTTCGCATGTTCAACATTCCATTTTATTTTGTAACGAGATTTAATTGCTTCTTTATAGTAAATACAATAAACATGTCATATTTTTCAATTATAATTAATTAGATTAATTGATGCTTTCTAATAAAATTTGTTTCATTTTTTAAGTTTGCTTCTATTTCACTTGAAGCTACGAACTAAGGTAGCTCCCCGACTTCTTTGTCCAGGCGTTTTGATTGTCTTACTCAATCACCTCTGCTACATGCATACTACTTTCTTTTCTTTCCGCTAGATTCAAAGAATGGTTCCAATTCAGTGCAACGGAAGCTGATTCGTTTGCTTACCCTGCTTGGCCTAGCTAGTTTTCTTTCCTTTGGCTTACATAATTTCCGCAATTACGTTCCTTCAATGGTCCGAATCTGACCTTTAACCGTCTCTCCTCTTTGACTTGAAGGCAACAAAGTGACACACAACAACTTCGTGTCTACCAATCAACTGGAGATTTCAACTACAATGAGCCCCGAATTGGGGGAGAGGTTATAGTTTCCCAATAGGTGATTGCTTTACCAAACTCATGTACAACTTCCTTCACGCAATTTTTCATTTGTTTATTTTCGATTCTTAATATGAAAGAATATTGTCGTCTTTATAAGTGTTGTTTTAGACATTCCTATTAATAAAAGGAAAAACTGGATATTTAATTTTTAACACATTGACTCCTATTTTGGCACATACATAAATAACTTTTACGATTTTAGTACTTTATTAACCTCTAGACTTTTCTATTTTTACAAAGTGCTCATTCAGTTTTCATTTTTAATAATTTTGGTAACTAATAAAAAAAAAAAAAATCTTGAATCGTCAAGGAAATGCTTACAACTACCTCAGCGTTTTTTGCATTTTATCCCTTTTTTTTATTTTATTTTATTTTTTTAAGTTAGAGAGATGGGAGTAAATTCGTCACGGAAATGCTTACACCTCGTGGTTTTTGCATTTTACCTTTTTATTTTATTTTATTAGAGATGGAGATCTCTTCTTCTTTTATTGAAATGATCAAGTATGAAATTACACTTTCAATCAAAGATAAAATTTTCATACAAAGACAAAGAGGTTGGGTAAATAAAATCCACTGTCTATTTCTTATAATTAATTATTTAGAATTTGAACGACAAATTATAACCTATAACAACACCTCTCATATTTTTTCATGCTTAGATAAACTGATCTCTTGACTTTAATTTTGATATCTTAGTAAAAAAAAAAAAAAAAAAAAACTGTAAATTTGATAATTTAGTCTGGTCACTTTCTTTTTTTTGTTTTGTTTTTGTTTTTGTTTTGGTCATTTGTTTGATAAGGGCTATCAACTTTAGATTACGTTGTAATGATTTGACAAGTTCAATGGACTAATTATCCAAATTCAAAAGTTCAAAAACTGAATAATGAATTAAAAAGTTCAAAGAGATGGTGTTTAAATCTTTAAAGCTGAGAGAAATGGTTGAATTGTTAATTAACTTTGGGAGCGTAGCCACTAGGGCTAGTCTAGTGGTGAGGGTGAAGTGGGTTAAGAGTTTAGAATGTTTGTCTTATGTTCGAACAAGCGTATAATATTAATAATAGAGTAATAGTGGAATAAAAGGATCACATGGGTGCATACCAACAACAAAAAAATAAAATAAAAAATTAACTTTGGAAGCGTTCCACCAAAAAAAAATAATAATAATAAAATTTTTGAAGCTTTGAGGGACGGAAATCTTATTTGTAAACATGTCATTTTGTTTCATTTCATTTTCTTTTATTGAAATTTTTAAAAATAAACTTAGGAATTCTTAAATCGAAGCATGAATAAATTTTTAAGTAGTAAAAGAATTTAACTAATAAGGTGATTTCAGCATGACAATACATGCGAAGCACGTTCTCAAACTAGTAAAAATAATAAAGAGAAATATTATGATAAGACATTTTATTTTGTATTTTTAATAAAAACTATTTTTTTAAGTTACTGGATTAGTTTTTCATCAGTTTATTCTATGACCCAATCAGTTTTGTATAGTGCATTATAAATATTTAACGTTGACATTCTTGTATTAGACTATTAAAGAATTAATTTGACACTTAAGCAATAGTTGCTACTGATTATGCAAGATACGAAATACATGAAGTCGTACAGTGGATTATTAAATATTATAGCCCGTTTGGTGGAGTAGTTTGAGTTAGGATTTTTAAGTTTTAACAGTAAATTTTTTTGAATTTTCAGAAAAGACAAAAAACTTTTTGGGAAAAAGACAAAAAAGAGTTTGAGTTAAATGGTTTGAGATGGTGCACCAAACAGCCTATTAGTTCGATACGTTTAGACAATTGGTACAACGCATATTTGCATGATCAATATTGTCTCCACGCTCCTTTTAAGATCAATTCCCGAATTTTAAACCATTCTCAATTATTTTCTTTATTTAGTTTTAACAAATGTTACTTTAATTTGTGGTATGAAATTTGAAGTTGCACTTAAACTATTTTATAAAATTTCTGTTTATAAGAAACAAAAAGTTAAAAAATGGTCTCACTTAACCCTTTTTGTTTCAATTTGTGTTGAAAATAAACAAAAAAGACGACGTAATGACATATCTACCGTACTTAATTTTTTTCTTTTAAAGTTCTTTTTAATTAAAAAAATTTAGGGGCTACTACATAAGACTAATTTTAAAATGTAGAAGGTAGATTTTTTTTAAATTCTAGAAATTGAGTGAGATGATCTTGAAATTGAGGGGGGGGGGGTAGTTAATAATATATATTTTTTAATCCTATCATAATTAGAGAATTTCATCACTAATCAGACGCTCTTTTCCCTTTTCTTTTTTCTTTTTTCTTTTTAGTTAGGGCGCCTAATGGCAAGCTTTTAATTCTTTAAGTTAGATGTAGATGAACTGAGTTAAACAAGCAGAATAAAACCGTTCTTCCATATTTTTAAAAATGGAGAAAAATGTTAAAAAATTTAGGAGTTTTTTCCGAGTTATTATTATTATTTTAACTAATTTTTCATGTTGTTTTGAACGTGAATGTTTATGTGAACTATGTGTGAATTCCAGCCGCTAGGCTAACATACAGCTATACGTAGCTAATACTATAAATATATAGTAATTATAGTTTAACTGTAGTGATTATAATCTAACGGTTATTTCACATCTTACTCTATTCCTTACAAATTCAAAAACATAGTATACTGTTAATATATGCATATATATATATATATATTTATTTATTTATTTATTTGAAAATCGTAGGTTGATCCGAATGCCAAAATTAGAGTGACTTGTACACGTTTTTTTTTTTTTTTTTTTTTTTAAAGACTCTATATACATATATTCTTTAGGAGGTTTACTAACTTTTGTACGCACAATCCCAGATTGCACCTGCAATACCTTCCATATATAATCCTACCCAAATCTACTCTTAATTTATTGTTGGTCGTTGACAAATATCAAAGTAATTAGGATTTTCAAAAGATATATAGATTTATATCTATAACATGACTTTATGAGTATGTCTTGTGATATGATAGTGAATTTTAACACTTTAGTAGAAAAACTACTCTTTAATATTAGTTTTTTTGGTTTTTTTTTTTTTTTAAATTTTGGAGTGGGGGATTTGAATTCCTCATTTTTAGGTAAAGTTAGGTGTGGTTTTATCATCACTTAATTAAATCTGATGATAAATCTGACTTTTTTTATACTAACTGTCATCAAATAGCTACTAGCTAGCATATGCCAATTGAATAGAAAATAATATTTTTAAAATTTTGACGTTGGTTGTTATTGATTGTTATGTTGATCTTCCCATTTAATCAATACAGTATAAGTTCCATTTTAAAATTATTTTATAATTAAAAGTTTAATTTTAAAAAGATTTAAGGCTTAATTAAATTAGAGTATATTGTTTGTCTAACTAGTGCTAGAGGAAGTTGGTTTTTTTCCTCCTCTAGTTGTCGCACTAAAGTTTAAGTTGTTAGACTTTGGAGACCATTTGGTTCGCCAGTTGGAACTAAACTTTTCTAACTCATTTTTTCTTTTTCTAAAAATTCAACAAAAATTTTAACTAGTTTTTAAAAACTCAAACAACTTTAACTCAAAAAGTTTAATTCCAACAGGTGAATCAAACACAATCTTATTAGTTCATGATTCAAAAGTAGTTGTTACACTCATCCATTTGACCATTAAAATTCAATCAAACAACAAAAAAAAGTTGTTCCCACTGGATAAAAAAATAAATGTGACTTACCATTGAAGTGCCTTAATAACTATGACAAATACTATATATAATATTTGGAATAACACTTATTTCATTGAAATACAATATAATAAGGCGATTGCCAAGTTTGTGACTATTGATGAAACATGAAAATGACAATATATTTGTGAAATACAATATATTTCACTAATGGTTAAGAAACATGAAAATGACAATATATTTGTGAAATACAATATATTTCACTAATGGTTAAGAAACATGAAAATGACAATTGATGGTTTTTTCCCCTCCTCATGGGATCCCATGCACATTTATTGTCTGGCACGCAATACCCTTCCCTTTCTAATGGTTAAGCTTATCGTTTGTGATAGTAAATTCAAATAATGATTCTCCTATTCAAATGTCAAAATGTTTAACTAAATGGGATGTTCTAGCACATTAAGCATGTTATTTTCATTTTTTTTGTGCCTAACAGAAAATCAACATTGACATTTGTAATCCTAACTTGCGTTTGATTCACTGATTAGAGCTAAATTTTTTGGGTTGGAGTTGTTTGACTTTTAAAAAAATTAGTTAAAATTTTTTATTGACTTTTTAGGGAAAAAAAAAAAACAAAAAATAAGTTGAAAAAGTTTAACTCCAATTGGTGAATCAAAACGGGAAGTTTATTGCACACAGCTAAAGTTTACTTTTACAAAAATCTAAATTTTTTGGATTGGAGTTGTTTGACTTTTAAAAAAATTAGTTAAAATTTTTTGTTAACTTTTCAGGAAAAAAACAAAAAACAAAAATAAGTTGAAAAAGTTTAATTCCAATTGGTGAATCAAAAGGGGAAGTTTATTGCGCACAGCTAAAGTTTACTCTTTACATAAGAAGAGAGACAGTTTTGAGACAACCATTTAGAAAGACAAATCAAGAGGATATAGAGAGACGGAGTGGTTGTAGGTACAATAATTTTGTGATAATTATACCTTTAATTGATCAAAACTGTTATGAGTTGGGAGAAGAGAGAGAGAGAATTATTGGCCTTTTTTTTTTTAATTAAAGAAAGCAAAGAAGGTTCGCAGATATAAAAAATGAAAAAACTTTTAAAAAAAATTGCAAGGGATTCATAGCATAACTAGGTAGAAAGGCACATGCAAGGCACGTGCTTCGTATTCTTCATAAAAAATAAAGGCATAATTAAGAGATTACATTTGATTTTCGCATTTGATTTTTTTTTAATTTTTTTTATTTTGCTAAAGAAGTGATTGACTTTAATTGCATTTGTCAAAGAAAGCTTGATTTATTTCATTTTATTTGTATTTTTATTTTTATTTTGTGATTTTGAGTTGGACACATCCAAAATTCTTTAAAAATTTTTTTTTTTCTATAGACGTTTCGGAATGGTCTTTACTAATCAACTAATTTGTTGTATAGATTAGTAGTAAAACAATGCATTATCGATGGAAATCAGACGCATCTGAGGTGAGGGCTTATGACAAACAGCAACATTAACTGAAAAAAATCACTTCGTAATGGCAATCACTTATTTGCCAAGTTAGGAAAAAAAGCGTACTTTTTTTTCGAAATAACATAGGAATAGAAAAAAATTGCTTCTAAGTTTGCGAACTTTGTGAATCTTTTGGTAATTGAGGTCGATGGCATTCGTTTATGAGTCAAAAAAACTTTTTATTAAAATTTTTGCATTCTTGACTGACACATTCGAAATCCTTCATGTGTCTAATACATTGAACTATAAAAGACTACCAATATCAAATTAAAAATTATTTGAAGGTTAATAGAACAATAAACAAATCTAAAGAGGTCTAGGGAAAACAAGGTATTTCTTTTCAAACATGTATATTAATTATAATTACACTCAAAAAACGAGTCACATAGTCATAGCTGCTTTTTTATAGCAGCTAATGTAAGTAATATTTATCAACAAACTACTAAATAACATACACACACATAAGTACGTCAAAAGGGTTCAAAAGGGCTTTTTTTTTTTTTTTTTTTTTTTTCCTTTTATGTACGTTTTTTACATCATGAGGACTACAGAAGATGTTAATATTTTAGATAGCTATATTAAAAGTATCGAGTAACTGACTAATCATATACTTGTAGCCAACACGCGCTTGTTTAGAACCTTTAATGTATATAAGTTGCTCGATTGCAGTTGACGTACCTGTAAAGTCTTGGATATCTGGTATTCCATCCTAATAAAAATATAGGTCATCGTGCATATTCATAATTTTTGTGAAATAAAGGTAACAACAAATGAATTTATGATTTACTTTAGTATTATGCTCCATTAGAATGAAACCAAACCTAATACAATACATGATGTGCAAGAAAATGGCTGCCCGTGAGCCATTTTGAATCTTGTCATAGTGTTTAATGTATGGTATATTGTGAAAATGAGGGAACATGGACCAAAAGCAATGCATAGTTTAGTACACTACTACAAAAGTTAACTTACACGACGGAAAATACACGACGGTTTTTGTGAAACCGTCGTCTTAAACAAGATTACACGACGGTTTGATAAAACCGTCGTGTAAACAAAGGATTACACGACGGTTTTCATAGAACCGTCGTGTAATCCGACAGCATTTCAAAAAAAAAAGAAAAAAAAAAGGATTACACGACGGTTATATAAAACCATCGTATAATCCTCCGAAAATTTTTAAATTTTTCAAAATTTCAAATAAAAAAAAAAGGATTGCACGACGGTTTTGAGCAAAACCGTCGTGTAATCCTCCGAAAATTTTTAAATTTTCAAAATTTTCAAATTTTCAAAATTTTCAAATCTTCAAATTAAAAAAAAAAGGAATTAAACGACGGACATTATGTCCGTCGTGTAATCCTCCGAAAATTTTTTAAATTTTCAAATTAAAAAAAAAAAGGATGTTTTATACCAGGGTCGTGTAAAGTGGACTTTACACCAGGGTCTTTTATATGTCCGTCGTGTAAAGTCTGCTTTACACCACGGTCTTCGATATGTCCGTCGTGTAAAATACGCTTTACACCACGGTCTTCGATATGTCCGTCGTGTAAAATACGCTTTACACGACGGTCTTTATATGTCCGTCGTGTAAAGTCCTCTTTACACGACGGTCATTATATGTCCATCGTGTAAAGTTCGCTTTACACAACGGTCTTTATATGTCCGTCGTGTAAAGTCCGCTTTACACCACGGTCTTCGATATGTCCGTCGTGTAAAGTCTGCTTTATACCACGGTTTTCGGTATGTCCGTCGTGTAAAATCAGCTTTACACGACGGTCTTCTATATGTCCGTCGTGTAAAGTCCGCTTTACACGACGGTCTTTTATATGTCCGTCGTGTAAAGTTCGCTTTACACCACGATTTTTCTACTTAAATACGGGATTACACGACGGTTGTTAACCGTCGTGTAAATTTGAGATACCACGACGGTTCATATAACCGTCGTGGTATCTTCCACGACGGTGGATTACACAACGGTTCTGTAACCGTCGTGTAAACTTTGCACGACGGTCAAAAACCGTCGTGTAATCCTCTCTTTTTAGTAGTGGTAAGAGCTAGGAGGATAAAGGATTTAAAAATTTAGCTGAGTGCATAGTTTAGTGGAGGAAGGTTATTCTCTTGAAGTGGTTGCTCGTAACATAGTCACTAGTTAAAAAGAGCAGCGGTTCTCAAGGAAGTCAGCTTTTCCTTCATAATCGATTTGGAAAAGGGGATCTATAGGAGGGGGCGGGCCAGACTGAGAGAGAGGGAGGGAGGGAGGAGGGGGGAAAGGGGGGGGGTTGGGGGCTAACGGTGCCGGAAGGGAAGGTGGGGATGGGCGGGCCAGATCCAGAGAGAAAGAGAGAGGAGGGGGGTGGGGGACGAACGGCAACGGAAGGGGGGGGGGTGTGGGGGCCAGACCGAGAGAGAGAGGCGAGGGGTAGGGTATTTTAGTAATTTTATTATAAAAATAATCATTTTAATAAGATTCCATTAAAAATTTAACGGAATTTGACGGAATTTGACGGAAATGAATGTAACAGCCAAAAAATAAAAGTTTAGGGTCACTCGGAAAAAAAAAAAAAAGAATAAGGACCAAACCGTCACCTTTACAAGAGTTCAGAGATTATTTAGGCCAATTACTCTAAACCTAAAACATTGCTAATTTCAATTTAGAGACGAGTTATACTCTCTATGACTTCTTGGTGAAGAAATTGCTAACCAGAGTTCATCTTTCACGCAAACTAAGACTTGTGTTTAGTTTGCTCTAATTGCTTAAGGTTTTGCAGATATTTATCATGCATTATGCAAATTTCTTCTGTTGTTAAATTGAAATTTTAAAATGAAAAGGCCATTCATGCTTTAAAGAACAAACTTTAATATTCAAAATCTGAAATTTTGTAAAATTTAGCTCATCATTAACAAATATGAGATGCTGATATCTAGAAGACGTTCGTTTTGATATCCTTGGCATGCTTTTTTTCACATACTAAAACTTTTGCAATCCAACCTCTTTTTGCAAGCGTTATGTCTCGCATAAACTCTATCTGTTTGCTCATCTTTAAACTCACTGTCGATGCTCTTGTCGTTGGAGTAGCCGGCGATGGCGGGGGCGAGAACATAGGGAGGGTCGAAGGGACAATCGTCGAAGAGTTGATCATCCACTTAAGTAATAGAACTGATCATCCCACAAGTAAACGTCTGGTTTCTATTTGAAATTCTAAAGCAAGCCTTTTCACGAACACCGTGTGTGTAAAATTACTAAACGATTTCCTCAACGGAAACATAAAAAATCACAAGCCAAAATTTCAAACAAATTAAAATTTCCATCTTTGAAACACAACGAAGCCTGATTCTCTGCTTCCCATCTTCCCTTGTCACATTACGAAAACTCAACCAAGATTTAAAAAAAAAAAAAAACCGACGACAACGACAACAACTCCAACTTTAGGATAGAAATGACAAGAAATTGAAAGATATTGTATTTAGAAAATAAAGAGGGTAAAAATGGGAAAAAAAATATTGACAAAAAGTACATATGGCAGTTAGTAATATATAATAGATGTAACGCTGTCATTAAAAAATTAACAGTTAAAACATTAATACAACGTTCAAATTAAATTGTAGTTCCTATATAGTAAAAAGGAACAACTACTAGTGTTGAGATTTTCTAAAATCTCGAACAAAAAAATTCACACGCCACGTCTCCCTAAAAAAAAATTCACCTAGGACCCACGAAACAGGCAAAGCTCAGTGCTAATTTGTCGTTTTTTTTTTTTAATTTTTCCCTACCATCTTTCCCCCTAATGACGGCTTAAGTAGAAAGTTAGATGAGCTATTATGAGCGGCAAGTCTAACACAAAACCTTAAATATATATAAAATATTAAGAGGGACTCTTATTTGATACTTTTCTTATACGTTATTTCTAAAGTGAATTGTGTTATATTGTACTAATCAACTGATTCAAATATAACAACTTTAAATAATATTTAAATAATATTGGTTTCTTTTTTTTGTACCAGTATCTGAATATTATAATCACAAGGTAAGCGGCATCCCCTAGAAGATTGAGATATATATACACACACAAACAGAATCATACTCTGTCACAAACGGTCACACGCAGATATGGAACTGCTAGTCCAATTTCTTCTCTTCTCCATACCGATCTACTTCCTCTTCATCCGACCATTTTTCCTTAAATTCAACACCAAAAGCACACTTCCTCCAGGTCCAAAAGGCATTCCAATACTTGGCAACCTCCTCCAACTAGGCCCCAGACCTCATGAGTCCCTCTCCGAGATGGCCAACGTCTACGGCCCCCTCATCGGCCTCCGCCTCGGCTCCGTCACCGTCGTCGTCGCCTCCTCCCCCGACATGGCCCGCGAGCTCCTCCACACCCACGACCAGTCCTTCGTCAACCGCCACCTCCCCGACTCCGTCGCCGCGCAGCCAAACCCCGAAGGAACCCTGGCTTGGGTTCCCGGCGACCATCGCTGGCGCAACCGCCGCCGCATCTGCAACACGCAGATGTTCACAGCCCAGCGGCTCGACATCCTCGGTCACTTCCGCCACCGGAAGGTCGAGCAGCTGGTCGGACACATCCGCAAGCACTGCGAGCCCGCCGCGAGGCCCGTCGACATAGGGGCGCTGGCCTTCGCGGCGACTCTCAACCTGATATCGAACACTATTTTCTCCGTCGACATCATCGACCCGGAGTTCGACACGGCGGAGGAGTTCAAGGAGGTGGTGTGGAAGATCATGGAGTACGCCGGGAAGCTGAACCTTTCGGACTATTTCCCGGCGCTGAAGAGGTTTGATCTGCAGCGCGTGAGGAGTCGTGTTAGGGTTTCGTATCTGAGATTGCATGAGATATTTGATGAAATTATTTCCAAGCGTTTGGAAGGTAGAAAGAAGGATAAGAAGAACAGACATGAAGATTTCTTGGACGTGCTTCTTGATCAGTGCGATGAGAATAGCTCTGGATTTAGCCTCGAAACCATCAAGCCGTTGATTCTGGTGAGGACTTTTGATCATGATCTCGTTGATTGTTTATTTCTATTTTTTATATGATTCTAGAGATCTTACAATATACATTTTTGAAAAATATCTGGAAAAAGGGTGTCCAACATTTGAACATGATTAAGTCATGTCATACATCATCATAACCATAAGTTGATTTCATGATAATTATATTTTTGATTGGTATTTATCTTTCTTATCAATAATTATTAAATAGTATTCTTTTATTTTTAATTTTACAAAAATTTATAAATACATCAACTAGTTATTAAAAACTATTTTAAAAATTTACAACGCCATATATATATATATTCAAGTCTCTCATAAATCCTCTTTTATATATAGATCCATCATCCATTTTACTTTTCTTTTTCTCATTAAGATTTAAAATTTTTTTTGAAGAATGGCTAATTAAATAAGGTGTCTGAAAATATCTAATATATTTTGTTATGATGTGTTGTCTTTTCCATTCTTCTTAATTAATTCTGATCGATGACCAAACTCATTGTGTCGCTATCTAGTCATGTAGGGGGCAGGTGGAACCATTTTTACACTTGGATGAATTATTGGATAGTGCTGCTAGAAACAATATTTTAATACACTAGTATCTACTCATATTAAGCAATTTTAAGTAGTAACGTTATAAAATACTTTAATATCTTATATTATCAACAAAAAATAATATCAAGCTATCACGACTAATGTTTCTTCCTTTCACCAAATACTTATAAGGGCATTACGTGACAATAAATGTTTTGTTACGTGACAAATAAATGTTTTCAAGTACAATACACGTTACAAATAATTAATATGTTACCTATAATTTAATATCTGCAATACTTGAAAAGTAAACCTAACCAGCTGTTATTATTTTATTGAAAAGTAAAACCTATGTACTGTTAGATCGTTGACATTTACGAACTGGATACATATAAAAAATTGAACTTAATACTTCGGTAAGATTTGGAAGAAAATATACGTGAAATTATAGTTAAATTATGTTTAAAATCATGTTATATTTTATGTGACAACAATGTTGATAAAATAAATAAATAAATAAAAGTAAACTTCAGTAATGTGTTTATATACTGTTCGACCATTGACATTTACAAATGGGTTAAATATTTATATATATATATACATATATATGAATTCAAAGTTTCGAGTCTTATATTTTTTGGTTGTCATTTGTAAAATTACAATTATATATTTTTATCGTATATATCTTATAATGAATATAGGTTACGTTTAATTCGTCGGTTAGAGATGAAATTTTTAAATCAGAGTTAGATTGACTTTTTTAAAACTAGTTATAATTTTTATTAAATTTTTCAGAAAATGATAAAAACTAAAATGAAAAATTTGAGTTGGAGATGTCGAACCAAACGGAGGCATAATGTTTGTAATTATGACTAAAGAGACATGGTGTCAAAAACCACCATTTTTACAATTGTAGGATTTGTTCATTGCCGGGAGTGACACCTCCGGGCTGACGATTGAATGGGCGATGGCGGAACTTCTTCGAAAACCCGAGGTATTACTAAAAGCACAAAAAGAACTCCAAGAAGTAATTGGCACTCAGCAACACATCAAAGAATCTGACATAGATCGTCTCCCATACATCCAAGCAATAGTAAAGGAAACCTTGCGTCTTCATCCATCAGTGCCGCTTCTCTTGCCCTACATCGCCGGAAACGACGTCGCGGTGAACAGCTACACAATCCCGAAGGGAAGTCAGCTCCTCGTCAACGTGTGGTCTATAGGGAGGAACCCTAAGTACTGGCCGGATGCGATGTCGTTTTTGCCTGAGAGGTTTGTGGGCTCAAGCGTGGATTACAAAGGAAGAGATTTTGAGTACATTCCGTTCGGCGCAGGACGGAGGATTTGCCCCGGGTTACCTCTGGCCAACCGGATGATTACCTTGACGCTGGCTTCTATTCTCCATTCGTTTGATTGGAAGCTTCCAGAAGGAACCACTCCTGAGAATCTTGACATGAGAGAGCAATTTGGTATCACGTTGAAGAAAGCCGTCCCACTTTCTGCAATTCCATTGTTGAAGAAATGGTCCTAGTTTATAATGTGAGAAAATTAATGCTAAAGAGTACATATACAGTGGCACCGTAATATATGTGTATTTTGTGTGTCTATTTATGAAGTTTTCCTAAGCCCAATGTTAATTAGTCCCAGTATCCTTAAAAATAAGCACATTGATTCATGGCATTTTATATATTTGTATGGTTCACTGCTAGCTTGATGCTGACAAGCATTAATGCAGATAGTGTACGGCGTTGATTCGTTTTATTATTATTATTATTGTTGTTATTATCATTAGTACTTTATTTCGTTTTATTTTAACTAAACATATAGTAGAAATTTAAACTGTACACACCTTGTGATTTTTTTTATTTGAACGAATATGTTTTATTGATATTAAGATGGCTTGATCAGTAAATAGGGGGTGGGGGGACTTCGAGTACGTGATAGTAGAATAATAATTATGTCATGTTTCTTGATAGGATTACGTGTTAGTCTCATTGCATGAAGTTCATATTAGTTATGATGTTTAATATCATTGATATCTCAAAATTATTTTTCAACCATAAAAAAATGTAATGTGAGAAAGATAACATGATAAAAAAAAAAAATTAATAAAGGAATAACAATTGAGTAAAATTTATTTACTTTCTAGTATTCACTTATCTATTAAATTATATAATTATGAAAAAAATTCTAGTTCAATACGTGTAACTGTTAACTTAATCTTATCAATGTGAAAACAAAAACTTCTTTTTACATAATTAAACAATCATTGGCAAACAATAGAAGAACTTATTAAAGAT
Source organism: Ficus microcarpa (assembly GCA_025413485.1). Lineage (NCBI taxonomy): Eukaryota > Viridiplantae > Streptophyta > Magnoliopsida > Rosales > Moraceae > Ficus > Ficus microcarpa. Next base: position 15,521,449 of record CM046387.1, read on the forward strand.
ATATCTATATATATATTAAAATAAATTTTGTATCCATATGTTATAGTAGAGATCAATCAATACCAAGGAAATTCAGGGATTGACATTTTCTTTTCTCATTTTCTATATTATGTGGAACATATACTAAATTCTTATTATTAGTTTTGCAAGTAAATAAATGATTATATGAGACAAGAAATCACTATTAATTGTTCTCCACTTTTTTGATTATGCAATGTAAAATGTCCCTAATGTTTTTCTTTGTCGATCTGTTGGTCTTCTTTATTTTATGTCGTAGCTTTAAGTACGTTATAGTGTTGGACATAGTTGATGTGGCATCCTTGATAGATTTAGTATAGTTTATTTATTCAAATCCCACGTTTAGTAGATAATCCTCAATTAGTTATTTATGTAGGATATCCATACCTAATAGATACCTTTTAAATAAGCCCATATATATATATCTCAAAGCAGAGAAAAGACCTCATTCAAATTTTTTTTATTTTTATTATTTTTTTTGGGGGTATCTCCTCTTTCTTTTTCCCTCTTTCACGTTTTCTCTAGAAGGTTTCTTCGGTTGTGAAAATTTTGTGGTTTTTTTGAGTCATTGACTTTATAATAACCACACGTTGTGAGCAATCAAAAACGTGATGATCGTGTTCTTGAAAGATTGTGACTAAGAGCGATGAAGATCATACTCATGCTAATGTAGTATTATGAGTTTATCTTTAGCGAATTGAAAAATGGCTCACTCTAATTATTATTATTATTATTATTATTAGGTTTTTTTTTATCGGTACACCCTAAATTTATTTTTGATTCTTAATGAAAGAATATTGTTGTCTTTATAAGTATTGTTTTAGACACTCCTATTATTAAAAGGAAAAACTGGATTATTTTTAAAACATTAACTCCTACTTTGGCACTTGCGTAAATAAAACTTACGATTTTAGTAATTTATTAACCTCTAGACTTTTCTATTTTTACAAAGTGCTCATTCAGTTTTCATTTTTTAATAATTTTGGTAACTAAAAAAAAAAAAAGAATCTTGAATCGTATGTTAAATTATTATGATGATGTCCAAAATAATAGCACTGATTAAATTCGTCAAGGAAATGCTTACACCTGCGTCGCGTTTTTTGCATTTTACCTTTTTATTTTTTTTTATATTTTTTTTTAAGTTAGAGAGATGGGGCTTAAATTCGTGACGGAGATGCTTACACCTCGTGGTTTTTGCATTTTACCTTTTTTATTTTATTTTATTAGAGATGGAGATCTCTTCTTCTTTTAGTGAAATGATCAAGTATGAAATTACACTTTCAATCAAAGATAAAATTTTCATATAAAGACAAAGAGGTTGGGTAAATAAAATCCACGGTCTCTTTCATATTATTAATTATTTAGAATTTGAACGAGAAATTATAACCCATAACAACACCTCTCATATTTTGTCAAGCTTAGATAAACTGCTCTCTTGACTTTAAATTTGATATCTCAGTAAAAAAAAAAAAAAAACCGTAAATTTGATCATTTAGTCCAGTCACTTTTTTTTTTTTTTTTTTTGGTCATTAGTTTGATAAGGGCTATCAACTTTAGATTACGTTTTAATGATTTGACAAGTTCAATAGACTAATTATCCAAATTCAAAAGTTCAAAAACTAAATAATGAATTAAAAAGTTCAAAGAAACGGTGTTTAAATCTTTAAAGCTGAAAGAGATGGTTCAATTTGTTAATTAACTTTGGGAGCGATGCCACTAGGGCTTGTCTAGTGGTGAGGGTGGAGTACGTAGTTTAAGAGTTTAGAATGTTTGTCTCATGTTCGATGCTGGGCAAGCGCATAATATTAATAATAGAGCAATGGTGAAATAGAAGGACCACATGGGTGCATAACAACAACAAAACAAATAAAATAAAAAATTAACTTTGGGAGAGTTCCACCAAAAAATAAAAATTTTGGGAGCTTTGACGGATGGAAATCTCATTTGTAAACATGTAAACATGTCAATTTGTTTCATTTTATTTTATTGAAATTTTTAAAAATAAACTCAGGAATTATTAAATTGAAGCATACTAATAGAAATTGTGGATTACATGACGGTTTTTAACCGTCGTCGAAAGCTATTATGATGGTTAAAAAACCGTCATAAAATCCACAGTCGTGGTATGTTAGGACATACCACGACTGTTTTTTAACCGTCGTGCTATGTCTGACATATCATCACGGTTTATAACTGTCATCATAGGTCATAAGTGTCATGCTTTCTTCTAGTTGTGTGATGTAATATCTGGTTTCCATGTTGCTAATTCTTGTAGAGAATTAATACATGTGTGGTTATGTGATTCTATGAGTAAAGTTCAGTCAAGAACTTTCAGATGTGTTTTGTGGGTTTTTATAGTCTAAAAAGGCTCAAAACTGATTTTTCGGACAATAAGGAGTGAAAACTGATCATTTTAAGAAAAGTTAGAATTTTGACCGAAAAGTCAACCGTTGACCCGAAAAGTCAACGTTTGACCAAAATGGTCGAAATTAAGAATTATGAATTTTAAGATCAGTTTTTCACGAAAAAGATTGCCGAAACTCATTTTTATTAGCAGATAATGAAAATGAGACTTCGGTTATTCGCTTTTCAAATCCGGCGATTTTTCTGAGTTCATAGAGCAAAAAGGGTTTGAGAAAACGAGAAAAAGATTTTTCAACCCGATTTTCCGACGGCAAGTCAAAAAATCCAAAAACTGTAAAATAATATTTACAGTATTGGAATTTAATTTTTGAACTCGACATTTCAAGATTTTCAGTCAAAATCCAAGCTTTGGCTCAAAGAAAAGTCTAGAACAACTCTTTGTTCTTATCCTCATGATGTGGTGGCCCAATTAGCTCTTGCCAAGTGTCCATGACAACTCACAATTGGTTGTTCTCCATTTTTCCCTTGCTTGGTCGGCAAGCACAAGAAACAAGAGCAAAAAATCTTGTTCTTGGAAGCTCTTCAAGAGCTCTATAAATACCCCCTTCATCTCCTTCATTTTTATTCACAAACTAAGCAAAACTCTTGCAATTTTTCAGCAAGAAAACCGTGAGAGAGAACAAGAGAAATCAGAAAAATTTGTGAGCCAAACTTCACCTCCAACCTTCGGGTAGTCTAGGGAAAACCGTGGAAGAGAGAAAGAAAATTTTCTAGTGGCTGTTCAGCCCCTTTGCCGTGAGCTTGGAGCAGGGGAAGCCGTGGGTGAGAGCCAAAAATTTTGGGGAAAAAGTGAACCAAGGGTTCGGGTGGTGTGGCTAGCCAAGAGAGTGAGCTTGGGTGAGTGTTTTGAGGCTTGATTTTGCCTCCAAGCAAGCTTCGGATGGTTTGAGAGAAAGGGAGAAAAAAATTTTCAGCTTGGGCTAGCAGCCCCTTGAGTGGCCGAGAGAGGTGAGGAGCAGCCAAGGGAACCAAAATTTTGGTGCTTGGTGCACCTAGTGAGCCAGCCGAACCAAAGGAGAACCAAGGGGGAGCTTAGGAGCAACTTCGGGTTAGCCAAACCCTAGGCCGAATCACACCAACACTTGAGGTAAAATTCCGAAATTTTTCTCAAGTTTTTAAATTGATTTTTAAGCTTTGATATTACATGTTTTGTGTGCCAAAAATTTGTAAGGGCATGAGCCCATGCATGGTTTAAAATTCTGCCCTATGTGCTTATGGTTGCCGAGTGGTTTGATTGGTGAGACCGAGTTATGGTTTGTGTGTTTGCTTGCCTTTTTAAGCTCGGTTTTATGCTTAATTGTGCTAGAAAGCATGCTAGGGTTGATTGAGGCTTTATGTCCCCATTTAGGTCAGATTTGATGATGCTTGATTGGCTCGGATTTATGATGCTAGGTTGCTAGAAGATTTTGATGTATGCTTGATTAGTGGAACCGTGCAACCCTAGGCAATTTTAGGCTCGGTTTGACGGGTTGCACGAGCACGTGAGTTGGCTTAGTTAGCCGTGAGAGAACGCTAGACGCGCTGCATGAATTGAACCTAACTCCCGCAGTGGGCGGTCGAGCTAGAACCATCGACTTAGGCCGTAATCAATGAACCTAAAAACCGAAACTGCCTCTCGGGTCCCCTGGGAGCAGTCTCGGGAAAACGTCCCAGTTGGCTGATAGAGGCCGAATTGGCCAAAACGTAAAACACGAAAGTTGTAGACTAGGCTGTTTCCTAGGGGGTAACGCGGGCACTTTGCCAAAATAAGGCTCCAAAGGCCTACTTTTACACGAAAAACCGTAGGCGGGTCAGAAGACCCAGTTTTTGTATTCAGCTCGGTTTGGATTTAAAACTGACTCCAAACGGTAAGGAATTAGAAAAAGTATAAAACACGAAAGTTTTAGAACTCTTAGAGGGCTAGAACTTTCGTGAAGAAAGATTTTTCAAACTCAAAACGGATTTTTAACTACAACCTAAAACTTAAAAACGGTGCAGGGTTCAACATAATCCTGTGCTTGATTTTTGTAGAACCAACTTAGGGAAATTGATTTTCGGACATAACTCGCTATTTTAAGCACGGAAACTGTCCCAAAAGCAGTTTCCGACCTTAAGCCATTTTATGAAAATATAGGCCAAGATTCACGAAATTTTTACGAAGTAAGTTATAAGCTAAGTCTTTTTATGAAAGAGGTTTTTAAGTTAAAAGTTATTAAGTTTAAGCTAAGTTTTTATGAAAAGGATTTTAAGCTCAAGTTTTCAAAGGAAAGAATTTTAAGCCAAGTTTTGAAGGAAAATCGTGGAACGTATGGTAGCCGGGATTCAGCACCCGAGCTACCGGGCTTCGCCCCAAAGCCCAGAGTTGACCCGACAGGGTTGACTTTAGCACTCGTAAATGGTTGACTTTGGTTGACCAACAAGATAATAAGTTCTTATGCAAGCCCAAGGGTAGGTGGTCGACCTAACCCAATGTTTTTATAAATGGGCTAAGTATACGGAAAAGTTTTTCAAACGTAACCCTATGGGTTACAAGAGGCTTTACATTAGGGGGACATATAGCCGAAAACCCGCATGAATGTTGGTTAGTATCAACATACAATAGAGATGGACTTGAAGTCTGACTTACGACTTTCAATCGAGCAGGAGGAGTTCTGCAGCGAAGGCTGGACAAGGATCTGCGTAACAACTAAGAGAATAGACGGTAAGTACAACACCGTCTACAGCACAAGCTAATAGGATTAGACTCGATGATGTGCTTTGTGTGATGTGCTATGTATTCATGAATGCAACATGAAAAATGCTAAGTGAGGATAGGCAAGAAGCTAAATAGAAAGATGACATCCAAGTGTATGTTCACACGTAAACAAGATTGAGTGAGAAGATAAGAGCCGTGTCGATCCACCCGCATCAGGTCGGGTCGGACTGTGGATTGATCTGGATTTGGTTTGGCCGCCCCAGACAATTCATTAGTCGCGCGCCGGATTCGAACACGTAGACAAAGGGCCCATAAAATATAATGAAAGATAATGAAGCATAAAATGACCTATGCATGCTAAGTGTTATATGTATGTATGTATGTATATGTATGTATGCTATGTATGTATGTATGTTATGTATGTATATGTATGTATGCTATGTATGTATGTATGTTATGTAAGTATGTCATGTATGTATGTGATGTTAAGTTATTGTGTGTTAATGTTTTATTGTTGTTATTTGTTTTACGGCCTAGGAGTTGTACTTACTAGGCCTCAAGCTCATTGTTTTAAGTTTGTGCTGTAGGTAAGTCGCCTGTCAGCTGATGATGATGCGGTGGGGAGTAGCGGGTCAAGCAATGTAAAATCGTGGTATATGGAGCCGCTACGCATTTTGTGTGGTATACACTTATATAAAACAAGATACTTTTTATAAATAATAATTAGCATATTATGTACAGAAACAGTATTTTAAGTCATGTACATAGCTTTGTGTACTATAAAAAAAAAAAAAATCCGCTGTGTTTTCTAAGCTAAGTAAGTAAGTAAGTTTATGTATGAATGAATGTATGCACGCACGAGTAACGGCCTACGCTAGGTGGGGCGTTACATGTGACACTTTCCACGACAGTTTTATGGCTAATTGTCGTGAAATATTGTACATTCCATGACGGTTTTTAAAAACCGTCATGGAATGTGGTTTCAAATTGAAAAAAAAAATTTCTAAATTTTACAACCCACTTTCTAAATTACTACTAATAACATGGACATTCAGAGAATGGGGAATGTTTTACAACTATTTTATTTACTATAACAAAAAAGTAATTTTATTACAATACAATAATAATAATTTGCCCAATCGAAACATAATACAAACTTGGTCCAACTAAAACATATTACAAAACTTGTAAATTCTGAGATGAGAAACTCCATTGTAGAACAATATTTGAGCAAATACATGGCTTTTGACTGGTGTGAAAAATCATGAAGACATGCACTCGTTCTAATGAAGACTTTTTTCCAATAAGAGTATAAGAGTTCATATTTTGCTACAATGAAATCCAAAGAAAATAAGTAAGGCCTACAATAGCACTGTAAATGGCAATTACTGTCCCTTTTTGTAACCCGTAGTTTTAATTAGAGCTATATTGTAATAATTTTAATTAGAGCTATATTGTAATAACCCAAAATTTTGATGACTTGTGATTTCCGTAAATACAGGGAGAATTTCTCCACCAAAGGGGTAGATCCATTCTTTTGGATCTTGAGGTAATCCTCTTTACCCTCTAGTTCTTTAATTTAGTTTGATTCAAGTTTAAGTGTATTTCCATGTTTGGAATGTAAGAGCATAAGCTCACCATTAGTTTTTTGCACTAGGTTTAGATGTGAATGCTTGAATATGCTTGATTAGGTTTTGTTGGTCCAATTTATGTTTTTGGTGCATGTTTTGATAATATGCTTATGTGATATTAGGGTTTGCTTGCATGCCTTTAAAGTGTTTGTTATATGTCCCCAATATGCCTAATAAGTTATAGGCTATGCATGATGTTGAATGAGCTAGATTAGGAGCTTGAATGATGTATGGTTATGTAAACCCATTTACAAACTTGAGTTTTGTGCAAGAACACCCAAGGGTTTGCATGAGTATGTATGGATTTATGACGATGAAATTTTACGTTAGAAAGTGCTGCATGACTATTGCAGGCTCCCAGGTAAGGCCGGTTGAGTTAGTGTGCTTGTAATTGGACGTAAAATGGACTTAAGCAAGAAAACTGCCAGTTCGGGTAAAACTGGCCAGTTTTCTAGAAAGCCAGTTTTAAGACCCTTAGAGGCCGATTTTGGAAAAACTTAAAACATGAAAGTTGTAGAGAAGGAAATTCCTAGGGGGCAACATGAATAGTTTTCAAAAATAAGGCTCCAAAGACCTCTGTTTTTACAGAAACTCGAGCCTGGTTGGCTAGACCCAGTATGCACATCCAGGCAGGTTCAACAAGGGCTAAGGTCAGGTTAGAGATAGAATTAGGTTTTGAGTAAAATATAAAAGTTGCAGGACTTTTTGAGGTCTACAACTTTTATGAAGAAAGCCTTTCAAATTCTAAACAGATTTTAAAGTTAAAACAGATTTCCAAAAACTCTGCAGGGTTTGGGAAAATTCCTGCACAGAATTTCTAAAAACAGTGCAAAAGCAGGAAATTCTTGCACATGCACTGATAATCAAGATTTATGAACTGTTTTAAGCAGTTTTTAAAAGAGGGATTAAAATTTATCAAACAAGAGTAAAATAAATAAGATAAGCTCATTCCTATGGTAAATAACTATAGAACAAATAGTAACCGAGAAGGTTACCAACTTTAAAGGGCCAAATTACTTAGGTAATCACATAAGAAAACCTAAGCACTTGAGTTGGGCCTAAAACCCATGGTTACCAATAGTAATCTAACGGGGTACGATTTTTAAAGTGACTGGGCCTTAGCAACTCAATAGGATTTTAATCCATTTATAATTTGGGCCTAGACCCAGGGTTACACATAGTAACCTAATAAGATATTAAGCACTATTCATGTTTGTTTTGGGTCAGATGCCCTAGGGTTACATCTAGTAACCGAATAAAAGACCATGATAGTATGTAGGAGACATATAACTAGGGTTACTCATAAATATTGGTTAAGATACCAACATTCTATATAATGTTTTATAGCAAGATAGGATGACTCTTATCTTATGCCTTAATTAAAACATGAATAGAACCTGTTAATGTACCTTATTGGAACATTAAGTCAAGAGCGTAGGACATCAGGTAAGTACAAACCTCACCTACAGTATGGAAAATAGTAAACTATTTCCAAGTATATGAAATGTTTTCATGTATGCTATGTTATGTCAAGTCATGTATATCATGTTATGTCAAGTCATGTTATGCCATGTTATGCTAAGCCATGTTATGCTATGTCAAGTCATGTTATGTTATGCCATGGTATGCTAAGCCATGTTATGCTATGTCAAGTCATGTATGCCATGTTATGTCAAGTCATGTTATGCCATGTTATGCTAAGTCATGTTATGCTATGTCATGTTAAGTCATGTTAAGCCAAGATAAGCCATGATATGCCATGTTAAGTCATGTTAAGCCAAGATAAGCTATGTTATGCCATGCTAAGCCATGATATGCCATGTTATGTTAAGATATGCCATGATATGCCATGTTATGTTAAGATATGCCATGATATGCCATGTGTACGTATATGTTATGATTGATATTACATTATGAGATAGTGACATCATGAGGCATGTTCACTGATATTAAACCACATGGTAAGAACATATTAAGTCATAAGATAAGACAAGCAAGGTGTCGTACCAACCTTCCGTCAGATCGTGGAGGATACATGTTTCAAGTTCAAGATATGATTATCAACCTCTCATTAATGCGTGAGGGTATAATCAACCTTCCGCCAGATCGTGAAGGATTATGTTTATGATTGCTAGAATTGTTAGGGACCTTGCAAACCTTAACTTTCTGTGGAATGCGCGCATCTGGTACGTACACAAGGGGTCTACATGTTAAAACAAGATAATAAGTTCATGATTAAGTCCATAATGGAGTATAAGACATTCATAATCAATCATAAATGAATTATGCATAAATTATATGATGTTGACGTGTTTTGTGAGATTATTTTTGTACTTGCTGGGATAAAGCTCATCAGTATATTTCATACTGTAGGTAAGATGCCTGCAGTTTTACTTGGTGGGCCATGGAGACGATGAGGCAAGTGAAGGGCAGTGTAGGATATCATTACACAGATTTTCCGCAAACTCTTTAATTATGAAGTTGTATATGTATGATTAAGTAATATGTACCATGTTACATTTTATGTATGTAATGTTTTTAAGTTGTGATTTAAAAATAAAGTTTGAAAGAAAAAAAAATTTTATTATGAAATTTTCTGTAAGTCCAAGTATTAGAAACGAAGAAGTAAGTTAAGTAAGCATGGTAACAGTCCTACGTAGGTGGGGCGTTACATATATATTCTACAATTTATGTACTTGAATGCAAAGTGTGGAAATATCTCAAATTCACTTAGAAAGAAAGATTAAAAATCATAAAGGATGAAGAAATGGGGAAAAAAAATGCAATGAACTTAAACAAAGTATAACAGATTAGAAGAACATAAATTATATAACAGAGAGTAAATTCCTTCATTTACAAAAGAAGAAAACAAAAGGTGCATTGCATACCTTTCCTGTTAGAATGATATCACTAAATAGGGTATAGGTTTTTATCTGCAATAGATAACCAGACTGCCTTACAATCCCCATGCAAGTTTTGGATTAATCAAATAGCTACTACTTTCTAACAACACAGTGATAAAAAGATGATTTCTTCATTTGGTTTTTTGTCTAGTGATAAGGCAAATAAGCAAGTTGTGCATTAAAATCAACAAAAACAAATTACCAAGAAATTCATTAAATAATATCTACACCTATTGATCACACACACTCACAATATAAAGATATTTAACGTAGTTAACTAATAGTATAATTCTTGTAACAAGTACTTTTAAGTCTTTTTTTAAATTTATTTTTTATGACATATATATAGTAGAATATTATCAAAGATGTAGAACATTTGAGTTCATTGCGAGGACTCAAATCTTCCTTTCAATTTTATTTACTCGTTGCTGCTGCTCTGCTATTATAGTACAGATCAATGTCAAAAACCAATTAATTGAACTTAATTTTTTTTCATTTTTTTTAAAGATACTATACGTTATGGTAGCCACCTCACAAATTAATTTTAAATTAATTAATTTAAAAAAAAAACTGTAAATTTGATCATTTAGTTTGGTCTTTTTTTTGGGGGGGGGGGGGTCATTAGTTTGATAAGGGCTATCAACTTTAGATTACGTTGGTTTAATTGTCAATAGTTTGATAAGGCCTATCAACTTTAGATTTGACAAGTTCAAAGACTAATTATCCAAATTCAAAAGTTCAAAAACTAAATAATGAATTAAAAAGTTCAAAGAGATAGTGTTTAAATCTTTAAAGCTGAGAGAGATGGTTCAATTGTTAATTAACTTTGGGAGCGAAGCCACTAGGTCTAGTCTAGTGATGAGGGTCGAGTGGGTTAAGAGTTTAGAATGTTTGCCTCATGTTCGATCTTAGGTAAGCGCATACTATTAATAATAGAGTAATAGTGGGATAGAAGGACCACATAGGTGCATAATAACAACAAAAAAATAAAATAAAAATAAAAATTAACCTTGGGAGCGTTTCACCAAAAAAAATAAAATAAAAAATAAAAAATTTTGGGAGCTTTGAGGGACGGAAACCTTATACGTAACATGTAATAACATGTCATTTTGTTTCATTTTATTTTATTGAAATTTTTAAAAATAAACTCAGGAATTCTCAAATCGAATCACGAATAAATGTTTTAAGTAGTAAAAGAATTTAACTAGTAAGGTGATTTCAACTCGACAACATGTATGAAGCACGTTCTCAAACTAGTAAAAATAATAAAGAGAAATATTATGATAAGACATTTTATTTTGTATTTTTAATAAAAACTATTTTTTTAAGTTATTGGATTAGTTTTTCATCAGTTTATTCTATGACCCAATCAGTTTTGTACAGTGCATTATAAATATTTAACGTTGACATTCTTGTATTAGACTATTAAAGAATTAATTTAACACTAAAGCAATAATTGCTACTGATTATGCAAGATATGAAAGACATGAAGTCGTACAGTACATTATTAAATATTAGTTCGATACGTATAGACAAATGATACAATATATATTTGCATGATCAATATTGTCTCCACGCTCCTTTTAAGATCAATTCCCGAATTTTAAACCGTTCTTAATTATTTTATTTATTTAGCTTTAACAAATGTTACTTTAATTTGTGGAATGAAATTTGAAGTAATTGCACTTAAACTATAAAATTTCTGTTTATAAGAAACAAAAAGTTAAAAAATGTCTCACTTAATCCTTTTTGTTTCAATTTGTGTTGAAAATAAACAAAAAAGACGAAGTATCGACCATACCTAATTTTTTCTTTTAAAAGTTCATTTTTAATTAAAAAAATTTAGGGGCTACTACGTTAGACTAATTTTTTAAATTCTAAAAATTGAGTGAGATGATCTTGAAATTGAGAGGGGGGGGGGGGGTAGCTAATAATGTATATTTTTAAATCCTATCATAATTAGAGAATTTCATCACTAATCAGAAGCTTCTTTTCGCTTTTCTTTTTTCTTTTTAGTTCACTACTACAGAATGTCGATACCACGACGGTTTTTTAACCGTCGTGGTAATATTTCCACGACGGTTCCCTAACCATCGTGGAATCGAGAGTCGTGGAATCTTTTCAGATTCCACGACGGTTATTTACCCGTCGTGTAATATGCAAAAATAAGATAAAAAATTGTTATTTAATGACACCTACCACGACGGTTGAAAATGGAAACCGTCGTGGTAAGTAGATGAACACAATAAGAGAGCGTTGTGGTACAAGCCTTACCACCACGGGTTTTGTAGACCGTCGTCGTGTTAGTGAACATTACCACGACGGTTCCCAAAATTCACCGTCGTGGTATTTTGCCTTACAACGACGGTTCAGTAATGAACCGTCGTGGTATACTGATTTCCACGACCGTTTTTTAATAAAACCGTCGTTGTAGGTTTTATTTTATATAAAAAAAATATTTATTTGTTCAATTGAATACCAGTTCTTTCATTCCTGTTCATTCATTCATGACATGAAAAAATTACATTACAAAGAATAAAATAATGTTATACAAGTATTTTAACTAATTAAATCGTGCTATACAAAATTGGTCTCAATATGTTTTTGTCAATACTGTATCTGGCTCATGACATATGTAGTCAACTCTTGCCTAACCGAATTCAATTCATCTTTAGTATAAGAAGTCTTGTTTTGCAGCGAGGTAAGTCCATCGACGTTCAACGTTATTTCTCGCATGAACCCCAAGACAAAATAGCCACACTGCACATGTCCTTGCTGTATCGGGCATTGAGCAGTCTGAATCAACGTCTTGCAGTTGCGTCGCCTTGTTATTTCTTGTCCCACCATCAATTTCCAATCGTTTAGTGCCCTAACAATTTAACAAATATCAATACAGAAGGAACAACAATTATTGAATGTCAAATCATGGAATTGTAAACATCAAAGTTATACTTATAACGTAATTAGCTGTTGAAAATCTTCACCCAGATCGTTTCCAAGAGGATTAAAATAGAGGACGGAGTCATCCCATGGATTAATAACAGCCAATACCCAGTGTTGGCCGCTGTTATATGGCATGAGAACAAGCCGTCCCCTTGGTACGTCCCTTATGATCCGGATGATATTGTCGGCTCTTTCTCGAATGTAGGCTGCGCGATCTACATTCTGTTGAACTGGCGAGACAAGGAATGGAGAAATAAACTCGATTCGTCGATCCAATCCAGCTCTTGCACAACAATCCGATAAGTAGCTGCAAAATATTAAGTCAAACTTGTTACGCGTACAAAATTAACATGTATATCTATCTTTTAAGCTAATTGGAACAATAATTAGGTATTGTTTAAGGAAAAAACAATTACCTGATATAAACCATTATACTGCTTGCACTGATTTCTTTAAAGGATAAGAAATGGCATACATCTTCATACCCAATATATATGGGCATATCATCGGAATGTTGTGGTGGGCACGGAATCTGGTCACCGTCAACCAACGAACTTTGTGCGTAATAAGCCAGTGGTCTGAGTTGAGGGGGAATTTCATCGATGTCCAACGTAGGTACGTCTTCTGCCGGTTGCTGTTGTACCTCCGGTTGTGACCGCATTTTCTTCCTCCCGGCTCTCTTTTTCTGCCGTTTCATTCCCTGTGGTTCTGGATCAGGAACTTGACTGGGACCTCGACTGGCCTGGCTTAAACTACTCTGAAGCATGACTAATTTTATGGGCCACACAACAAACCCCCCGACAGCCTCTTCAATATATGTGGCTTCATTCGTCGGAATCGGAAGGAGTGCACGTCTTAATTTTGGGACACTGATTGTCACTCGTACATTCCCCTCGCCTAAAGGAATCCCATGGACTGTGTCAGTTGGAACACAGTCCATGTATGCCCTGCCTATTGCAACCAAAACTTCTCCACCATTAATAAAATCAGTAAGGAAAAGCTGGCATTCCTTACTTGCATTAGGCATGGGCTGCGGATCCGACGCGTCGGCTTCCTTCTCATTGAGGGTGCAACTCGCCTTGAAACTGTTGTGCTGATCAACAGTAGGTTGGCCTGCCTCCTCGGCCACCGTCTCACGGTCGATACCGTGCTTCGCACAAAGCTCCTGCACCGTCCTTTCCAATGCAGCCAGCTGTCGCTTCATAAACGTGACTTCAGGATTCTCCCTTGGTACGTGCATGGAATTGAAGTATTGCGACTGCTTGACAAATTTAGACTGCCCACGAAGCCGATCGGAATGCTCGGGATTGCCCAAAAACCGTGTCAAGATGTCTTCTGTACCCACGGATTCGAAGCTTCCTTGGGTCTCTTGTTCTGTTAGTTCGTCCTATAACAATTACACAATATGTTATTGAGCCCGTAAATATAATTTTGACAATCTTACTCTTTATTTGAAATAGGAAACGTGTTGACTTACTATTGCATCGCCGATAATTTTAATCAATGGATTCTTATACTCTCCATCAGGCTTAAGCCGCGTGTCCCGCCAAACAACGGCTCGGTCCGCAAACTTCCCCGTCTTCTCGAGCTGCAATTTAGTAATTAAAAAGACCGTAAACATCAAGAACACAAGCCATAAAAAAATTTTAATTAGACTTTAATCTTTTTTGTATCCCAGACTTTAACTTACGATTTCTTGATCACGTTTCCTATAGCCGTCTCGGCCTATGGTTGAACCGTATTTGCTCTTTTTCCTTATCTCGCTTCCTTGTTGGGATAGCCGCTTGAAATCTGCCGTCCGTCGATAGGCAACAAACCTTTCCCAATCGTCCTGGCTGATGGTTGGGAAATTGTTCACCACTTTGGCCGGTCGTTGCCAAACAGTTTCTTCATCAATATGATCCCTAACAAATGCTTGGTAAAGATCATATCTAAAGCATTTAGCTGACTCTCCGCACGACTTCAAAACTTGCTTTTTGTGCGATTCATCAACCGTGAACGAAGTTATAACTTCCAACCACACTCGTTCTTTCCTCGGTTCCAAATCAGCACTTCTGAAATCAGCAATCCAAAATGGAATGTGCTCCCGAGCTAGCACTCCAATCCAACTCTGTAATTCATCACCTTCCTTGCCTATTGGTTGGCCTTTTGAGTCAAACCTAACTTGAATTCGTTCTCCCCTCGTCCGAACAACGTGCACTCTTTTAAGGAGCGTTGCTCTTCGTTTTCCCTCCTCGTCGGCATTGAATCTTGAAGAGTTGGTTTTTCGTGGTTTTCCAATTTGAGTTTGGGTTTACACTTCCTCCTCGTGATCGTTTGACATTGTATATCAATCTAAAACTACAGTGAAATAGAAAGAATTTTCTATTTAGACAATCTGACAGTGACGGATAAAAAAGTTCTCCTAAATATATATAACAATAAAACATACCAATAACTGAAATGTAAATAACAATAAAACAAAAATATTCTTCCCTTAAAAATAGAACAAAATAACTGAAAATATCTAATCATTGGGTAAATCCAACTTCCAAAAAAAAAAATTTCAACTGATGTTTAATAATGTTCTCAAGGAATATGAAAGACATGAAAAAAGCAACACATAGAAAAAAATATAAGCAACTGTATATAAATTTCAGTGTGAAACAAGTGATAAGTTCACAATAAAAACTGAAGAAAAAAAAAGGCAATATTGCATGTTTTTACACGATTATTTCCTGGTCAACTAAGCTAGATAGCCAATCGAAAAATATGCAGAGAAATAGATGAAAACACAAGGAAACTTCTTGAAAATTTATGACTATCCTAAATTGACAGAGAGAAAAAGGAGAAACAAAAAAAAAAATTGGAATATACACTACAACTTACCGTTTTGTCAAGGGTGGGTTCTGGTCGGCGAGAGAGACTGGGAAAGTCCAAAATCACTGTAGTTGGTGGTGGATGGCGTCGGAGAATGGAGGAAACCCGTTGTGAGTGCTGGACGATGGCGTTGAAGTTTGAGTTTTTCAGAGAGTTCGAGGGTTTCAGAGAGGCAATATACTGGGTAAGGAAGAGTTTTGCAGCTTTTTAGATTATATTAAAAGGATTCAAAAAGTTTAACAATTTACGAAAATTTCAAAACTTTCCGCTAAAACAATATACCACGACGGTCCTGGTTAAAAACCGTCGTGGTAGTTCATCTTTAAACCGTCGTGGTAGTCATGATACCACGACGGTTTACAAAAAAGACCGTCGTGGTAAAAACTATACCATGACGGTTAAATATAAGAACCGTCGTGGTTTTACAAATACCACGACGGTCAAATATAAAGACCGTCGTGGTATAGTTGATTGATTTAACTACTCTAATATGACGGTCAACTAAAAAGACCGTCGTGATAGATCATTTTACCACGACGGTCTTTGTAATAGACCGTCGTGGTTGATTTTATATAACACTTGTGCTAGGATTATATATCACAACTGTATATACCACGACGGTCTTACAGCAAAACCGTCGTGGTATATTATATACCACGACGGTTTTTTTAATTAACCGTCGTCGTACGTCTGAAATTTACGATAATAGGAAAATGAAATTGCTAATATAATCCCTTTAAGTATGCTGACCTGTATGTTGTGCAATCATTCATTCCGGATTGTCATTTGATTCCAAGCATATTTGCATAGATAAATGGTTCCCATATAATGTGCGTAATTAAAAAACCGTATCCCAATGTTTACACCGTACTGAAGAACATTATTCATTAATTTGTTAAGTTTTTTTTTTCTGCTTTTTTTTTGGGCTTCTCAACATGTGTCCACTCGACGTCCAATCGAAGTAAGTGTGAAACATCATCGTCAAAATCATCAATCTCGTCCACCAGTGGCAAACCCGTTGTAAATGATGGAATGTCGGTGCAATCGTCAATATCTTCGTGGCAATCCCGGATTATTCTTGTCTTCATTGTCACAACTAAAGATAACTCTAAATTTGCGGGATCTGTTGTATAAAATACTTGGACCGCTTGTGACGCCATGATAAAAGGATCATTTTTGTATCCCAATCGCCTAAAGTCCACTACTGTCACGCCGTCACTATCAACCTTAACATAATTATTGTCAGCCCACTTACATTTAAAAAGTGCTATTCGCAAGCCGCAATAATCAAGTTCCCAAATATTTTCAATGAACCCAAAGTAATTCATAGAACTATATACCGGATTCTTGTCCTTTGCGGATGAAATATGCATAGACTCGGCCCGAAGGGTGACACCACTATTCTGTATGGTATGCTTATCATCTCTGTCCCGAGTGTAGAAGGAGTTGCCATTGATAAGGTACGATGTATATCTTGTGACTATCGATGACGGCCCTCTGGATAGCTTCATTACGTCTTGTGAAACGCCACGCTTCATATGCAAATATTTTCTTATCCACTCCCGAAATGTCCGATTCTGCTCATCTTGAATCCACTTCTCACTTTTTCCTTTTCTTGGATTCGCAGCTCTTACTTCCGCCGTATGAACCTGAAAGAATGGCTCTATTTCCTTAGCATTGCGCAAAACATACAAACAAGCTTTTTCCCATTCATCTTGATTTACTGATGAATGAACAGCGACGGATAGTCCTTTCGAGGTATGCAGCCCGCTTGTTGGCAACCCTATTGGGTCCGCGTTGGACAAATACTCAGAGCAAAATTCAACTGATTCCTCGGCTATGTAGTTTTCTACTATACAACCCTCCGGCCTATTCCGGTTCTTCACGTATCCCTTCAAAACCTTCATGTACCTTTCAAAAGGATATATCCACCTCAAATACACCGGGCCACATAACTTAACTTCCCGAACTAAGTGCACACATAGATGGATCATTATATCAAAAAAGGCTGGTGGGAAATACTTCTCAAGCAGGCACAATGTCATAACCAATTCCGATTGTAGCGAATCTAGCATCATTGGGTCAATTACCTTCGAGCATATTGAATTGAAAAATGAGCATAACTTCGTAATTGAGTATCTCACATCTTTTGTTAAAACTCCCCGCAAAGTAAGAGGTAATAATTGTTGCATCAAAATATGACAATCGTGTGTTTTCATTCCAACGAGCCGCAAATCTTTCATCGACACCAACCTCTTGAAGTTGGAAGAGTACCCACTTGGCATTTTCACGGAAACAAGCCACTCACAAAGCTTTCTCTTTTCGTGTCTACTTAATGTGTGCTTTGCTGGCGGTAAGTAAGTACCGTTCTTCCTTTTCTCGGGAAGCAAATTCGTTCTAATCTTCATCTCTTGAAGGTCCAACCTAGCCTTTTCACCATCTTTAGTCTTATTCGGAATGTCAAGCAACGTGCCCACTATCGATTCACATACGTTTTTCTCAATATGCATAACATCTAAGCAATGACGCACGTAAAGTGACTTCCAATATGGAAGTTCATAGAAGATTGACTTCTTCTTCTAGCCTCCATCGACAACTTGATCCTTACGTTTTCTCTTTCCCAAAACTACCTTCAAATTTTCAACCATCTCAAATACATCCTCGCCAGTCAAAATCCGAGGAGCGGATCTTTCTTCGGTATTGCCATCAAAAGCCTTCTTCTGTTTGCGATATCGATGATTTTTCGGCAAGAACCTCCTGTGACTAAGGTAAACGGTTTTCCTACCGTTTTGCAACCGGATGGAAGATGTTTCCTTCATACAAACGGGGCATCCTATAGCACCCTTCACAGTATAACCAGATAGGTTACCTAGTGCAGGAAAGTCGTTAATTGACCAAATCAACATTGTGCGAAGATTGAACGTATCTCCTCGGTAAGAATCACTTACTTATAAACCATCATCCCACAACCTTTTTAGGTCATCGATTAATGGTGCAAAGTAAACATCAATGTCATTCCCCGGTTGTCGAGGGCCTGAGATCAATAATGTCAACATCAAGAACTTCTGCTTCATGCAAACGTCTGGAGGGAGATTGTAGTTGACAAGTATGACCGGCCATGTACTATGCCGACTACTCATGTTACTATGCGGGTTCATTCCATCCGTCGACAAACCGAGACGTAAATTCCTTGGTTCTGCACTAAAATCTAGATGATTGTCATCAAAGGTCTTTCATTGCGGTGCGTCAGCCGGATGCCTAAGCTTGCCATCGTCAACACGTTTATCATGATGCCATGTCAAACTCTTAGCATGCTGTGCATTACAGAATAAACGGCGGAAACGTGGAGCTGGTGGAATGTACCAAAACACTTTCACCGGCACTCCTTTACTACCATTCGATGGCACCTTGCCCTTCTTCCATCTTGACTCATTACAAACCGGACATTCATCTAACTCTTCATATTCTATCCGGTAAAGCACGCAATCATTTGGACAAGCATGTATCTTCTTGTATTCCATTCCCAACGTGCTCAACGTCTTATTCGCCTCGTACATACTAGGTGGCACTTTGTTATCCTCCGGTAAAACATCTTTTAGAAAAGCTAAAAGAGTCGTGAAACTAGAATTCGTCCACCCTTCCGATGCTTTCATATTCCATAATTTAACCAATGCCCCTAATTTTGTATATTTTGTACACCCGACATACAAGGGCGTTTCGGCATCATTAATCATTTCCTCAAATAACTCCGGACGGTGCACAAAGTTTTCTTCCAAATCATTAACCATATTATACATATTATCACCAACGTTTTTCTCAACTATAGGCTCTTTATCTTTAGTACTAGTCGATGTAGATCGAATATGGACAAAATCTTCGCCATGTAAATACCATGTTTGGTAAGAACAAATAATCCCATAAGCGCGCAAATGCCCTCTAACATCATCAATGGAATGGGATCTATGATTACCACAAACTTGACACGGACACCGAATCTTATCGTCTTGTGTATGAGATTTGGCAAATGACAAAAATTCTTCAACACCATCTTCATATGCTTTAGTCAATCTATCAAACCACATCCATTTCCTATCCATGATTTGCGGGCAAATCCTAAACCAATAAATCAAATTAGTTCTCGAAGTCAAGGTGTGCATACGTTTAAATTACATGCATGAATATCATTTCCATTTAATTAGTTACGTTATATATAAATACTCCCGGCACATGCATTAATTAAATAAACGATTTATTTAATACAAAAATCCAAAAAACATAACAAAACTAAAAATACAATTACAAAACCGGCCTGGGTTATTTAACTAAAATATCCAAAATAAAAATACATCGTAATTTTATACATCGTGGTAGGCTTTAACTAAAATATCCAAACTAAAAATCCAAACTACAAAAAATACCAATATAATAACACATTGATGGTGATAACCCAAATTAAACACTTTGCAGTATTTAACGTATCAAAAGCAATCCAAAAAAATACAAAACAAAATTCATATTCAGGGTTCGTAAATAAAAAATTAATACAGAGGAAAACATCAAAAAGATGAGTTAATTTCGGTCATCATGACTTACAAGAATGATGATCGACCAGTAGATGGTGGTGGGTGGCGTCTAACAGCAGCGTATGGAACTGTTGTCGGAGTGATCTGATCTGATTTTTGTTCACGGCAGCTGTTGTATCGATGTGGGGAAAACAGGGCTACTCGATCTGATATGTCTGAACAAAAGGACGATGATTCCACGACGGTTTCATGGAAACCGTCGTGTAAGTCTTAAATTCAACGACGGTTTTATTTAACCGTCGTGTAATCCTTGAAACTTCCACCATGGTTCTCTTAAACTGTCGTGGAATTAAAGACTTACACGACGGTTTCAGAGAAAAGTCGTGGAAATACATACTTCCACGACGGTTTTAAAAACCCGTAGTGGAAGTCTCGACTTCCACGACGGTTTTCGGAGACCGCTTTTCGTTCCGTGTTTTTGCTTTAGATTCCACAACGGTTTTTAAATAACGGTCGTGCAATCGCTGTCGTGGTATCCGCACTCTGTAGTAGTGGTTAGGGCAAGCTTTTAATTCTTTAAGTTAGATGTAGAGATGAACTAAGTTCAACAAGTAGAATAAAACCGTTCTTCCATATTTTTAAAAATGGAGAAAAATGTTAAAAAATTTAGGAGTTTTTTCCGAGTTATTATTGTTGGAGCAAAATTTCGTGCAACACCAAATAAACGTTCTTGAAATAGAAAACAAGATCAAACGAACAAAATAATTAAGAACATAAATACAAGAAAACACAAGAACCTTAAGAACAATATAGGGAAAACCGGAGTTCGGTATAATTGCCTCAAGGCTTTGTATTGAGAATTGCGTCTTATCATTTTTCTCTCAATTCAAGAGAATTTATAATACATTGGGAATGTAGGAGTTTAATTCTCCTATTAATTTGAGAGTTTATTCTCTTTTTAATTACAATGAACCATTCATATTCCGGTGATTTGATATGTAATAAATATGGACGTTTAATGTCTTTAATATTAAATATAGACGATTGAGTTCTCTTTGTAAACTCCTATTAATTGTTGAACGTTGTCCTTTGTAGACGCTTGAACTTCTCCTTCTAACGTTCGATATAACCTTAGGAAGACTCTTACTTGATGGTAGTCTCATTCCTCATAAATAAGTAGACCTCTATCTGAGTTGTCTCCTACCTTATAATTAAGTAGGCTCCTACCTAGGTTATCCCTTGCCTTATAATTAAATAGGCTCCTATCTAGGTTGTCCTCTTCCTTAGGTAGACTTCTACCTATATTGACTTGATGGTAGTCTCCTTCCTCATAAATAAGTAGACTTCTACCTGGGTTGTCTCCTACCTTATAATTAAGTAGGCTCCTATCTAGGTTGTCCCCTACCTTATAATTAAATAGGCTCCTATCTAAGTTGTCATCTTCCTTAGGTAGGCTCCTACCTGTATTGACTTGAATAAAAATTAATTTAAATAATTTTTATATAATAACAAAAATACCATCTAACATCAGCCCCCCAGTCCCGAAGTTTAGTATGTCAAACGACAAGGACTTTTTAACTCTTTTTTTTTTTTTTCTTTTGGACATCCTTATCTCAACCTCCTGTGCTAGAGACATGTTTGCAGAAGCAAAAAGTGTGATGTCAGAGTCAAAAATCTTAGAAGGAAAATTGTTGGACTCTAAGAATGCTACTAAACTTGCGCAAAACGCTTCCACTAAATGGGAATCCAAGTACCAACTCTTCTCACTTCCTCAGAGAATGATAAGAAGATTCTGGAAGAACTCAAAGCTTCACTTGAGCAAAACCCAGAAACAGTTAGAGACTACAAGCATAGAACTTGAGCATGTTAAGAAAGATCTTGGTCTTGTTAATACCAAATTTGAGGAGGATTGGTTAGAGGTTAACAAATATTACGCTTGGGCCCAGGCTAAAATTGACTTTAAATATTGGGAAGGCTTCGACCAAGCGAAATAGGCAATCCTTGAATTAAATCCTAGGATTAAGCTTAATCTTGAAATTGACTCTTGCCGTCGTGATGGAGCCTCTACTTCTTGATCTCCGTACTTGGCTTCCCCACAATTCGATCCAAGGAAAGGTGATTTTGTTGTTATTTCACCCATGAGAAACTTAGAAAAATCTGCAAATTGCGACCTTCTGGGTGCCGATGCGGATCCTCCAATTAATTCTCCCACGAATGCTTAATGCCCATTTGTTTAAACACCCCTTTCTATTTTTTGAAGCATTCTGTATTTGAGTTCAGATGTTCAAAATTTTTTTTTTTTTGAATTCGGTCCTACCGAAAAATTCATGATCTGTCCTGTCGTCATGTTTATGTTTGGTCCTGCCAAACTATATTTATTAATATCTTTTTTTTTTTTGAATTCGGTCATGCCGGAAAATTCATGATCGGTCCTGTCGTCATGTTCATGTTTGGTCCTGCCAAACTATATTTTGAATTGGTCCTGTTGAAAAATTCATGATTGGTCCTGCCGTTATGTTCATGTTTGGTGTTTGGTCCTGCCAAACTATATTTTGAATCGGTCCTGCCGTCATGTTCATGTTTGGTCCTGCCAAACTATATATATGTATATATTATTATTATTTTTTTTAATATGTTGGAGTCATTGGAGGATACTTATCTCCTCCTATAGAGTCATTAGAGGATATTGGAGTCGTTGGATAATACTTATCTACTCCTAGCTCCCCATTTTCTCTTTTCATGCTAGCATGGTAAAAGAAAATAAAAAATCAAAAAAGTACTGACAAAAATTTCATCTTTATTTGAATAATTTTTGTGCCTTTGGAAACTAGGCATTACATCAAAAACCCAACTTAAATAAAAACACACTTTTAATAAGCTAATACTACTTAAAATCACACCATACAACTCAAACACCTACTGATAATATTTTCTAAGGTGTTCAACGTTCTAAGGATACTTTAACACCTCACCCCACCTATTTTCTAACCGGTAGGTACCTTGCCGAACCACTTTCACCACTTTGTACGGTCCTTCACATGTTTCTGGTTGAAATCACCTCTTTTCTTTTTACGCTTGATTCCCCATTGGTGGCATTAACATAACAAATCCGTGCTTCTTTGTGACTTCCACTCCGATGCCATTTTCTGTTGGAAATTTCATCATCAAATGATATGTAGAAGTAACTGTCCTTATCGCATTTAGAGTTGGTCGACCAATAATAGCATTATAAACAGATGGGCAATCCACCACTAAGAAATTCACTATTCGTGTTGTTTGTGATAAATCTTCTCCCATTGTAACCGGGAGAGTTATGACTCCTTCAGCCCTAACACATTCCCCAGCAAATCCATACAAAGGGGTTAACACTAGAGTTAGCTTTGACCCCCCAAGATTTATTCGTGTTAATGCACTTTTGAATAATATGTCCGCAGAACTTCCATTATCGACTAAAATCCGGTGGACTTTACTATTTGCTATTCGGAGAGGTATTACCAAGGCATCATTATGTGGGTGGAGTAATTTCTTATCCTCTTCCTCTGTGAAGGTTATGGCGACATTCTACATTTTTGAAAACTTTGCAATATGCTCAGTCATGTTCACATAATGTGTACCATCAAAATCTTTAGGTTCTCGGGCATATGACTTCCATGCATGTGAACTATCACCTATTTCTAGTCCTCCGAATATTGTTCGAACGTCATTCAACTCTCCTATCGGACTATTATTCTCAACCAGCGGAGCAGGTGGTACGGGTTGTTGTTGTTGCTGTTGCACCATAGAGGGTGTGATCCACCTTTCTGCTATTACTCGTTCCACAAACTCCCGTAGTTGTCCTTGTTGCACAAGAGCCTCAATTTGTCCTTTTAATTGGAAACAATTCGAGGTATCATGACCAAAATTTTGGTGAAAATGACAATATTTAGATCTATCCCTCTTGTTGGGATCTCCTTTCATGGGTGCTGGTGGAACTAACAAATTTCGATGCTGGATTTGCATCAAGATTTGTTCTCTTGTTGTATTCAACGATGTGTAAGTCTTTGTCACATCAGGCGGAGTGTATGTTTGAAATTTTTGTGTTAAAGCTTTTAACTCGTTTGTCTCTGGTTGCACTTCAGACTTTTGTTTTTTCTGATCAGACCCCTTGATTCCTTCTTCAACCTTCTATTTTCCTTCAAGCTTCAATGTCCTAGCTTGAGATAAACCTCTTCGATTTTGCATATACTCCTCCGCACTAATAAATTTTTGTGCTCGGGTAACAAGTTCGGCAAAAGTTTTGGGTTGCTTGTGCACAATAGACTTTAGCATACTTCCTTCCAAAAGACCTTCTTTTATTGCGGCAACAGCATCACTATCAGTGTATCCTTCCACGTAGTTCATCTTTTGGCTAAAACGCTCTATGTAGCTCTTTAACGATTCTTCAGCCCCTTGTTTGAGGGAAAAAAGATAGAGCTTATCCTTCTTGCTGGTTTTTGCCACCACAAATCTACCCAAGAATTGTTGCTTTAATTTTCTAAATGAGCCAATTGAACCCGGCACAAGTTGTTGGAACCATTGAAGCGCTGGTCCAGTTAATGTTAGAGAGAATGCTAAGCACATTTAAGCTTGAGTCGTTCCCCGGATCCGCATCGAAGTGCAATATCCATGCATATGACTAGTAGGGTTCTCTCTCCCATCATATTGCTTGATAGATATCATCTTGAAGTCAGTGGGAAACTTCTCAATTAGGATTTCCTTAGTGAATGGAGGTTCGGTTTCATCCATCATATCTCTAATGCCTTCTGGCACCTTCTGATTTGCCTCATAATCATCCATTTGCCTTTCCATCCTCTCAAGTTGTTGCTCAAGTTGTACTTCTCGGATGCTACGATTTGATTGACTCTTTGCTTGTTGACTCAAGTTGTTGCTTGGTTATATAGTTTGGGCACTTCGCGAAAGATTGGCTCGACCACCTCTTTCATTCCTTGTTAAAGGTACTCGACCATTTCTGAGATTCCGAGGTTGGGGTACACCATGTGATATATTACGTCATGCATTGAGTCGATCACGTAATTCAGTTGTGGAAAGCTCCTCCGATCTCGATGGAGTCCAAGTACTATCTACCTCTTCATCACTTCCTTCCGGGCGAGCCAGCCTATCAAACACGGAAGTCCGTGTTTTCTCCGTTTGTGAGTGTTGATTTTCACTTCGCCCTTGTGCTCCCAAACGTCTCCAAACTTGTCGTGGTTGCTGCCTAGCAGGTAAATCCCTTTGTTGCAGCCTTTCTGCGGAAACCTCTTCTTCACCTCGTCTGCTTCTACCACCCCTCACACTTCGCGAGTTTGTCGGTGTGGCTTGTTGGCCATTGGATGACTGAGCTCTAACTGGTTGTGCTCTAGCCGGTTGTGCTCTATGGAAAGTGTTGACAAACTCGGTCACCAATCATGTCAAATTCTCCAAACCCGTCTCCAACCTATCCAAACGTGTTGGAGGACTCGAAGGACGTGGTAATCGTCTACCTTTCCTTTTACTAGCACCACCTCCTTCTGTTTGAGCACCAACCGTATTGGTGGGGTTTGCACTTGACACATTCTCGCTCGCCATCTTTTAAGAAATAAGATTGAAAATGCTGGCGAGAACCTGTGGATATTAATCGCACAAGGCCTTCCTTCTAGTGCCAAAATATTGGAGCAAAATTTCATCTAACTTGAAATAGAAAACAAGATCAAACGAACGAAATAATTAAGAACATGAATACAAGAAAACACAAGAACCTTAAGAACAATATAGGGAAAACCGGAGTTCGGTATAATTGTCTTAAGGCTTTGTATTGAGAATTGTCTCTTATCATTTTTCTCTCAATTCAAGAGAATTTATAATACATTGGGAATGTAAGAGTTTAATTCTCCTATTAATTTGAGAGTTTATTCTCTCTTTAATTACAATGAACCATTCATATTCCAGTGACTTGATATATAATAAATATGGACGTTTAACGTATTTGATATTAAATATAGACGATTGAGTTCCCTTTGTAAACTCCTATTAATTGTTGAACGTTGTCCTTTGTAGACACTTGAACTTCTCCTTCTGACGTTCGATATAACCTTAGGAAGACTCTTACTTGATGGTAGTCTCCTTCTTCATAAATAAGTAGACCTCTACCTGGGTTGTCTCCTACCTTATAATTAAGTAGGCTCCTACCTAGGTTGTCCCCTACCTTATAATTAAGTAGGCTCCTATCTAGGTTGTCCTCTTCCTTAGGTAGGTTCCTACCTATATTGACTTGAATAAAATATAATTTAAATAATTTTTATATAATAAAAAAAAATACCATCCAACAATTATTATTATTTTTAACTAATTTTTCATATTGTTTTGAACGTGAATGTTTATGTGAACTATGTGTGATTTCCAGCCGCTAGGCTAACATACAACTATACGTAGCTAATACTATAAATATATAGTAATTACAGTTTAACTTAGTGACTATAGTCTAGTGGTTATTTCACATCCTCTTCTATTCCTCACAAAGTAAAAAACATAGTATTTTGTTAATATATATATATATATATATATATATATATATATATTCATTTGAAAATCGTAGATTGATCTGAATGCCAAATTTAGAGTGACTTGTACACGTGTTTTTTTTAATAGACTCTTTACGCAATTTCTTTAGGAGGTTTACTAACTTTTGTACGCACAATCCCGGACTGCACCTGCAATACCTTCCAAATATAATCCTACCCAAATCTAATCTTAATTTATTGTTGGTCGTTGACAAATATCAAAGTAATTAGGATTTCCAAAAGATAAATAGATTTATATCTATAGCATGACTTTATGAGTATGTCTTGTGATATGATAGTGAATTTCAACACTTTAGTAGAAAAACTACTCTTGCATATTAGGTTTTTTTTTTTTTTTCTTTTTTTTAAATTTTTAACTCCAGGGTAGGGGATTTGAACTCCTCATTTTTAGATAAAGTCATGTGTGGTGTTACCATTAATTATTTAATTCTGATAATAAATCTGACTTATGTTATACTAACTGTCATCAAGTAGCTACCAGCTAGCATATATATGCCAATTGAATAGAAAATAATATTTTTTAAATTTTGACATTGGTTGTTATTGATTGTTATGTTGATCTTCCCATTTAATCAATACAGTATAAGTTCCATTTTCAAATTATTCTACAATTAAAAGTTTACTTTTAAAAAGATTTAAAGCTTAATTAATTAGGGTATATTGTTATGCCTAATTACTAGTGCTAGAGTAAGTTGGTTTTTTTCCTCCTTTAGTTGTCACACTAAAGTTTAAGTTGTTAGACTTAAAGACCATTTGGTTCACCTATTAGAACTAAATTTTTCCAACTCATTTTTTTTCTTTTTATGAAAATTCAATAAAAATTTTAACTAATTTTTAAAAATTCTAATAACTTTAACTTAAAAATTTTAATTCTAAGAGGTGAATCAAATACAATCTTATTAGTGCATAGCATAAAAGTATTTATTACACTCATCCATTTGACTGTTGAAATTTAATCAAACAACAAAAAAGTTGCTCCGGCTGGATAAAAAATAAATAAATGTGACATACCATTGAAGTGCCTTAATAACTATGACAAATACTAGATATAATATTTGGAATAACACTTATTTCATTGACATACAATATAATAAGACCATTACCAAGTTTGTGACAATTGATGAAACATGAAAATGAGAATATATTTGTGAAATAGAATATATTTCACTAATGGTTAGGAAATATGAAAATGACAATTGATGGTTTTTTTCCCTCTTCATGGGATCCTATGCACATTTATTGTCTCAACTTAAAAGAAAACCTCTTAAATTTCGGATCTGACACCCAATACCCTTCACTTTCTAATGGTTAAGCTTATCGTTTGTGCTAGTAAATTTAAATAATGATTCTACTATTCAAATGATGGTAAATTAAGTATGTTATTTTCTTCTTCTTTTTTTTTTTTTTTTTGCACCTAACAGAAAATTAACATTGACATTTGTAGCTTTAACTTGTGTTTGATTCATTGGTTAGAGCTAAATTTTTTATGTTAGAGTTGTTTGATTTTAAAAAAAATTAGTTAAAATTTTTTGTTGACTTTTTACGGAAAAAAAAATTAGAAATCTTTAATTGATCAATTAGGAAGACAAATCAAGAGGATATAGAAAGACGGGGTGGTTGTAGGTACAATGATTTTGTGATAATTATACCTTTGATTGATCAAAACTGTTAGAGTTGAGAGAAGACAGAGAGCGAAAATTATTAGCCTTTTTTTTTAATTTTTAATTTTTTAATTTTAAATTTTTTTTTAAGAAAGAAAAGAAGGTTCGCAGATATAAAAAATGAAAAAAACTTTAAAAAATTGCAGGGGATTCATAGCAAAACTAGGTAGGAAGGCACGTGCTCACACTCTTCATAAAAATAAAGGCATAATTAAGAAATTACATTTGATTTTCACTTTTGATATTATTTATTATTATTATTATTATTATTATTATTATTATTATTTTATGTTGCTAAAGACGTGATTAACTTTAGTTGCATTTGTCAAAGAAAGCTTGCTTTATTTCATTTTATTTGTATTTGTATTTTTTGTGATTTTGAGTTGGACACATCCAAAATTCTCTTTCTCTCTCTCTCTCTCTCTCTCTCTCTCTCTATTGACGTTTTGGAATGGACTTTACTAATCAACTTTTTTGGATAAATTAGTAGTAAAACATTGCTTTATGGATAGTAATCAGACGCATCTGAGGTGAGGGCTTATGACAAACAACAAAATTAACCGAAAAAAAATCACTTTGTAACGGCGGTCACTTATTTGCCAAGTTAGGAAAAATAGCGTAGTTTTCGAAATAACATAGGAATAGAAAAAAATTGCTTCTAAGTTTGCGAACTTTGTGAATCTTTTGGTAATTGAGGTAGATGGCATTCGTTTATGAGTAAAAAACTTTATATTAAAATTGTTGCATTCTTGACTGTCACATTCAAAATCCTTCATGTGTCTAAGACATTGAACTATAAAAGACTACCAATATCAAATTAAAAATCATTTGAAGTTTGATAGGACAATAAACAAATCTCAAGAGGTCAAGAGAAAACAGGGTATTTCTTTTCAAACATGTATATTATATTTACACTCAAAAAACAAGTCACATAGTCATAGCTGCTTTTTTATAGCAGCTAATGTAAGTAATATTTATCAACAAACTACTAAATAACATACACACACGTCAAAAGGGTTCAAGAGGGCTTTTTTTTATGTACATTTTTTTACATCATGAGGACTACAGAAGAAGTTAGTACTTCAGATAACTGTATCAAAAGCATCGAGTAATTGACTAATCATATACGTATAGTCTACACGCGTGGAGTGGGTCTTGTTTAGAACCTTTAATGTATATGAGTTGCTCGATTGCAGTTGACGTACATATAAAGTTTTGGATTTCTAATATTCCATCCAAATAAAAATAAAAGATCATCATGTATATTCATAATTTTAGTGAAGTAAAGGTAATAATAAATTAAATTTATGATTTACTTCAATATTATGCTCCATTAGTTTGAAACCAAACCTAAGACAATACATGATTTGTAAGAAAATGGCTGCCCGTGAGCCATTTTTAATCTTGTCTTAGTGTTTAATGTATGGTATATTGTGAAAATGAGGGAACGTGGACCAAAAGCAATTCATAGTTTAGTAGGAGCTAGGAGGATAAAGGATTTAAAAATTTAGCTGAGTGCATGGTTTAGGGGACGAATGTTATACTCTTGAAGTGGTTGCTCATAACATAGTTTACTAGTTAAAAAGAGCAATGGTTCTGAAGGAAGTCAGATTTTCCTTCAGAATCAAGTTCGAAAAGGGGATCTACAGGAGGAGGCAGGCCAGACCGAGAGGGGGGGGGGGATATTGATGGGAAAGGTGGGGGGTGAACGGCAGTTGAAGTGATGCAAATTAAACTCAATTAATCCAGAAGTTTTAACAAGAGGATTTGAGTGTGCTCATTAATGAGGGATAACAAAGATTGGTCAACATCATCAAGGTCAATTTAGATCAAGAAAATCAGCCATGTAAATCCATGCAATAGGCATGTGAATCAAGAAAGAGAAACTCAAAAATATTCAGCTTCTTTTTTTAATTATTGTTGAATATTTAGCCATCATTCATCCTTTATTTTATTAGTTCATTAGTCAACTTTCCTTTCCTATTTTTTGGCCTGTACAACCATTTAATTTTCAGATTGTTTCCCTTTTCCTAGTTTAGGCATGTAAGAGCTATTATTACTGGATTTTAACCATAATTAAGATGATATGTAATTAAGTTATTTTAGGAACTTTTTTTTTTTTTGTAATAATTCAACCTATAAATAGACACTTATGGAGAAGAAAGAAGACAAGTAATTATTTATAAATGTGAGAGTATTTTTTTCTTTGGTTCTTTGAAGAACTATTCGAATTTATTGGAATTTTCCATGCGATTCACCATCGACTTATCAAATGGATTTCTACCACTGTTTGTGGCGTCTTCCTTATACTGAGGTTCTTATTTTGCATTAAACAACAGGTTGAGGTGTAACGACCCGCCTAGCGCAGGCCGCTACCGTACATACATAACATATCTTACATAACGTACTTACTTACTTAGCGTAAATAGCAGATTTTTTTTTTACGGTGCGCACACACACGAATACTTACTTACTTATAAACGTTTACTACATAAGAACGTTTGAACATAAAATAAACAAAACGCGTAGTGGCTACCATTCCCACATTTCACAGCTAGTAGTGCCACGCTCCACCATCTTGCATCAGAGATTGCCAGTCGGTTGCTTACCTGCAGTATAGACGTAAGACGTGAGCTTTTGCTCAGCAAGTACAATTATAACATCCGTGACACAAAAACAAACATAACATAACATAATCATGCATGAACCGTTTATGCTTCATTATGCTTTTTTATTCTTTCGTAACATTCTTAACTTAACATATTATGGGCCCCTTAACATAAGTGTCTATACCGGACGCGCAGCTATGGAGTGGTTGGGGCGGCCAGCCCAGTCCAACTCAAACCATAGACCTAACCCGACCTTACGCGGGTTGGCACGACATAGGCAAGCTTGCTTGCCATCATACTTAACTTTCATCATTTCATACTTTGATCTTATTCTTACCAATTGGTGAACATGCTTCGTGATGTCACACATAGATAATTCATAAGTCATATCATGACATTTCATAAACTTAACGCATCTTACATCATATCATAGCATCACATAAACTTTAACATATCATACATCATATCAGATCATGGCATACAACACATCAGGCAAGTAACACAACAAAAGCCTATACTGTAGGCGGAGTTGTACTTACCTCATATGCTATGTCCTCTACTCTGTTGCTCCGAGTCAAGGTGCAACAGCAAGCTACCTCCTGCTATTATAAAAGGACATAGGTAAGTGTTCTATAAACCATAACCATAAAACATTGGTAACCTAACCAACATTCATATATGACCTTAGTTATATGTCCCTCATAAATCTCTTTGATAACTTTCTTGGTTACTTTAAGTAACCTTAGGGTTTATGGTCTATCATACTTAAATCATATCTTACTAGGTTACTTAGAGTAATTTTGGGTACTAAGCCAAACATACATGAATAGTGAAAGGTTACTATCCTAACCTTGGGCCTAAGCCTTGTCATATGCAATCCATAATCCATTGGATTACTAGGAGTAACCCTAGGTTCTAGGCCCAATAACAAACTTAGTATCTTGTTGGGTTACATTGGGTAACCCTTAGTGTGAACCAAACTTGGGTCAAACTTAGGTCAACTCTTATTGGGTTATTATGGGTAATCTTGGGCTTTGGGCCCAATCTCATAACTCGGGTATCCTTCCCGGTTACCGTTGGTCATCATCTTATTACCAAATTTTAAGATAACTTGTGGTCCAAAATTCACTTTCCTTTACTTTGGAAAAACTTTGCACTTTATGTCCATTTTATACAAAAATTCTTGTTCAACTTATGAAAAATTGTAATTCTTGAGTAGGATTTGTAAAAATTACAAGTGTTGGAAACTGCCTTTGTAACAGTTTCCCACAGCCAATTTATCAGTGTATGTGCAGGAATGTCCTTTTCCTGCACTGTTTTAGAAAATTCTGTGCAGCAATTTCCTGTTTCCTGCATAGTTTTGGAATCCAATTTTTATTTGAAAATCTGGATTGAATCCGAAAAAATTTTCTTCACGAAAGTTTTTAATCTCAAAAGCCCTATAACTTTTGTGTTTTACTCGAGACTCAGTTCAGTCTCTAACCTACTCATTTCCCCTGTTGGACCTGCCTGGCCGTGCATAAAGTTTGGGCATGGCCAAGTTCGGATTTTTGTAAAAACCAAGGCCGTTGGAGCCTTATTTTCGAAAACTGTCTGCGTTACCCCTTAAGAAATCCCTTCTCTACAACTTTTATATTTTAAGTTTTTCCAAATTCGGCCTCTAAGGGCCTCAAATCCAACTTTTTAGAAAACTGGCCAGTTTTATCCGAACTGGCAGTTTTCTTGCTTAAGTTCATTTTGCGTCCTATTATACGCATACTAACTCAACCGGTCACACCGGGAGCCTAAAACAGACATGCAGCGTTTCTACCATAAACCCCCATCATACATTCAACCATACATTCAACCATAATCCTTATGCAAACCCTTGGATGTTCTTGAACCAAGCTAGGGCTTACAAAACCTTTGGGTATGCATAACCATTCATCACATACAATCAACCTAACATGCATCACCTAAAACTTCCTTAAGCATATTGGGGACATATAACCACATCATAAAGCATACAAGCAAACCCTATAATCATGCAAGCATTAGCACATAACCATGCATGGCACATAAATCAAAACCACCCATGAACCTAATCAAGCACAAAATCTAAAATCTAAACTAGGGCAATATAAATAAAATGAGCTTATGCTCTTATAAATCCAACTTGAAATACACTTAAATTTCCAAATTGAAACTTAATTTAAAAAGCTTAGGGACCAAAGGGGATTTACCTTGATCAACCACCAAAGTTGAGCTAGCTTTGATCCAAACCTTTTTTTCCCTTATCTCCTTCCACAACCGGCCTCTTTAGCTTATTGGGGTTCCAAAAATTTTTGTTCACTTGCTTGGGGTTCCACCAAATCCGACCACCACCCTAAGTCTTTTCCTTCTTCACTTTTTTTTTTCCCTTCTTCTTTCTTTCTTTACTTGGGTTCGGATTTTAGAGTGAGAGAGTGAGCAAATTTTTGGGCATAGTTTAGGGGCATTTTCTTATTTTTTGTGAACCAAATGAGCTCTCCCCCTCCACCTATTTATAGGTGAATAATGATTTTCTTTTTGGATTTATTTTTAATCCAAAAATTGCTCATAAGTCCTTGAAGCAAAAATATTTGCCAATTGCCCCTCCATGTGGCTGGCCATGAGGCTTGCTTGGTGAGCAAGTTGCTAATTCTTTCCATATTTTCCTTAAATCAAAAATTCACATAATTATCTATTGGATGAGGTGTCCTCCCTCTAGGCCTTGTTTGGCTTTTCTTTAAATATGCAGTCCATTTTCATGTTAACACAGATATTTCCAATACTGTTCTTACTAATAATACAGTATTGTTACACTGGACTGCAGTCCAAAATTTATCTGTGTTTAATTGAACTGCGTAAAAATTTTTCTTAGAACTTTAAGCCAATTGGCCCTTAATATCCTAAATATTGTACTTGATTTTTCTATAGTGGTATTGAATCTTATTCTTACTATCTTGTCTGTAATGACGGTTTTTCGTAGTATATTTTTCATACTGCTTGCCATACTTGCAATACCGTCATGGTCAACCCTTTGAATTTCTCTGGTCAAACTTTGACTTTTCTGGTCAAACTTTGACCATCATAAAATCATAAAATTTTTTATACCTTTTTGCTCAAAAGGTAATATGCTTGACTAAGCAATCATTTTTGAGTCTTATAAAATCATAAGAACTCACAAAATTAAATAAAAAAACCATCATCAGGCTTTTTCATAAATACTTTTACGGTACACGTTAAATTCCTTTAAAAAGGAAAACATAATATCGTAAAAAATCTAGTTATTACATGAGGTCTAATCTACCAAGTTCTTGTTTTTGTTGAAGCAACGGGTTTAGGTCTCCCATCCAAGCCTGATTGTGAACGTTCTTGGGTTCCTTCTTCGTTGTTGGGTCTCGTTATTCTTGGCGGGGTTCGCATCAGGAAGGGAGGGCGGGGGTGAGGGGGCAAACCGAGAGAGAAAGAGAGAGGAAGGGCGTGGGGGTGAATGACGGCTAGAGGGGGGGACAGGGGTGTGGTGGCCAGATCAAGAAAGGGGGGGGGGGGGAGGGTTGGGTGAAACAGAGAGAAAGGGGAAGGTATTTTAGTAATTTTGTTATAAAAATTAATAATTTCAATAAGATTCTATTAAAAATTTAAGCGATTTTGACGGAAAGGACCATAATGGCCAAAAAATAAGAATTTAGGGTCATCTCAACCAAAAAGAATAGAGACTAAACCGTAATCTTTAAAAGAGTTCAGGGACTATTTACGTCAATTACTTTAAACCTAAAACATTGCTAATTTCAATTTAGAGACGAGTTATACTCTCTATGACTTCTCGATGAAGAAATTGCTAACCAAAGTTCATCTTTCACGCAAACTAATTCTAAGACCTGTGTTTTGTTTGCTCTAATTGCTCAAGGTTTGGCAGATATTTACTATGCATTATGCGAGTTTCTTCTGTTGTTAAATTGAAAATTTAAAATGAAAGGGGCATTCATACTTTAAAGAACAAACTTTAATATTCAAAATATGAAATTTTGTAAAATTTAGCTCATCATTGACAAATATGAGATGCTGATATCTAGAAGAAGTTCGTTTTGATATCCTTGGCATGCTTTTTTTTCACATACTAAAACTTTTGCAATCCAACCTCTTTTTACAGTCGTTATTTCTCGAATAAACTTTATCTGTTTGCTCATCTTTAAACTCACCGTCGATGCTCTTGTCGTTGGAGTAGCCGGCGACGGCATGGGCGAGAACATTGAGATGGTCGAAGGGACAATTGTCGAAGAGTTGATCATCCACTTAAAGCAACAGAATTGATCATCCCACAAGTAAACATCTTGTTTCTATATTATATCTATATACTAAAGGAGAAGTGTCTTTTACTGTTCAAAGAACAGTACCAAACAGTGTTTTTCGGTTTTTTTTTTTTTTTTGTTTTTCGCGTTACAGCTACAGTAATGCACATTAATGAACAGTAAAACAGTGCAAAACAGTGAAATGACGATCTTGCCCCTCTGTTTCTTCTTCTTTTGGGGCATGAACAGTGAACTGCCCATTTTACCCCTCATTTACCCCCTGCCAGCCTGCCAGCTGTCCTGCGCATCACTGTTCAGTGAACAGTGATTCACTGTTCAGTGAACAGTGAACAGTGATGTTTTTTTTTTTTTTTCTCTTTCTCTTTCTCTTTCCGTCTGCTGTCTTTTTTCTTTTTTCACTGTTCACTGAACAGTGATTCACTGTTCACTGAACAGTGATGTTTTTTTTTTTTTTCTCTTTCTCTTTCTCTTTCCGTCTGCTGTCTTTTTTCTTTTTTTTTTTTTGCTGCTTTTTTTTTTTCACTTTTTTTTTCTTTTTTTAACATTTGCTGCTCTCTTTTTTTTTTTTTTTTTTTTTACATTGCTTTTTTTTTCTTTTTTTACTTTTGTTTTTTTTTTTCCTTTTTTTTTTTTTTTTTTTAACTTTTGCTGATTTTTTTTTTTCCTTTTTTTACTTTTGTTGTTGTATTTTTTTTACTTTTGTTATTGTTGTATTTTTTTTTTAATTTTTGGTGCTTTGTTACGTTTTTTTTTTTTTACTTTTACTGTATTATTTGATAAATAGTTTTTTTTTTTTAACTTTTATTTCTTTGTTACAGTTTTTTTTTTAATTTTTGCTGCTTTGCTATAGTAAAAAAATGTAATATTTCATTGTTTAATAAATAGTGATTTTTATTATTATTTTTTTATTTTTGTTACTTTTGCTGTACGGTTCTTTTTTCGTACAGTAATGCACAGTAACTGCTTTTCTTATATTAAACTGTCAATTTTGCCTTTATCCTATGTACTGATTTTGGCTTATCTACAGTGGAATGACAGTTTTGTTCTCACATATTTTACCTTTTTTTTTCCTGTGAAATTTTAGATATTAGATTTGATCTATTGTTATATTGTGTTTTTGTTCACTTTGTCTTTTTTGATTTTTAAACAATTTTTTTATTTTAAATTTTTTATCTTTATTTCGGATTTTTTTGTGTGTATCTTTTTTGTTTCTTTTGTTCTATTTTTTAAAGACCCATTTTTTTTTAAGGATTATGCGTGCAATTTTTTTTGTTTGTTTTGTTTTATATTTTAAAAATCATGTTTTTTAGTTTTTAAATTTATATAACCTAATAAAAAATTTTTTTATTTTTTTAAAACAGTAAAAAAGAAAAAAATGAGTTATATATTTTATTTTATTATAATTTTTTTGTTAGGGTTAGTTTTTTCAGATTCTTTTGAGTTTAAAGATTTTTTTTCTTTTTTTTTCTGCTTTATTTTTCTTTAAATAAGTATAACTACAGAAGATTTTTTTTCTTTTTTGCTTTTGTTTTCATTTTTATTATTATTAGTTCTATTATTATTTTGATTTTGCATCTTCATTATTGGGAGAAATCTTGAGAAAAATTATATTGATTATAATTATAATATTTATCTTAATCAACTGTTTTTATCATGTAATATTTAATTTATTTATTTATTTTTTTCTTCATTTCCCGTAC
Organism: Ficus microcarpa; assembly: GCA_025413485.1. Lineage (NCBI taxonomy): Eukaryota > Viridiplantae > Streptophyta > Magnoliopsida > Rosales > Moraceae > Ficus > Ficus microcarpa. The sequence continues at coordinate 15,558,282 of CM046387.1, forward strand.
AACGAACGGGTATTAAACTCGTGAAATTCTAAACCAAGCCTTTTCACAACACCTTGTGTGTAAAATTACTAAACGATTTCCTCAACGGAAACATAAAAGATCACAACCGAAATTTCAAACAAATTAATATTTCCATCTTTGAAACACAACGAAGCCTGTTCTCTGCTTCCCATCCTCCCTTGTCACATTACGAAAACTCAACCAAGATTAAAAAAAAAAAAAAAAAACCGACGACAACGACAACAACTCCAACTTTAAGATAGAAATGACAAGAAATTGAAAGATATTGCATCTAGAAAATAGAGAGGGTAAAAATGGGAAAAAAAATATTGACAAAAAGTACACATGGCAGTTAGTAATATATAACAGATGTAACGCTGTCATTAATAAATTAACAGTTAGAATATTAATACAACTGTCAAATTAAATTGTAGTTCCTATATAGTAAAAAGGAACAACAACTAGTGTTGAGATTTTCTAAAATCTCGAACAAAAAAATTCACACGCCATGTCTCCCTGATAAAAAATTCACCTAGGACCCACGAAACAGGCAAAGCTCAGTGCTAATTTGTCATTTTGTTTTAGTTTTCCCGACCATCATTCCCCCTAATAACGGCCTAATTAGAAAATTAGATAAGCTAATATGAGCAGTAAGTCAAACACGAAACCTTAATATATATATATATATATATAACATTTAGAGGGACTCTTATTTGATACCTTTTTTAGACTTTACGTGATTTGTGTTATATTCAAATATGACAACTTTAAATAATATGGGTTTGTTTTTTATACCTGAATATTAAAATCTGACAAGATCATATAATTCAAACTTCTAAATAAAAACTAGAAGAACCACACGGTAAGCGGTATCCCCTAGAAGAGAGAGAGATATATATATACACAAACGCACAAACAGAATCATACTCTGTCACAAACCGTCACACGCAGATATGGAACTCCTAGTCCAATTTCTTCTCTTCACCGTACCGATTTTCTTCCTCTTCATCCGACCATTTTTCCTTAAATCCAACACCAAAAGCACACTTCCTCCAGGTCCTAAAGGCATTCCAATACTTGGCAACCTCCTCCAACTAGGCCCTAGACCTCATGAGTCCCTCTCCGAGATGGCCAACGTCTACGGCCCCCTCATCGCCCTCCGCCTCGGCTCCGTCACCGTCGTCGTCGCCTCCTCCCCTGACATGGCCCGCGAGCTCCTCCACACCCACGACCAGTCCTTCGCCAACCGCCCCCTCCCCGACTCCGTCGCCTCGCAGCCAAACCCCGAAGGAACCCTTGCTTGGGTCCCCGGCGACCATCGCTGGCGCAACCGCCGCCGCATCTGCAACACGCAGATGTTCACCGCCCAGCGGCTCGACATCCTCGGTCACTTCCGCCACCGGAAGGTCGAGCAGCTGGTTGGACACATCCGCAAGCACTGCGAGCCCGCCGCGAGGCCCGTCGACATAGGGGCGCTGGCCTTCGCGGCGACTCTCAACCTGATATCCAACACGATATTCTCCGTCGACATCATCGACCCGGAGTTCGACACAGCGGAGGAGTTCAAGGAGGTGGTGTGGAAGATCATGGAGTATGCCGGGAAGCCGAACCTTTCAGACTATTTCCCGGCGTTGAAGAGGTTTGATCTGCAGCGCGTGAGGAGTCGTGTTAGGGTTTCGTATCTGAGATTGCATGAAATATTTGATGAAATTATTTCCAAGCGTTTGGAAGGTAGAAAGAAGGATAAGAAGAACAGACATGAAGATTTCTTGGACGTGCTTCTTGATCAGTGCGATGAGAATAGCTCTGGATTTAGCCTCGAAACCATCAAGCCGTTGATTCTGGTGAGGACTTTTGATCATGATCTCGTTGATTATTTATTTCTATTTTTTATATGATTATAGAGATCTTACAATATACATTTTGAAAAATATCTGGAAAAAGGGTGTCCAAAATTTGAACATGATTAGGTCACGTCGGACAGTTGGATTTATAACCTCTTCTATAGATTTCATGATAATTATATTTTTTATTGGTATTTATCTTTCTTATCAATAATTATTAAACAGTATTCTTTTATTTTTAAAAATTTACAACGCCATATATATATATATATATATATATATATTCAAGTCTCTCATAAATCCTCTTTTATATATAGATCCATCATCCATTTTACTTTTCTTTTTCTCATTAAGATTTAAATTTTTTTTTTTTAAGAATGGCTAATTAATTAAGGTGTCTGAAAATATCTAATATATTTTGCCATGATGTGTTGACTTTTCCATTCTTCTTAATTAATTCTAATCGATGACCGAACTCTCGTTGTGTCGCTATCTAGTCACGTACGATATTAGGGACAGGTGGAACCATTTTTACACTTGGATGAATTATTGGATAGTGCTGCTGGAAACAATATTTTAATACACTAGTATCTACTCATATTAAGCAATTTTAAGTAGTAACGTTATAAAATAGTTTAATATCTTATATTATCAACGAAAAATAATATCAAGCTATCACGACTAATGTTTCTTCCTTTCACCAAATACTTGTAAGGGCATCACGTGGCAATAAATGTTTTGAAGTACAATACACGTTACAAATAATTAATATGTTATCTATAATCTAATATCTGCAATACTTGAAAATAAACCTAACCAGCTGTTATTATTTTATTGAAAAGTAAACCCCCTATACTGTTAGATCGTTGACATTTACGAACCGGATACATATACAAAATTGAACTTAATACTTCGGTAAGATTTGGAAGAAAATATATGTGAAATTATAGTTAAATTAGGTTTCAAATCACGTTATATTTTATGTGACAACAATGTTGACAAAATAAATAAATAAATAAAAGTAAACTCTAGTACCGTGTGTATATACTGTTAGACCATTGACATTTACAAAAGGTTAAATATATATATATATGAATTCAAAGTTTCGAGCCTTATATTTTTTGGTTGTCATTTAGAAAATTACAATTGTATATTTTTATCATATATATCTTATCATGAATATAGATACGCTTGGTTCGTCGGTTAGATATAAAATTTTTAAGTTAGAGTTGGTTGATTTTTTGAAAACTAGTTATAATTTTTATTAAATTTTTCAGAAAATGACAAAAACTAAAATGAAAAATTTGAGTTGGAGATATCGAACCAAACAGAGGCATAATGTTTGTAATTATGGCTAAAGAGACATGATGTCAAAAATCACCATTTTTACAATTGTAGGATTTGTTCATTGCCGGGAGTGACACCTCCGGGCTGACGACTGAATGGGCGTTGGCGGAGCTTCTTCGAAAACCCGAGGTATTACTAAAAGCACAAAAAGAACTCCAAGAAGTAATTGGCACACAACAACACATCAAAGAATCTGACATAGATCGTCTCCCATACATCCAAGCAATAGTAAAGGAAACTTTGCGTCTTCACCCGGCAGCGCCGCTTCTCTTGCCCTACATCGCCGGAAACGATGTCGCAGTGAATGGCTACACAATCCCGAAGGGAAGTCAGCTTCTTGTCAACGCGTGGTCTATAGGGAGGAACCCAAAGTACTGGTCGGATGCGATGTCGTTTTTGCCGGAGAGGTTTGTGGGTTCAATCGTGGATTACAAAGGAAGAGATTTTGAGTACATTCCATTCGGCGCGGGACGGAGGATTTGCCCCGGGTTACCTCTGGCCAACCGGATGGTTACCTTGACGCTGGCTTCTATTCTCCATTCGTTTGATTGGAAGCTTCCAGAAGGAACCACTCCTGAGAATCTTGACATGAGAGAGCAATTTGGTATCACGTTGAAGAAAGCCGTCCCACTTTCTGCTATTCCATTGTTGAAGAAATGGTCCTAGTTTATAATGTGAGAAAATTAATGCTAAAGAGTACATATACAGTGGCACCGTAATATATGTGTATTTTGTGTGTCTATTTATGAAGTTTTCCTAAGCCCAATGTTAATTAGTCCCAGTATCCTTAAAAATAAGCACATTGATTCGTCGCATTTTATATATTTGTATGGTTCACTTCTAGCTTGATGCTGACAAGCATTAATGCAGATAGTGTACGGCGTTGATTCGTATTATTATTATTATTATTGTTATTATTATCATTAGTACTTTATTTCGTTTTATTTTAACTAAACATATAGTAGAAATTTAAACTGTACACACCTTGTGATTTTTTTTATTTGAACGAATATGTTTTATTGATATTAAGATGGCTTGATCAGTAAATAGGGGGTGGGGGGACTTCGAATACGTGATAGTAGAATAATAATTATGTCATGTTTCTCGATAGGATTACACGTTAATCTCATTGTATGAAGTTCATCATTGATATCTCAAAATTATTTTTCAACCATAAAAAAATGTAATGTGAGAAAGATAACATGATTAAAAAATATTAATAAAGGAATAACAATTGAGTAACATTTATTTACTTTCTAGTATTTATTTATCTATTAAATTATATAATTATGAAAAATATTCTAGTTCAATAAGTGTAACTGTTAACTTAATCTTATCAATGTGAATACAAAAACGTCTTTTTACATAATTAAACAATCATTGGCAAACAATATAAGAACTTATTAAAGATATATGTATTAAAATAAATTTTGTATCCATATGCTATAGTAGAGATCAATCAATACCAAGGAAATTCAGGGATTGACATTTTCTTTTCTCATTTTCTATATTATGTCGAACATATACTAAATTCTTATTATTAGTTTTGTAAGTAAATAAATGATTATATGAGACAAGAAATCACTATTGATTGTTCTCCACTTTTTTGATTATGCAATGTAAAATGTGCCTAATGTTTTTCTTTGTCGATCTGTTGGTCTTCTTTATTTTATGTCGTAGCTTTAAGTACGTTATAGTGTTGGACATAGGTGATGTGGCATCCTTTATAGATTTAGTATAGTTTATTTATTCAAATCCCACGTTTAGTAGATAATCCTCAATTAGTGATCTATCTAGGATATCCATACCTAATAGATGCCTTTTAAATAAGCCCATATATATATACATATACATATATATCTCAAAGTAGAGAAAAGACCTCATTCAAATTTTTTATTTTTTGAGTATCTCCTCTTTCTTTTTCCCTCTTTCACGTTTTCTCCAGAAGGTTTCTTGGGTTGTGAAAATTTTGTGGGTTTTTTTTAAGTCATTGACTTTTATAATAACCACACATTGTGAGCAATTAAAAATGTGATGATCGTGTTCTAGAAAGATTGCGGATAAGAGCAGTGAAGATCATACTCACGCTAATGTAGTATTATGAGTCTGTTTTTAGCAAATTGTAAAATAGTGTAGATCGTGAATCAAATCTAAAATAGACAAAGGGCGCTTCTAAAAGTAAGATTGACAAAGCCAAATGCTATGTTAATTAAGCAAATGAAGATGGTAACTATATATGACCAACTGGGATTTGATATTTGGTAAAGAAACTTGTATTCTGCAATGTCAACTAATTGTCTGACAAAGAGGGAACTGATATAAGGTTCAGTCTCTAAAAATAGGATTGACAAAGCCAGATGCTTTGTTTGACAGAAGTAAAAAAGTAGGATAAAAGATAAAAATAAGAGGATTTTTAAAAAGAAAATAGAATTATTGTAAAATCTATTTGAGAATATACATAATTGTTATTTTGTATTTTATGTACTTCTTGTAGTTATTTAATTAGTTTCCTAGTTTAGAGATTTCTGATTTTATTTGATTTGTAAAATCCTTAATTTTAGGAAAGTATCTAAATTAAAAAAAATCTGATTTTTATAATTTGTAATTTGTGTATATATTCTCAATCACATCAATGAAAAGACTGTTATAATTTCTCAAAATTTATTAAAATCATTAAATTAAAATAACAAAATTCTTATAATTTGATGCTGTTATAGTATCACATAGAACATAAAATGTTCATGCACGTACTAATTGTTCTCGTGGAAATTTTTTTTCCTTTTTTTATTTTTGTCAAATCATTTTGAGCACTAATATACTAATCAATCACTGTTTTCAATGTTATACCACAATTATCGTTAGCTCGTGTTATTATCATTGTTACAAAATAAATTATCAGTTTCATACAAAAAAATAAAAATTATTTGTTGGATTCGACTTAGGCATATGTTTTTATTTATTCCGATATCTTCGTGCAGTGATAAAATCGTTGTCGCTGGCATTGGCATTGGCACTGGCACTTGCACATTGCATGTTACAGTGATCTCTATTTCTTTTTTCAAAATTTATTAATAAACAAACTATATTCAGGGAAAAAAAAAACTATTTAAAAAATCGAAAAAATGGTTGTTGATGGTTGGCTCTCTCCGTTGAAAATGCATGATAATGGCGCTAATTATTATTATTATTATTATTATTATTTGGCTTTTTTGTATTGATATATCCTAAATTTATCATAAAGTTGTAATTTGTATTCTGAATTTTTAATTTTGACAATTTACAACATGAACTTACAAATATGTTGTAATTGGTACCCTATTGGCAATAATATTAATCTTTTCAAGGAAATTGATATGTCATTTAAATTCGTACATGGGTTATTAATTCATGACATGAATGATCATTTTAATCTTTATTAATTAACAATCTATATACAAAGAAAGTACCAATTTTTATTAAAAAAAAACAATAGTGTTTATCAATAAGCACATTTCACAGCTTATGGTTGATTAAAGAAAAAATAACATAAAAATAACATAAAAATAAAATATTAAAGCTTATACACGCCCGTATTGCTACTTAGAGAAGTAAATAATAAGTAAATATCTACAATCTCCTGCCTCAACAATCTTATCCATCAAGCATAACTCAACAACGTCATGTTAAGCCTTCTTAGCCACATACAGCAAAAAGTAACTGAGACCAGCTATTGAATAAATGTTTGCTTTTATAGTGTGCATGGATAAGATCTGCGAACCTGTACACATGATTGGCATTGAGACGAAGAGAAATCTGGTTTGAAATTGAAAGGATTCGACTCTGTGGGTCTGAAATCTGGTCGCACGCGATGAGCTTTGGGCAGGGGCAGAGGAAAGCAAGTGTGGCGGCTTCAGGCGTGGGCAGAGGAATTCGAGAGGGGGTGACGGGATGGATAGGGGTGAAGTGGGCATGACAATAGTGGGGAAACTGAGCGACTGACAAACTGAGAATGATGGGTGTGCACACAAATGGAGTGGGTGAAGCAAGATGAGTGTGAGAGGAAAGTGAGAGAGTGAGACGAAAGTGAGAGAGGAACTGGAGTGGGCGAATAATTGGGGAAAGTGAGAGAGTGAGAGAGTGAGAGAGTGATAATAAATGGAATGAGAATTTTTTTTTTTTTAATATGAAAATTTTGGTATAAAATTACAGGCGGCAACTTTAAAATTCCAATAAAAAATTGATATTATCTTTTGTCATCAAAATTTGGTAGTCAATAGTGTTACTGAAATAGTTATTTAGAAAAATAGAATTAGTATTTTTTTTTAATTATTAAGTAAGAGAGATGATATTATTTTGTTATTCATATTAAAATTCAAATTTTTTTCGTACATATATCGTAGAAACTAAATTAAAAATTTTACTAAAAATAAAAAAAAAACTATATTAAAATAGTGCAATAGAAAGCTTATAATAGGAAAAAAAAAAATTTTGACAAGATTTTACTACTAAATCAGGAATTTAGTAGCTGAAAAACAACATTCAGCTACCAAACATGAATTTGGTCACAAAATCTAGCTTTCCACTACCAAATATTGGTAGTAGAAATGTGGAATCGGCTACCAAAATCAGATTTTGTTAGCTGAAAGTTACATTTTGTTGTTAAAATATTCTTTATTAAAATATAATTTAAAAGGTTTTTAATCCTCCCCAAATAAGATATTTTAGGATAGATTCGAGAATAACAGGCTTTACATATGTATGTTTCTTATAAAATATAATAACTGCTATAGATTTGGTTATTCCAATTAATGTGTAGTTTATAAACACTAGATTAATAAGAGAGAAAAAAAATGCATTTTCAATATTAACTCTAAGAACAAATCAATTGTAAATTGATTGACGTTAATAAATGTGTATGAGTATTGTATTAAAAACTTTATATTGAGTTTATTCATGAAATTGCCCATATAAAAAGATGTAACACTATGGTAAAGAAAAAAAATTTTAACAAGATTTCGCTACCAAACCAAAAATTTGGTAGCTAAAAGGCAACATTCAGCTACCAAATTCGAATTTGATAGCAAAATATAGCTTTCCGCTACTAAATATTGGTAGCAAAAACATGGAATCGACTACCAAAACCATATTTTGGCCGAAAGTTACATTTTGTTTTTAAAATATTCTTTATTGAAATATAATTTTAAAAAAAAATTTTCCTCCCCAAACAAGATACTTTAGGATATATTTTAGAATAATATACTTTACATATGTATATTTCATAAATAAATAAATAAATAAAAACAAAAAACAAAAAACAATTGCTATAGATTTGGTTATTCGAATCAATGTACAGTTTATAAATACGAGATTAATAAGAGAGAAAAAAAATATATTTTTAATATTAACTCTAAGATCGAATCAATTATAAATTGATTGCTGTTAACAAATGTGTATTAGTATTGCATTAAAAACTTTATATTGAGTTTATTCATGAAAATACCCACATAAAAAGATGTAACATTATGGTGGAGGAAAAAAAATTTTTTGACAAGAATTCACTACCAAATCAGGTATTTGGTAGCTGAATGTTGCGCATTCAGCTACCAAATTTGAATTTGGTAGCAAAGTCTAGCTTTCCGCTACCAAATAGTGGTAGCAAAAACGTGGAATCAGCTACCAAAATTGCAGTTTGGTCCTAGAAAATAATTAACAAGGGGTAATTTTTTTCGCGCGCATTTTACAAGGACCAAATAAATTTGGTCGCAAAATGGATTTTCCTGCTACCAAATTTTGGTCGCTGAAAATACTTTTCCACTACCAAAGATTTTCTTGGTCACTATATTGCAGGAACCAATTTTTTTTTTTTTCGCATGCATTTTACATGGACCAAATGAATTTAGTCGCAAAACGAGATTTATTGCCATCAAATTTTGATCGCCGAAATTACTTTTCCGCTACCAAATATTTTGTTGGTCGCCATATGTTATCTATAGGAGCCTTTTTTTTTTTCCCACGTGCATTTTAGAGAGACCAAATAAATTTGGCAGCAAAATGAGATTTACTGCTACCAAATTTTGATCACCAAAAATACTTTTCCAATACCAAATATTTTGTTGGTTGCCATATGTTATCTGCAGGAACCATTTTTTTTTTTCATGTGCATTTTACAATGACCAAATAAATTTGGTCACAAAAGGAGATTTACTGATACCAAATTTTAGTCGCCAAAAACAATTTTCCACTACCAAATATTTTCTTGGTCACCAAATGTTTTCTGCGGGAACCAATTTTTTTTTCGCACTCTAACATTGGCGACCAAGAAATTATTTGATCTTAGAATGTCTCTTACGATGAGCAAAATTTGGTAGCTAAAGAATGTGACTTTCTGCTGCCTAAATTTGGTTTCTGAAACATCTTTTTGACTACCAAATTTTTTTTCGTAGCTGAAAGTTCAAATTCTTGTAGTGTTTGAATATAATGCATGCAAATGATATTGTCAAGGTAATTTAATAGTTTGAGCATCTGTTGGGAACTTCCATCTATTTATAGATTTCAATGGTCTGATTTTTATTATATTTTTCGATTGACGGGATAACAATTAACAAGCCACTTGCATTTCGAACCTATGCATTCATGATGTAGCACCATATTTTATAGGATTAGACGATTAGTGGACACTAAAATTTGACGGCGAGATGTTGCCACTTTTTTCCATGCCTACTGGTTTGTGATATATATTATTAGTTAAAAGAAAAAAATTTAAAATTTAGATTGATCACCTTTCATATCATGTGTTTTGCTTTTACTCTAAAAGTATACCCTACATTTTGTTTTATACCATTCTATTATTTTTTACGTATTAAATCTATGCATATTCTCTGTTAAGTCTTCATTTAAGGGTATTTCAATCGTTTTTTAGATCAAAATAAGTGTTGATGGAGAAAACAGTACAGATATATGTTGAATATATTATACTGATATAAAAATAAAGAACTTCAAAATGTATAATATACTTTTTAAATAAGAGCAAAATGCAGAGTATAAAAAGGTAAATACTACTTAATTTAGTTTTGACTACCAAAGGATATAAGCTTGTATATTAAACGTAATTTGTTGGTAGAAGAATGTAAAACTTGAATATGTAAGATATACTTTCTAAAATAAGAGTAAAATATGAGATATGAAAAGGTAAATATGCCATATATAAATATACGTTTTTCTTAGAAAAAAAGTCAACCCGCATAATATGGAGGACCTACCCTCGGCATTATCCAAAAAATACATGTTTTCCTTCTTTTCCTGTTAAGTAGTGGATTAGCACCGTTAAAAATCAATACATGAAAACTCTACACCTAATTTTATCATAAAGTGCTGAATTTGGGTCCCCCATCACTAAGTTAAAAAACAAATGACTACAATAACAAGCAAAAATCTTTCGGTTTTTCATAACAAGGTTTAATCGTAATTTTAAGATTTTGAATTTTTCAACTTAAATAATGCACATATGTATTTTACCACAATGAGACTATGTTGAATAAAAATTAAAAAAAAATTAAAGAAAATTTTTGATGTTACCGAAGTCAAAAAAAAAAAAAAAAGCCTAATTACCCTTAAAAAAAAACTAATTAAGAATGTTCCACTAAAAAAAGTAAAATAGTATTTCTATATAGTGGTATATAATGTATATTGACTAGATCTGGAATGATAGTTCTCTCTTTTAGTTATTTATATAAATATAAATATTTTACTAGATATATGACCAATATATAGACGTAGGACCGATATCATCTGGTACCTACATTCTTTTTTCCCGCCAAATAAATAAGGGGAACATCGTGTTGAAAACAGGGAGTTGATCTCAAAAATAAAAACTAATACAGAGCAAATTAAAATAAAAATTGGTAATTAACAGGAGTCAATTAACAACAAGGATATACAAATGACAAAATATTCAATTTTTACTCTTTTTTTTTCTTTGCTTTCTCAACGCGTATCGTCTCAATATCAGGTTCAAGCAAGTGAGAAACATCATTATCGAAATCTTCAATCTCCACAACCAGTGGCAATTCCTTTGTGAACGATGGAATGTTGATGCAATATTTCTCATCTTCTTGACCAAATACTATGTTTGTTATGAACAAATAATCTCAAGAGCAAGCAAATGTCTTTTGACTTCATCAATTGAATGAGACTTATGATTTTCACAATTCACAGAAGGATATCGAATCTTATCATTTTTCATATGAGTGTTGACAAATGACAAAAATTCTTCAATACCATCCTGATATTTTCTAGTCAATCTATTAGTCAATATCCATTTTTGATTCCTTTGCAAGAACTCAGCCTAAATCCAAATTAAAGATAATAAAATACATTCAATAATCAAGTTTTTGTAATTAAAATAATACATGTTAAGCTTTTGGCATAATTTAACAAATCATGCTTTCAAAAAAACAAAAACAAAAACAAAAATGAAAATCTACAAGTTTTATATATCTAAAATAATTATAATGAATACAAAACAACTCAAAAGAGTAAGTAATCACTTACAAACAATGACTATAAGAGAGTGTTGGTACGGTGGACGGTGGTAACGACATTGAATGTGTAACAATCCAACTACATAGGTCGTTATCATACTTACTAAAATTTTAGAATAATTTTTTTAAAAACACAACGTAAATAAATTAATCCATATTTATTTGGGTAAACTTTATTATGCTTACACATTACTTGATTAACAAACCATAAAGTCTCACTTAATCCTTACTTTTATCTAAAGCCTTGAAACATCACATACATAGCTTGATACAAATTATTTAAACATATATACATATGTTTATAGTTCAAAAGAATTTGCAAAAAAAGTCTGTGTAGTGGTATCTCATACCGCTCTTCACTTGCTGTATCATCTCCATGGCCTATCAAATAAAGTTGCCAACATCTTACCATTTACCTACAGCACAAGCATAAGTTATGAGCTTGCGCCCAGTAAATATAACTTTCTTTCCACAAAATCATTTTAGTAAAAGAATGGTCAATGTATGAACCAATTATACTTTCTTATGTTAACTCAACATAAATCATTTATACTTTCTTGTTTTAACTTAGCTTTGAGCTCCTTTCATAACATGAACATGAGTGTACGTACTGTGGCACATAGCCATGGATAAAATCCGCCCTTGTGGCAGGTCGATACGACACAAGACAACTTGCCTGCCTTTATTCTTGAAAACTTGTTCTTAATTTGATCATACTTGAAAACTTAGATCTTTATTGTTTCTTACTTGAAAACTTGATATTATTTTTGTCATGTGATTTATTATCAGTGAGCATGCTTTCATGATGCCACAATAATAGAACATAAAACATATGTACATCATGTTAATCAATGCATGATTTTTTTTTTTTTTTGAAAACATGTAAAGCAATAAAAACATTTTGCCCATGCTGTAGGCGGAGTTGTACTTACAAATTGTCCTACACTCTTGGTCTATTATTCCAATAAGGCACGACAATAGGTTATGTTATATTATATTCCTGTTTTCAAACAGGGTATAAGAATCGTTCTATTCTATCTTAACATCCATAACATATTTATTGAACTATAAATCGGTCTCTAAACCGACTACCATCTATAATAGAATTGTTACTTATACTTAAGTAACTTAGGCCTATTTTTTTTTTTCTCAAAAATACTTTGTTTTCTTAAAAGACACCTTAGTTACTTGGAAAATATTTTAGCTTCATAAATCAAGCATTTCTTGATACAATATTTGAAATTATCCTTTAAAAAAAGTCATTTGTAAAATTTCAAATGGATTTAAACCTCTTTGAAACTTATCTTTATAAAACCATTCTTTCTTTAAAAAGAGTTATAAAACCTTGGAAACTAATTTTCCTAGACAAAAACAGCCTTTCGAATTGTACGTGTGCAGGAATTTCTACTTCCATGCCCAATTTTGAAAAATCAGTTTTATCTTTAAATCAATTTAGAATTTGGAAAAGTTTCTTCATAGAGGTTGTAGATATCATCATAACCTACAACTTTCGCTTGTTGTTTGAAACTTAAATCTATCTTTAACTTATTCGTTTTTCTCTTTGAAGAATTCTGGGCGTGTACAGTACCTGGACCAGCCAATTTTGAAAACTCATAAAAATATAGGCCTTTGGAGCCCTTATTTCAAAAACTATTCATGCTAGCCCCTAGAATTTTTTGTGTTCTACAACTTTGCAGTTATAACTTTTTTCAAATTCAGTCTTTAAAGGGTTCAAAATTCAGTTGTAGAAAACTGTCCAAATTGTTTTAAAAAACTGACAGTTTATATTTTGTTGATTCTTGCTTAAAATCCGTGCACACTATATCAAATGGTCGAAATCGTGAGTCTACATCAACATGTAGGTGTAGGATTCGTTTTTAAAATTCAACCATCATTTATCTTATGCACTTGAAAAACACAACATTGATAACTTGCTATTTTTACCAACTTATGTCTTTAGGTTGATTTTTTTTTTTTTTAAACCAACATACATATAATCATTCACATAACCATCATATATAAATATCTATATTTAACCATGTGAGAGCATAATCACAAACATATGGTAAGCACACATAACCTTAAAACTCATCATAGAGCATAAAATCAAACTCATACTTAGAGTTAGCAACAAGATAACCTAAGCATAGATCTAGCATAAACCAATCATATAAAAACCATAATATAGCAAAATAAGAAACATGAGCTTATGCTCTTATATCCCATAACTTGAAATACACATAAATTCCTCAATCAAAGCTTAATGAAGATCTTAGTTAGAGGATCAAGAATAATACCTCTAAAGCTTAGAAAGATTGCTTTTAGACCTTTGGATGAGGGAAATTTTTGCTCTCTACCTCTTCACACACAACCGGCCATCGCTTCTCTCTCTCTCTCTCTTTTCTAAGGGCTAGAGAAGAAAAAGTTTGAAGGAAACTAAAAGTTGAGAGACTAACTAAATCATCCAACTTTTCTAAAATTATCGACAATTATTTTTTTTTCTTCACCTTTCTTGAATTATATATTTGGCCTTAAAGATAAAATTTTTGCCTTCCAAGTCCTCAAAGTGGCCGGCCAAGTGGAGAGTTTAGACCCCAAAAAAAATCTTTTCATATTTATCTTTTATATTTCTTTCCATAGAATCCATAAATCCCAAAATTTGCATTATTATGTATAATGACTTGGCCTCGAGATAGGGTCATGTTTGGCACTACCTAGTAATATGCAATCCATTTCCTTCATAATCCAGATAGTATAAATACTGTTTTAACTATCAACAGTACAGTAATATTAAATTATAGTCCAGAATTTATTTGCACTTAATTGAACTACGTATCGATTTTTCTTAGGACTTGAAATTAGTTAGTCCTCATTATGCCAAATATTATTCCTGATCATTCTAGAGCATTCTTAATCCTTATTCTTAATTATGCATCCGTAATGATAGTCGATCACATTACAATTTCAATACTGCTTATTATATTACAGTACCGTCTTAATCGCGTCATAAATTTTTTTCTAGCCATACTTTGGCCAAGATAAAACCATAAATCATGATTTGCCTTTTTTATCACAAGGCCTCATACTTAAACTTAAAACTATCAAAGAGTCTTATAACACTATAAGAACTCGAACATATTCTAGTAATCAAATCATGAGTTTCCTATTAATATCCATAATTTCCATGAAACATCACAATAATACTTAGCACGGACTTAAATTTTTGTCTATATATATAAAGAAATCACGCGTCCTAAAAATTCGGTTATTACAGAATGACAGTGGAGGATTTGATTTCGCAGGTCTCTATGTAGTTTTCATGGCTGCAAAACTGTTTTGCAAAATAAAAATAGGGTTGGTAGATTTTTTTAATTAGAGATTATATGACGGTTTAAAAAAACAGTCCTGAAAACTGAGAGATTACATGACGGATTATTGAAACTGTTGAGGAAAGTGTAGATTACACAACGATTGCAATAAACCGTCATGTAATTTCTTAGTTTTCATGACAGTTTATTAAAACCGTCGTGTAATCTCCACTTTCCACGATGATTTCAATAACTGCCACGTGATCATAGGGCGATCCCTTTTAGATGACGGTTTTTGTAAAACCATCATGTAATCGCCGTCGTCTATTCTAACTTTTGTAGTAGTGAATATACTTTTTAAAGAAAAGCAAAATGCATGGTATAAAAAAGTAAATACTACTTATTTTAGTTTTGACTACCAAAGGATATAAATTTGTATATTAAAAGTAATTTGATGGTATGAGTATGTAAAACTTGAAAACGTAAAATATACTTTCTAAAATAAGACTAAAATACAAGGTATGAAAGGATTAAAAAAAAAACCACATATAAATATACATTTTTCTTATAAAAAAAGTGAACCCGCATAAGATGGAGGACCTACCCTCGGCGTTGTCCAAAATACATGTTTTCCTTCTTTTCTTGTTAAGTACCGGAATATCACTGTTGAAAATCAAAACGTGAAAATTCTATGCCTAATTTTATCATAAGGTGCTGAATTTAAGTCCCCCATAAGTTAAAAAACAATTGACTACAACAACAAGCAAAAATCTTTTGTTTTTTCGGAACAAGGGTTTAGTCGTAATTTTAAGGTTTTGAATTTTTGAACACAATAATGCACATATGTATTTTACCACAGTGAGACTATCTTAAATAAAAATAAAATTAAAAAATTGAAGAAAATTTTTGATGTTACCGCTGTCAAAAAAAAACAAAACAAAACAAAACAAAACAAACAAGCAAACAAAAAGAAAAGAACTAATTAAGAATGTTCCACTAAAAAATGTAAAATTGTATTTCTATATAGTGGAATATAATGTACATTGACTAGATCTCGAATGATAGTTCTGTCTTTTAGTTATTTATAAAAATATAAAGATTTTATTAGATAGATGACCAATATATAGACGGAGGACCGATATCATCTGGTACCTACATTCTTTTTTCCCTCCAAATAAATAAGGGGAACATCACGTCGAAAACAGGGAGTTGATCTCAAAATAAAAACTAAAACTATGATTAAGCTAGCAACTCCGAATACACTATGTTCATCACCTTTTACTGCAAACCCAACGAGAAAAAGACGAAAGGAAAAAGGAAAAAAAAAAGTTCATGTTTGCCCATAAGGTCGGCAAGAGGGAAAATGATATGGAAGGCTGACTGTACTGCAAATTTCTAGACTTTGCAAGCAACTAGAAACCACAATTAGAGAAAATTAGATGAAAAGACATGTTTTGAATCCCTCTTTATAATTTTGTTCACCAGTTCTAATATTAAAGTTGATAATTTTAGTATTATGAAGTAACAAAATTATCAACTTTATTACTCTGATGAGCGTATATATAAGGAGGTATCAAATTTATAACATACTTGAATTTAACACAAAACATTATTCCAACATGTGTTTAAAACAAAACTGACACACAATAAACATTTTGTCACACGTGCCCCAGAGAATTACAAAGAAAATAAAGAATAGAATAACTGGAGAGTTAAAACAAAAGAGGGGAAGAATAATGTAAAGAAAATCTTAACATTACCTAATTTAGGTCAATAGCATGATGTTAAAATATTTGAAGTAAATCCCTACACCCTAAACCCTAAACCCTCCGTAAACCCCAAATCCTAAACCCTAATAACTATAAATAACAAATTTTCGGTAAAAATTACATAATTACTAGAAGTAATTAAACCATTACCTAATAGATTTTCTACTTTTTAAATTTATTTACTTTTCTCCATATTCGCTGTCACTTCTTGCACCTTTAATTCACTAAAACCATCTCAAGCCATTGTTTCTAAGCATATAATTGGTAGAAAAGAGAGAAAATAAAAAGAAGAGAGTGATAGATCTTATAAGTAAGAGAAATAAAAAAGGAGGGAGAGATCTTTTCTATTATGTTGTTTTGTATGAAATTCCTCTAATTATAATCTCTCCAGCTTTGAAGAGATCAAAACTGAAGTGTTTGGAAGGATTTCAAGTCCCTCTTCTTATTTTTTTTTTCCCTTCCTCCTTTTACTCCTATCATATAATCATAACTTTCAAAATTCTTTATACTAATCCGTATCTCCCTTTCATTCGTTTTACTGATCTCTCCTATCAAATACACTCTAAATGTAGTGATTGAAAAGTGTTAAGAGTAAGGGTAGCGTCAAAAAACTATGCCTATAGAAATAGATTTTTCCAAGATATTGTAATTTCTCAATCCATTTATTCAGCCCATTTTTCCGTTTCAGCATGGTTATAACTGATCATTTATACATGCGCCGGAAAGTATAAATGTCAGTGATACAGCCAACCAACCCAAAAATAGAAAAGTCAATGCCTAATCAACTCCATCTCGTTCGTCGTTTAGCATACAAACAAAAGTTGCATTAGAAAAAGGATAAATATGGATATACAGTTATATATTTATATATATTCGTCGTGATGGTTAAGGTGCAATTTTGACGCCGATTTCGTTCCTTGGATTCGTAAATTGATGACGTATTTACGGAAGATAGAAATTGTATATATTAAATATGCATTTGATTCACAGGTTTTAATAGAGTTTTCTAAGTTGAATTTGAGTTATATAATTGGTACATGGATTTAAATGATTGGTGCTAAAAAGTATAAATGTATTCAGAAATAAAACAGAAATTCTATGCAAATTTTTTTTTCAAATCATCCAATTCAGATTTGTAGATGAAAAATTATGGACTTAAAAGTTTGTGTTGGAAAGTAAAAATAGTAAATTGTTATTTGTTCTGCAGTTCTTAAGGGGACTACAAACACATGACGCAAGGATACTAATTGTTCAGCGTCTTGTTTATCCCCCCCCCCCCCCCCCCCTTCTTATTAAAAGAATTGTTACCCATGAAATCACAATCCTGGAAAAAAAATAATTAAAAAATAAAATAAATAAAACATGCTGGATCATGCTGCAAACTTGTATGCTTTTTGAATACTAAATGCATACCTTTTACTTTTAAGTTATTTCTGATCTTCTGGAAAATTCAAATACACACACGCACACATTTATCATATTGTTAAGGAATGCCACGAGAAAGAAATGCATTTGGAAACGAAGGAGTAATAATGAGGATTGTTGATATGTTTCTAGTTTTACATATTTGTTAATTTTTTTATGGAGTACTTAAGAGCGGAGCCAGAAATATTTTTCAATGGGGGCGTATACCAATTTTTTTTTTCAAGACAAAATAAATTTGGGAGAGGGTTATGTGAGAATTTTTAGTTTTAGTCGGTTTATATGAGAATTTTAGTAGAGGCAAAACAGTAAAAGTCTAAACTTTTTCTTTATAAAATTAATTTTAATAGAGATTATGTGAGAATTTTTTTTGTTTTTAAAGGGGGCAAAATAGTGACTATATTACAATTTTTTTTTTAATTTTAGTAGAGGTAAATTATAAAAATTAAAACTTTTTGAGGTAAAAATAAAATAAGACAAAATTTCAGTGGGGGCTCTCGCCCCACTAGCATCCCCTAACTCTGCCTCTGGATGTACTTGTGGTAATTAACAATCCAAATTCATTTATAATGTACATGCTTGCTTACTAAAATTTCCTTTTCACAATTGAATTGTCATTGGTTTGTATGAAAGGAAAGTATCCAGGATATATAAGTAAAATTTCCCTTCCCTTTAACAAGGAATCAATATCTAGGAGATGAGGTGATTGATATTCCTTTTACTTGTTTCCAATCTTATCAATTGTACTCGCTACGAAGCAGAAAAATTGAATAAACAAACAAAATAAGGTGAACAAAAAGGAAAACAAAAACGAATATGAGCAAACGAGACTCGTAAACACGTTAAAATATGCTTGAAAGATAATTCTTTGTCAAGTTGGCATACCGTTAGATAATAAGCTGAACAAGAAGGGGAAAAAAAATGAGCAAAAGAGACTCATAAACGGGATAAAATTTGCTTGTTATAAGATAAAACATTGTTAAGTTGGCAAACCATAAGATAATAGATTATGGAGATGTTAAATTAAGGATTCATAGCTTAATTTTCTCCTTATTCTGTCCGGACTAGTATCATTATAGTACTACGTCTAGACTTATTTCATACATAATACGTACTCAAAAGCTTATATTGAGAGACCAACGACGTGCTTGTATGATATTTAGGAAGTTACTAGTTCAAGTGGTCCACCAAGAATAATTCCTACTGCACCAAACACAGGCTGGAGTAAACTAACTACGGTGAGCGTCGCTCGGAGAGTTCCGGTGGGAGGGTAAATGCGGCAACGAGCAATAGGGAGCCTAACAAATACGAAGCACTGACTTGGATCAAAGAGTATAGTGTCAACCGTGGTGAAAACAAGCTCATAAAAGCCATTTACATCCGTCAGCGCTTGAGCAAGAGATTTTGCTGTGCCGTTACATGCCAAGCCCACGTTTATGCTGCCCAGTATCGGCTCGGACCCTGGAGGCGGCGGTGGTGGCGGAAGATCGCAGGTTACGGTACCAAGAATACGCAGCTGAGCGACTTCGGTTCCGTTTAGGATGATCAAGCTGTTGGCCATTGTGGTGGTGGCAATGAGCAAAATGCCCAGAAGGAGCAGCTGAGGAGGATTAGCCATGGGGGAGAGGGACAGTTATTTGAATATAACGCGTGCAAAAGCTATTGTCAAGGTAATTTAATGGTTTGAGCATTTGTTTGGAACTTCCATCTATTTATAGATTTCAATGGTGTGATTTTTATTATATTTTTTGATTGAAGGGATAACTATTAACAAGCCACTTGCATTCCGAACCTATGCATTCATGATGTAGCACCATATTTTATAGGATTAGACGATTAGTGGACACTAAAATTTGACCGCGTGATATTGCCCATGCCTAGTGGTTTGTGATATATGTTGTTAGTTAAAAGAAAAAAATTAAAAATTTAGATTGTTCACCTTTCATGTCATGTGTTTTGCTTTTACTCTAAAAGTAGTATACCCTACATTTCATTTTACACCATTCTATTACTTTTTATGTATTAAATCTATGCATATTCTCGGTTAAGTCTTTCTTTAAGGGTATTTCCATCGTTTTTTAGATCAAAACAAGTATTGATGGAGAAAATAGTATAGATATATGTTGAATATATTATACTGCTATAAAAATAAAGAACTTTAAAATGCACAATATACTTTTTAAATAAAAGAAAAATGTAGATTATAAAAAGGTAAATACTACTTATTTTAGTTTTGACTACCAAAGGACATAAATTTGTATATTAAACGTAATTTAATGGTATAAGAATGTAAAACTTGAAATGTAAGATATACTTCCTAAAATAAAAGTAAAATACGAGATATGAAAAGGTAAATAACCCACATATAAATATACATTTTTCTTAGAAAAAAAAAAAAAAAAAAAAAAAGTCTACCCCGCATAATATGGAGGACCTACCCTCGGCATTGTCCAAAAAATACATGTTTTCCATCTTTTCTTGTTAAGTACGGGATTAGCACCGTTGAAAATCAATACATGAAACTCTACACCTGATTTTATCATTACGTGCTGAATTTGAGTCCCCCATCACTAAGTTAAAAAACAAATGACTATAATAACAAGCACAAATCTTTTGTTTTTTCAGAACAAGGTTTAATTGTAATTTTAAGATTTTGAATTTTTGAACATAAATAATGCACATATGTATTTTACCACAATGAAACTATCTTGAATAAAAATATTTAAAAAAAATGAAGAAAATTTTTGATGTTACCGAAGTTAAAAAAGAAAAGAAAAGAAAAGAAAAGAACTAATTATCCTTAAAAAAATAACTAATTAAGAATGTTTCAATAAAAAATGTAAAATAGTATTTCTATATAGTGGAATATAATGTATAAAGACTAGATCTCGAATGATAGTTCTCTTTTTTATTATTTATAAAAAGATAAAGATTTTATTAGATATGTGACCAATATGTAGACGTAGGACCGATATCATCTGGCACCTACATTCTTTTTTTTTTTTTTTTGTTTTTCCACCAATAAATAAGGGGAACATCATGTTGAAAACAGAGAGTTGAACTCAAAAAAGAATAAAGAAAAAGGGTTAATGTTTCCCCATAACGTCGGCAAGAGGGAAAATGATATGGAAGGCTGACTGTACGTCAAATTTCTAGACTTTGTAAGCAACTAGAAACCACAATTAGAGAAAACTAGATGAAAGGACAACTTGTGAGTACCTCTTTATAATTTTGCTCACTAATTCTAACATAAATTTGATACTTTTAGTATTATAAAATGATAAAATTATCAACTTTACTGTTCAGATGAACTTATATATAAGGAGGTGTTAAATTTATAACAAACTTTAACCCAAAACATTATTCCAACAAGCATTTAAAACAACATTGACACACAATAAAAATTCTGTCACACGTGCCCCCATGGAATTACAAAGAAAATAAAGAACAGAATAACTTCAAAGTTAAAACAAAAGAGGGGAAGAATAATGTAAATAGAATCTTAACATTAATTACCTAATTTAGGTCAATAGCATGATGTCAAAATATTTGAAGTAATTCCCTACACCCTAAACCCTAAATTCTAAACCCTAGACACTCCCCGAACCCTAAACCCTAATAACTATAAATAACAAATTTTCTCTAAAAATTACATAATTCCTAGAAGTAATTAAACCATTACCTAATAAATTTTCTACTTTTGAACTTTATTTACTTTTCTCCATTCGCTGTCATTCTTGCACCTTTAATTCACTACTAACATCTCAAGCCGTTGTTTCTAAGCATATATTTGGTAGGAAAGAGAGAAAATGAAAAGAAGAGAGTGATAGAGCTTCTGAGTAAGAGAAATAAAAAAGGAGGGAGAGATCTTTTCTATTATATTGTTTGATATAAAATCCCTCCATTTATGATCTCTTCAGTTTTGAAGAGATCAAAATTGGGGTGTTTGGAAGGATTTCAAATCCCTCTTCTTATTTTTTTCCCTTCCTCCTTTTACTCCTATCATATAATCATAACTGTCAAAATCCTTTGCACTAATCTTTCTATCCCTCTCACTGATCTGTCCTATTAAATACTCTCAAAATGTAGTGATTGAAAAGTGTAAGAGTATGGGTAGTGTCAAAAAACTATGCTTATAAAAATAGATTTTTCCAAGATATTGTAATCTCTTAATCCATTTATTCAGCCCATTTTTCCGTTTCAACTTGCTTATAGCCGATCATTTATGCAAGTGCCGGCAAGTAAAAATGTCAGTGATACAGCTAACTTACCCAAAAATAGAAATATCAATGCCTAAACAACCCCTTCTCGTTCGTCATTAGCATACAAACAAATGTTGCAGTAGAAAATGGATAAATATAGATATATAGATATATATTTACATATATTCGTCATAATGGTTAAGGTGCAATTTTGAGGCCAATTTCGTTCCGTGTATTCATAAATTGATCATATATCTACGGAAGAGAGAAATTGTAGATATTAAGCCTGCGTTTGGTTCACAGGTTTTAATAAAGTATTCTAAATTGGATTTGAGTTATATATTTGGTACATGATTTAAATGATTGGTGATAAAAAGTATAAATGAATTCAGGAAAAAAAAAAAAAAACATATATATAGAATTTGTGTTGTTCCTCTCGAAATTCTATGTGATTTTTTAAAAAAATTCATCTAATTCGGATTTGTAGATGAAAAGTTATAAAGTTTGAGTTGCAAAGTAAAAACAGTAAATTGTTATTTGTTCTGTAGTTCTTAGGGGGACAACAAACTTATGACGAAAGGATACTAATTGTTCAGCGTCTTGTTTATCTGCGCGCCCCCCCCCCCCCCCCCCCACCCCACAAAAGAATTGTTACCCATGAAATCACAATGCTGAAAAAAAAATGCCGGATCATGCTGCAAACTTGTATGCTTTTTGCATACTAAATGCATACCTTTTACTTTTAAGTTATTTCTGATCTTTTGGAAAATCCAAATACTCACACACACACACATTTACCATATTGTTTAGGAATGCCACGAGAAAGAAATGCATTTGGAAACGGAGTAGTAATAAGGATTGTTGATATGTTTCTAGTTTTACTTATTTGTTAATTAGTTGGTGTACTTAGGAGCGGAGCTAGAAATGTTTTTCAGTAGGGGCGTATACCAAAAAAAAAAAAATTTTAAGATACAAAATAAATTTGAGAGAGGGTTATGTGAGAATTTGTAGTTTTAATGGATTTATGTGATAATTTTTAATTTTAGCGGGGGCAAAACAATAAAAATCTAAACTTTTCTTTAAAAAGTTAATTTTAATAGAGATTATGTGAGAATTTGTATGTTTTTAATGGGGGCAAAATAGACTATATTAAAATATTTTTTTAATTTCATTGAAGACAAATTGTAAAAATTAAAAAACTTTTGGGATAAAAATAAAATACGAAAAAATTTCAGCGGGGCTCCTGCCCCACTAGCACCCCTTAACTCGGCCATTGGGTGTTCTTGTGATAATTAACAACCCAAATTCATTTATAATGTACATGTTTTCTTACTAAAATTTCTTTTACACAATTGAATTGTCATTGGTTCGTATTAAAAGAACTTATTGAGGGTATATAAGTAAAATTTCCCTTCCCATTGATAAGGAAACAATATCTAGGAGATGAGGTGATTGATATTCCTTTTAATTATTTCCTATCTTATCAATCGTACTCGCTACAAAGCAGAAAAATTGACTAACAAACAAAATAAGGTGAACAAAAAGGAAAACAAAAAAGAATATGAGCAAACGAGACTCATAAACATGTTAAGATTTGCTTGTAAGATAAAACTTTTTTAAGTTGGCAAACCATAAGATAAAAAGCTGAACATAAAGGGAAAAAAAATGCGCAAAAGAGACTCATAAACGGGTTAAAATTTTCTTGTTATAAGATAGAACTTTGTAAAGTTGGCAAACCATAAGATAATAGATTATGGAGATGTTAAATTAAGGATTTATAGCTTAATTTTGTCCTTATTCTGTCCGGACTAGTATCATTATAGTAATATTTCATACAAAATACGTACTCAAAAGCTTAGATTGAGAGACCAACAACGTGTTTGTATTATATTTTTGAAGTTACTAACTTAATAAAAATATTCGAGTAGATCTCTAATGATAGTTCTCTCTTTTAGCTATTTATAAAAATATAAAGATTTTATTAGATATATGACCAATACATAGACGTAGGACCGATATCATCTGGTACCTACTTTCTTTTTTTTTTTTTTTTTCCCCACCAGATAAATAAGGGGAACATCATGTTGAAAACAGGGAGTTGATCTCAAAAATAAAAACTAAAACTATGATTATGCTAGCAGGTCGGAATACACTATGTTCATCACCTTTTACTGCGAACCCAATGAGAAAAAGACGAAAGGAAAAAGAAAAGAAAAAAAAAAAAAAAAAAAAGGAGAAAAGAGAAAAGGAGTTCAAGTTTCCCACAAGGTCGGCAAGAGGGAAAATGATATGGAAGGCTGACTGTACTGCAAATTTCTAGACTTTGCAATCAACTAGAAACCAAAATTAGAGAAAATTAGATGAAAAGATGTTTTGAGTACCTCTTTATAATTTTGCTCATTAGTTTTAATATTAAAATCGATAATTTTAGTATTATGGAATAGCAAAATTATCAACTTTATTGCTCTAATGAACATATATATAAGGAGGTGTCAAATTTATAACATACTTGAATTCAACCCAAAACATTATTCCAACAAGCCTTTAAAACAAAATTGACACACAATTAAAATTCTGTAACACGTGCCCCCATGGAATTACAAAGAAAATAAAGAATAGAATAACCTGAGAGTTAAAGCGAAAGAGAGGAAGAATAATGTAAATAGAATCTTAACATTACCAAATTTAGGTCAATAGCATGATATTAAAATATTTGAAGTAAATCCCTACACCCTAAACCACAAATCCTAAACCTTCAACCCTAAACCCTAATAACTATAAATAAAAATTTCTGTAAAAATTACATATTTACTAGAAGTAATTAAACCATTACCTAATAGATTTTCTACTTTTTAACTTTATGTACTTTTCTCCATTCTGTGTCACTTCTTGCACCTTTAATTCACTACTAACATCTCAAGCCGTTGTTTCTAAGAATATATTTGGTAGGAAAGAGAGAAAATGAATAGAAGAGATAAGTGATAGATCTTCTAAGTAAGAGAAATAGAAAAGGAGGGGGAGATCTTTTCTGTTATATTGTTTGGTATGAAATCCCTTCATTTATAATCCCTCCAGTTTTGATCTTCAAAACTGGAGTGTTTGGAAGGATTTCAAGTCCCACTTCTTTTTTTTTTTTTTTTCACTTCCTCCTTTTACTCCTATCATATAATTATAATTGTCAAAATCCTTTGCACTAATCCGTCTATCCCTCTCACTGATCTGTCCTACCAAATACACTCAAAATGTAGTGATTGAAAAGTGTAAGATATGGGTAGTGTCAAAAAACTATGCCTACAAAAACAGATTTTTCCTAGATATTGTAATCTCTCAATCCATTTGTTCAGCCCATTTTTCCGTTTCAACTTCGTTATAACCGATCATTTATACATGCGCCGGCAAGTATAAATGTCAGCGATGCAGCTAACTTACCGAAAAATAGAGAAGTTAATGCCTAATCAACCCGATCTCGTTCGTCGTTTAGCATACAAACAAAAATTGCATTAGAAAAAGGATACATATAGATACATAGATATATATTTATATATATTCGTCGTAATGGTTAAGGTGCAATTTTGAGGCCGATTTCATTCCGTGTATTCATAAATTGATGACGTATCTACGGAAGAGAGAAATTGTAGATATTAAACATGCGTTTGGTTCACGGGTTTGAATCGACTTTTTTAAGTTGGATTTGAGTTATGCATTTGGTACATAGATTTGAATGATTTGTACTAAAAAGTGTAAAATTATTCAGGAAAAAAAAAAATATATATATATATATATATATATGCATAGAGTTTGTGTCATTTGTATCAAAATTCTATGTAATTTTTCAAAAAAAAATCTTCTAATTCGGATTTGTAAATGAAAAGTTATGGACTGTAAAAGTTTGAATTGCAAAGTAAAAATAGTAAATTGTGAATAATTGAAACTAAAGAAAATAAATTGCATTTAAATGCAACTGGTGCACCAAACCCAAGCCTAAGAGTGAGTTTGGTAGGAAAGAAAAATGGAAGGAAGGGGAGGGGTGGAGGAAATAGTGACAGGATTATGATTGTTTGATAGGAGAGAAGAGAGAAAGGAAGGGATTAAAGGGGAGACTCCCAATCTTTCAAAAACCTTAGTTTTAATCCATCTATATTTAAGAGATTTTTAGAGAGATTCAATCTATCTCATTGATAAGAGATGCTATAGTCATGTTACAAATAAAATCTATTATTTTCTTTCCCTTGTATCTTTATACCAAACAAGAGAGATGATTTTTGTTTTCTTTCCTTCTTATTACTAAAAATCATGAAGGAAAGGACCTCTCCCTCCTTCCCCATCTCCTTCACTTAGGTGTTCAACCACTCATTGCTTTCCCTTTTCTCTCCCTCCTATATTTATAGTCTAAGTGTCGATTGACATTATTTACCACGTGAATTTTATTTATTTATTTATGTTTTTGCATAACCTGCTTTTCATGACGTGTATTAGAGTACAGAAAATATATGTAAAAAAACACTTAGAGAGTTCACGTAATGCTTGTGCATAGTGTAATAGTTGAAGCTAACTATTTATGCTCAAGTAAGAATAACACTGGTTTTAATACGTTCATTTTTAATAAAATAAAGGAAAATAGAAAATTAGTTCTTTCTAGTCAAAAACGAGGATTCTACCACCATTTTTAATAATCGTGAAAAGTTATCACGACCGTTAAAAAACCATCTTAAAATCCACTGTGGTGGAATGTAAGAAGATTCTACTAGAGTTTTCAAAACAATCATGGTATCATAAGATTCTACGACTATTTTTGACAGTTGTGAAATATTCTCACATTTAAAACTGATTTAGATTTTTGCTCTGTTCATCAATTTTTCATTTTGACTAGACAAATAAAAATATCAATTTACCCTTAAGCTCTGCTTTCAACTTCTCTCCCAGTTTATGATTCTCTCTCTTCCTTATCTCTCTCTCCCTCTCTCTCTTCCCCAGCTCCACTGTCATTCCTCCCTCCAATCCCTTTTTCTCTCCTCCATTAGCCCTCCTCCCTCTCCTCCCTCCACCCTCCTCTCTCTCTCTCTTCTCTCCTCCCAGCCATCACCGTCTGCGATCTCCAATCTCCGTCTCACATCTGGTCATCGCAAGATCCACGATCTTCTCAATTTGCATTCACAGGGAGATCACTAGAGGTGGGTCACGCGCGGTTGTGGTTGCTGTTGCCAGTTTGAATGCTTTCTATCTCCTTCCTCTCTGGCCTCACGGTCTCATTGGCATGCACTCTCTGTGGCCTCGTGCTTCGGGTGAAGTCTGGCGTCAAGTGCGATGTGATCGTCTCACTCTCTCTCTCTACTGGCCGCCCGTTCTCGGCGAACTCTCTCTCTCCCCCTCTCTAGCATAACACAGCAGCTGCGTAGCGGTCTAGCCCTTGCGAACGCCACTGCAGTGCCCCGATCTCAGCCTCTCTCTCGCATCTCTCTCTTCTTGCGCAAGAGCTTGACCGTCGGTGCCGGGGCTTAGTCGTTGGAGCTCAACTGAAGAGTCAATTAGTAAAATGAATCAAACACTTTCTTAAAAGTTATCCAAAAATTTTTGTTAGTAAAATAACTTCAAAATAACCAGGAACCACTAAGAATGATCGGGAGCAACTGGGTTTTTAGATAGTTGTTCCTATATTAAAATGAAAAAAAGGTTATTTTACTAATTTCACTTTTTGAGGTTGTCCGTTTTGGTAAATATTCATCAAAGAAAGCTTGGTGTTTTTTTGTAAATAAAAAAAAAATAGAATTGGGGATTTTTTTTATTATTATAATTTCTTGTCATCTGATTTTTTAATTAAAATGATTTTTTGCAATTTTTTATGAATTATATGTGCGAAATAATAAACTAATCTAACAAATTACAATCATTAATAATATAAAAAAAAATGTTGAAGAAGAATACTGAAAATATATTCCGGTAGAATACCAAAAAGTAATCTACTAGATAATTCTCTAGTGATCCGAGATTGGCGTCGGCTATCGATAATCACATTGAATATCAAAAAATAATTAGTAGATTATCAAAATTATTTCAGTAGAATACCAAAAAGTATTTTACCAGAACACTCTCTAGAGACCCACTACAAGAATTTTCACTTTCGGAGACCAAAAAATTGGTCTCCGTAGGTCTTTTTTTTTGTCGCCATTACCTTCCGCGACCAAAAAAGTTTGGTCGCCATTTGGTCTCCGTTGGTTGGTCGCACTAGGTCGCGGAAAGTCTGGTCGCTGTAGGTTCAAATTCTTGTAGTGACCGAACTGGTGCCAGTGCCCGTGATCAGAAATAATTACATAAAAAGTCTATTTTTATTATTCCATTTTCAATTTTAACAATATTATGTTTATGTTTATCTTTTAAGAAATAAATGTATGTAGTACATATTTTGTTATTTTACTATAATTAACATCATTTCATTTTTTTTAACATATTCTTTTTCTTTCCATGTGTTTTTTGACTTTAACTGTAATTATTTTTTACTAATAAAATATGAATTACCTTTAATAAACCTAAATTAAATTTTCCCTCACTTTTTGAATTTTGAATTGATTGTGAAATAACCACATATTTTTTTTTGGTGGTACTCATTGTTTTTATCCTTATTTTTTGTGTTTTGCATTCCGGGTATGTCAAAAATAGTCCTTTTTTTTTTTTTAATTGAACATGATTATTATATTCTTTTGTCACTTTTGTAGTCATGAATATTTGTTTGTGTTATATGTTATCATGTCAAAAATGAGCTTCATCATTTGATTATGAATAAAAGGTTCTTTTGGTCGAACAAATTTCACAAATACTATTTATAGTTTGCAACCCACGTTTTTAGTTTCTATAAGAATAATCTTTCATGAATAAAATGTTTCTTTAGCATAATTTTCCCTTATTATGATTGAAATTATTTTTCTTATGTTTTAGGTTATTTTTAAAAATATTTTTTAAGTATGATTTTGGTTTCTTAAAAACCTAATTTTTTTTAGCATGATTTACATTTTTTATGAAAACTGTAAAGTTTTTATGATAAATATTTTTATTATAATTGGTCTTGTTTTAATAGTTAGTTTCTAATGTTTTAATGTGGTATGAAATTGCTTATTTCTTTATGATAATTACTATATCATTATGATAGTTTTTTAAATATGGTTGTTTTTTTTTTCTTTAGGCTAATTATTCTATTATTATGATATCTTTTGTAGGTTTTATAGTGTTTTGATCTATTTACATTTTTTTTAAGTGTTTTCTATTTCTTTATATTTTAAATTTTTTATATTATTGTTATGAACTTTATCTTAATGATCAATAACTTATTGTAAAGATTTTTTTTTTTTTTTTTTTTTTTGCATAATCTATCATACAACTTATATGTGATGTGATTCTTTTTTCTTTATAATAAATCAAGTAAAATAATCTTTTTCCTTTTATAAATATTTGCTTAGTTTGACATTCTTTTAGAGATTTTGTTTCCTTTTTTAATCAATTCTTTATTTATTTATTTTCAATTCTTAATAACCTTGAAAAATTCTTAATTGAAAGATATTGTGATCTTTACAAGTATCAATTTAGATATTTATGTGAACAAAAGAAAAAATCTACATTCTTCAAAATATGGTCTTTAGATATTTATGTAAATAACCCCATATATATGTGCTCAAACCTCTTTATGTCGCGGGAGACTTTTGTTTTTAAAAGCCCAAATCCATTATTAATCTCTTACAGAATGGTTGGGCCCCTTCTGTTTACATGCTGGCTTTAAAGCCCATGTAACGACATTGTCGTAGTTCTAGTTCTAGTAAAGGCTTGGAAAACACGAACTTTATATATTTGGTTGCATGTTCTGAGCTTCACTTCACTCGTTGTACTTTTTAAATAAGAAAGCTTCACATTTTCCTTCGTTGTATTTAGAAGCCAACATAAAGTCCTGACATGCCAAAAAAATTGTAAGAATTTTACATTTTTATGTCGTGTCCTATTACCATCAGACGATATGGATCAAACTATGCTTAATATATCAGCATGGATTTTATGTTGTGTCCTATTACCATCAGACGATATATATGGATCAAACTCTGCTTAATATATCAGCATGGATTTATGTTGTGTCCTATGGTTTTTCTCCCCCTCTGTTCTAATGGCGTTCCGCTGTTGTCTTGTTACATTTTTATGTTCGTAATTCAGGTACTTGATTCTATTAAATTGAAGTTGTAAATTTGAATGAAAAGCAATTATATATGGTCAATTTCTCTAGTGTCTAGCTAGCAGCTTCTCAAAATAGAAAAATATTTGCTGTCTAATTAGTGCTGCATTCAGTGTAAGCATGTTAGTGCAATTGTACTGTTGTCTGAGGGGAAAACTTTCAGCTAGAGCGTTGAAGATATAATTATAATCTTAGCCTAGTTGGAGAAAAAATGAAATCGAATGAAAAGGAAAACAACTAAAATTAACCAAAAAAAAAAAAAAAAGATTATAAAGGTATGCAAATTAAACTCCTCATTGAACACACACAAAAAAAAAAAAAAGATTATAATCTAGCCTAGTTGGAGAAAAAAATGAAATCGAATCTCCTCATTGAAATGGATAGGGTTAGTAGTAGCAAATATATATATATATATGTATATTTTATACTCATTAGTCTATGTTGAGGACTTTTCTCACTCATTAGTCTAATGTTCTGATATTATAATGCCTCTTGTCGCTATTTGAGCTTTCGTTTGGTAAAATTTCCTGGATTCCCCTAAGAACTGAGAACACTAGTAATTTCCTGGACATGCCGTTATGACAAACTGCTACACTTCGTTACGGTAACATTCTTTTTACAACTTCTTACTGATTTTTATTTTTATGCTATCAGGAGAATCTTCATGCTTCAAAAGTAACAAATGCAACATCAAGAATTATCCACGAAATTTCAAAGGTCTGTCCATTCTAGTGGAAAAGAAACGAAAAGATGACGACAGTAATGGTAAGTGGACCAAATTTGGTTTCCCATTAGGTAAGTTTCTTCAACTACTTGTTTCCTTGGCTTTTCAACGTGTATTTTCGCTGTAATGCTGCAATGCACTTGATTGAGAGGCAACATGTTGACTTTACAACCAACCCCTTCTTCTTGCCTTCCATCTTCGCAACGTTAATCTTTCTAAAAAATTCAGTGGTGTTGGGTTAAAGGATCAAAGTGATTCTGTCATGACCCGAGAACGGGGGTAGTGACGTGGAGGGTTAATTAAAAGTGCATGCGTAATTAAAATCATTGAATAAATAAAATGCATGATATTATGAAATTCACCTTTCATTTTGAAGAAAATTCTCATTTTAACCTTTCTTTAGAAAACATATCAGAGTTGGGCCAAACAAAGAATTGTCCTAAAAAGTATATTAATTTTACAAAAGAAAACGCCAAGTCGCTTCTTAAATAAAACAGTAGGCATCCAAAAATACTAAGTTTTTCACATGAAAACAAGTTTGAAAATCCAACCTCTAGTATCATCACACAAACAAACAAAACAGAAAATAAAACATAGACATCCAAACCCAATCCAGAGAAGGAGTATTTAAGCTTACATGTCTTGGAAAATAAAGATTGAAGATAAAGTTACAAATAGATAACTACTGAACCACAGCAACTTTGATGTCACTCCTGTTTAATCGGTGCTACTCCTAGCACCTCCAAGGGATTGGGGGAGGGGGGGGGGGGGGCGGGGGCGCTGGAGGGGCGGGGTGTTAAAACAATAAGGCATGAGTTACTAGCCCAGTAGGATACGGTAGACTCATTTAAAATAAATAATTCAAAAGAGTTAGGCTGAGATATAATAAAATAAGGCCAAAATAGTGCGGAGTAAAAGAATGATGCATAAATAACAAATGCAGAAAATAAAGAAATAACTTATGGGTGCTAGCTTGACACAACCAACCGATAAGTAATACACTATCTGAGCGTCCGACAAGACTTACAAGCAAAACTAATGTCTAATTGGATAGCATTTGAAATTCCATTTAACTCACTTAGACAGGACAAGCCAAGTCTCAAAACATCTCACTTAAGTCTCTCGAAAATAATATATTTACATATATATTTTTGACCCAAATCATTTGATATATATATATATATATATATACATGCTTTCCATTTAAAGATTTTGTAAATCATTTGATTTTCAAAATGATTCTAAAACTAGGAATTCATGGCAACAGTTGTAAAAGCAAGTTTAGGTATCCTAGCTTGAAATCAAAATAAGTCTACCAATAATTTCACGAATACCAAGGTTCATCTTTCGAATCACCAAAACCTTAAATCAAATCACACAAATATCTTAAGTATCTGACATAACCCCAAACTCAATTATACTAAATATTTGGCGTAATTAGTGTGCTTAAAACAATATTATATGAAAATATTAATATTTCTTAATTTACGTGTAAACTATGAAAATCTAGGTTGGGGTATAAACATCGTTATCTAAGTTTATAAAAGTTAAACAGGGATGACTAGACTAAAACAAGGTCCCTGTAGATATTCTGCCTCTATCCAATTGACCAGAAAAGGAGAGAACCTCTTATCCTGTTCTATGGCCCCTCGGTCGACCAGATAAGGTGTCTAGTTGACCAGACCATCATGGAACAACGAGTTCCTAGCTTTGGCCCGACCTACAAACATTTCCTAATCCAATTCCAAACAACTCTAGATATTGGGAACAATAAATAAATAATTCCCAAAACCTAATAACTAGAATCAAACTCAAATTCATTAAAATCAACCAAAATTTCATTTGATATTCAAGTTTCTAAAACTAACGAAAAATAGAGATTCAAAAGCTGAAAAATCAAGCTATTTGAAATATAGTCTGAGTTTAAAATGAACCTGTTACATTTAGGAACTTAGGGTTTAGCGTTTAGTGATTCAGGGTTTCGGGTTTTTATTGAAATTTTGAGAGAGGAGAGGGAGAGGAGGCTCGGGTGTGAGAGGAAAAACAGAGAAGGAGATGGAGGGTGCAAGGGAAAGGGGTGAGAGAGCATGGGGAAAAATCTAAAATTGAAAAATGTACGGGGCCAAGGTCATTTGTAGAGGGAGAAAACCCTAGAAGGTGGGTTTCTTGCACTGGACTTTAGTTGAAGGCCGAAATTGGCTATAACGGCTGAAGGGGAATCTCGGCCAAAGCTCCATTTGTCTGGTCGACCGAATAAATGGTTCAATCAAACGGTCAAGGTTATTATGGTAATTTCACAAAAGTTTAGGGGCAAAATATAATTTCACAAAAATATTTTTAAAACTTAGAAAACATTATTTTAAATGCAATTAATTATTTTTAAACTCATTTTAGCACATTGATTAATCCAATTTAGCATAATTAATCACAATTAATTCGAATGGGCATCACATTGCTGTCCTCATAAAAGAAAATTTCATCCTCGAAATTCAAATGGATCTCCCTGACAAACTATTATCGATCCAACCCTAGTATTTTGATGCCACTCTCCTAGGGTAACAATCAAGGCTAGCTCGGTACTTCATGAGATAGTCCATACCGAGTATTTCATTGTGGTATGACATGGGAAACATAACTAGGCCAACTCTCAATGACTTACACCCAATGGTACCCTACACGCTCTATAGATATGTGTTACTTGCATGAGACCAGTGAAGGACTGTAAAAGCAAAAGTGGATCAAGTCCCTTGGGCTCCAATCCTAAGATACTCATAAATGACACAGAAATGAGAGATGACATTCTCTCAACTGAAAGGGACAACACTAGACTGTTTAGTGGTTTTTCTGATGTCTAGTTTGTATGTTTTCCCGAGGTTCGATAAAATGGGGCTCTACTACCAAATCTTTCACGACCCGAAAACATGGGTAGTGACGTAGAGTGGTTTAATTAAAAGTAAATGCATAATTAAAATCATGGAATAAATAAAATGCATAATATTCTGAAATTCACCCACCATTTTGAAGAAAATTCCCCTCTTAACCTTTCTTTAGAAAATATATTAGAGTTGGACCAAAGAAAGAATTGTCCTAAAAAGTCGACCAATTTTATAATAAGAAAATGCCAAGTAGCTTCTTAATTAAAACAGTGGGCATCCCAAAATACTAAGTTTTTCATATGAAAATCCAACCTCTGGTATCATCATACAAATAAACAAAACAAGAAATAAACTACAGACATCCAAACCCCATCCAAAGAAAGAGTATTTAAGCTTCAATGCCTTGGAAAATAAAGACTGAAGATAAAAGTACAGATAGATAACCACTAAACTCCAGTGACCTTGATGTCACTCCCTATCTAATCGGCGCTACTCCTAGCACCTCGTGGGGGGAGGGGTGTTAAAACAATAAAACAGGAGCTACTAACCCAGTAGGATACAATTGACTCATTTAAAATAAATAATTCAAAAGAGTTAGGTTGAGATATAATAAAATAAACGGGCCAAAACAGCGCGGAGTAAAAGAACGATGCATAAATAACAAATATAGAAAATAAATAAATAACTTACGATACTAACCTGACACAACCAATTGAGTGATAAGACACTATCTAAGCGTCCAACAAGGCTTACAAGCAAAACTATCAGCTGCTAATCTCTACTTGGTCAACGTTTGAAATTCAATTTAACACACTTGGACAGGACAAGCCAAGTCTCAAAACTTCTCACTTGAGTATCTCGGAAATAATGTATTTACATATATATATTTTTTACCCAAACCGTTTGATGCATATGTGTGTTTTTGTGTATACACTCTTTATTTAAACATTTTATAAATCATTTGACCTTCAAAATGATTCTAAAATTAGAAATTCATAGCAACAATTATAAAAGCAGGTTTGGGTATCCTACCTCGAAAGCAAAATAAGTCTACCGCTAACTTCACAAATACCGAGGCCCCTCGCTCCAGTTATCAAAACCTTAAATCAAATCACACAGAAATCCTAAGTATCTGACATAACCCAAAACTCAATTCTATTAAATATCTGGCTTAATTAGTGTGCTTAAAACAATATTGCATTAAAATATTAATATGTCTCAATTTACGTATAAATTGTGAAAATCTAGTTTAGAGTTTAAAACATCAGTATTTAAGTTTATAAAAGTAAAACAGGGCTAACTGGACTGAAACAAGGTCTCTTCAGGTGTTATGCCTCTATCCTATAAGGTCCAAGTAACTGGACAAGGATAGAACCTCCTACCCTGTTCTATGGCCGTCCAATCTACCGGATGAGGTGTCCGGTTGACCAGACCATTGCGGAATAGTGAGTTCCTAACTTTGGCCCGACCTACAAACAATTCCAAATCTAATACCAAACAACTCCACATATCCAGAACAGTAAATAAATAATTCATAGAACCTAAATAACTAGAATCAAACTCAAATTTATTAAAATCAACCAAAATTTCATTCAATATTCAAGTTTCTAAAACTAATGAAAAACAGAGATTCAAAAACTGAAAATCAAGCTATTTAAAATATAGAATGAGTTTAAAAGGAACCTGCATTTAGGAACTTGGGGTTTAGTGTTTATGATTCGGGATTTCATGTTTTAATTGAAATTTTGAGAGGAGAAAGGGAGAGGGGGCTCTAGTGTGAGAGGGAGATGGAGGGTGCGAGGAAAAAGGGCAAAGCATGGGGAAAAATCTAAAACTGAAAAATGAACGGGGCCAAAGTTATTTGTAGAGGGAGAAAACCATAGAAGGTGGATTTCTGGTGCCAGATTTCAGCTGAAGGCCGAAATCAACTATAACAACTGCAGGGCGGTTTAATAGAGCTGTAGTTGTCCGGTCGACGAGATAAAAGGTTCGGTTGACAAGTCAAGGGTATTTTCATAATTTCACAAAAGTTTTGGGGAAAAATGTAATTTCACAAAAATGTTTTTAAAGCTTATAAAACATTATTTTAAATGTAGTTTAATTATTTTTAAACACATTTTAGTACACTAATTAATTTAGTTTAGCATAATTAGTCACGATTAATTCTAACATGCATAACAAATGCATGTTCGGAAAAACCGTCATTATAAGCACATGTAAGAACAAACAGAAAAAGGCAAATTCTTCACTTCCAAGTGCATTTTCCACTAGCAAATTGCATACACATTTGTTTAGCTCAAGAAATGGGCCACTTGACCAGTTCAACACTATCCTGATACTACAGGAATTCCAAAAAAATCAACGGCATTGTACTTTCATCAGCAACCACGGTCTTTTCACTCTTGACTTTTGCTTCAAGTCGGTAGTCTCAATCTTAATTTCCGAGAATCGAAGATTGTTCTGTGTCTGAGTTGAAACAGTAACTTGTTTTCCAAGCAGTGGAGTACGGATCCTCTCATTCAGGCTGTGAAAGTAAAGGTGATAGCACGGGAAAACATAAGAGGTAGAATAAACACATGAACATGTGTGATATCACACCCAATTTCACCGATATGTGTAAAGTTGGATTATAACGTGAGAGAAGCAAGGTGATTAGTACACAAAAGTGCACTTTTCTTGATGCTTATTATAGTATAACTGCTAAATTATTTAAGTTCTAATTATACATTTTCTCATAATTTGTATTCAAAATAAATTTATTGGAAAATGTCTAGTTTTAATTTATTTATTTACAAATTTATAAGAAGTGCATAAATTATAGAGAAAAAGCTATGCAACTGGAACATGGACTCTATTCCTTTAAGTCACATCAGCTCTTAAGCCAGCCAAGCAGCAAATTGAAGAACAACACATGGCCCACTATCCACAACAACTAATTCTATTCGTGTCACATGACAGATATGTGCAGCAATCCTTCACCTTCTAGATTTCTGCTTTAGAAGAAAGTCCTCCAAGAAGATCAAAATCCACCCGATTTCTTCCCCGATCAAACATTTGATTTCTCCAATTAATTGTAAAATTATTTTTAGTTTCCTAATTTTTATTTTCTAGTTTTAGTTTCCCATTCTAAAACACTATAAATAGAGGACTCTACTTGTTGTAATATTCATTCAAGAACCGTGAAAGAAATTCAATTTTATTTTTCAGTTCTTGTTTTCCTTAGTTTTTTTAGATGTGTGAGATGAGCGACACATCTTTTTGTGAGTAAGACACCACCGGCGGAAGGCTAAGTTTTGAGTGAATTTTATTTACTTGCATTCTTCTTTTCATTTCAATTCAATTTGTTATTCAACATTTATAAATTTGTTTCATTTTATTCTCTTCTGCTTAGTGTTTATAATAATTATTTCTGTGGTAACAGCAGTTTTAGTTATTATACTTGATGCATTAACTCACTAGTGAAAGGTAGTTTTCTTTCAATTGTTTTTATATGAACATCCCTAACTACATTCTGCATTGGGGTATTTTGTCATTTTCGGATGACGTTTAAAAATAGTTGTGCTTGCTTTAACGAGAAAAGATTAATTTGATCAAATACCTTTTCTATTATTTGTTCTTTCAAATCCATATTTTCTGACTACATGTTTGGGATGTAAAATGTGTAGTTGAGTTATAGAATTGAAATATTGAGTATGAACAAAAGCATTTAAGATTCCTCGCCTATCTTTTCTTTATTTTATTTTCATTTATTTCATTTTATTATCAAAAATCCCAAAAATATTTATCTTTTTATTTACTTTGTTCACTTATCTTTTTATGTTTGTTTTCTATTAATCTTTCTTGTTGTTATTTTTACTGCCTCTTTATGGGATTGACCATCCTTATTATGTTACAATTGACCACTTTATCTAGACATAATTTGGTCACATGAGGATCTAACCTTTTTCAAATATAAAACATAGATTCTAACAAAACAATGTAGTTGGACTTTCATGTCGATCTGAATTAATCATCATTTCCATGCAAAAAGCTTGACAAAGCAATGAACACGCAGAGATAGAAGGCCTACGGGTCATGAACTTCTTTTTCAAGAAAAGATGCAATAACGGTACCAGGAAGATAAGCATCAGCTAACTCTATATTAGCAGAAGCGATAAATAAAACTTTCACCCCAAGTTATTATATTTAAAAAAAAAAAAAAAAAAAAAAAAAAAGGGGGGGGGGGGGGGGGGGGGGGGGGACAGTGGGGGGAGGGGGTGGGGTGAAGTTTTCATAATTTTGAGATTTACAGGCTCTTTTGTCATATTAATTTGTGATGTACTAGAGGGACCCTTTCAAGAGTCGCACTTAGTATCCTTGTGATTAGAACAATAAGGAGAGACAAGATGGGGATGTGGGGGCCATTTATCTTGTGTAGCCCATCCTCTTTTTAACCTTTTGGGAAGCCATCTGAATGCAGGGCCCTTCTGTGTGGATTGTGGGGCTCCCATTTCACACCCCTTCCTAATCCCCTCATTAGATTTTCTTCTGTACAACTATCTGACTTTTGTAATTAGTTCATTATTACATAACCCTTTTAAGTTAAATTTTTAATAAATAATTAAAAAAATTCTACCTTGGATCCGCCTAGGAAGTCTTAAAGGACGTTTGTTTCAACCATTTTATCAAATTGGACATATTCAATATAGATTATCCTTTAGATTATGTGTTTGTTTTTTCTTTATTTCAAATACTCCATTTGGATTGCCCATTTTAAAATGGGTTCAAATGGTTTTTTTTAACCAAACACCTATTCTAAATTTTTCTCATTTCAAATGATGATTTTTAATAACTATCCAAACATAAATCCAAGAAAAATGAGTGTTGTAGGTGATATTGAAGTAGGAGGAGGAGAAACATCAAGAAAGCGTGTAATTTAGGATTCGCTTGGCCTTACACGATGTACTAGAAGAGTGCGGAGAGGTTATTATGCTATCGATGTGAGGAAGAGGAACGACGGCACGAGCCCCTACTAATAATCGAAGGGGACGAAGACCACAACTTGATGCGAGAACAAACTGAACCATACCACAAGGTTATAAGCATCGAGAGCCCAAGTCCAGGATCTTTGTCGAACAGGGAACTTGAAAGCCTAACGTGAGGGTCCAAACCTCACATGTTTCCATCCAAATGTTCTTTTCTAAACATTACATCCAAACGTCTATTCAAGCGACAATAATTTTCTCATCCCAAGTATTTCCATCCAAATATAAAATTCTAGATGGCTCCCCAAAACACACCCTTAATCTTTAACCTTTAAAATTTAAATCGGATGGCCTTTTTAAAGTTAATGTAGTGTATAGTTTAAATTTTCGCTCACAGAATCCAGACTCATCCACGTATAGTTTGTTTAATCAAAATCACCAAAATAACTATTGGATCCTACGGTAAGGGCACGACACCATGGAGGGGGCGATTGGCATTGTTTTCAAAACATTTCAGAAATGAAATGGCACGTCTTTTAATATGTGAAAATGAAATGTTTTCTAGATCACATTTGTTTATCAAATGTTTTGAAAACAGAAATGAAAACAAAAAAATTGTAAAAATGATTTTTATTAAAAGTAGTGCAAAAACGACAGAAAGTTGTTTTCAATTTTCTGTTTTTATCACTTAAGACTTGTAACTTGAAACATATTCTGAATAATATATTCACACACAATATCAATTTTTCTTATACTCAAACCAATCTTTGTAAATTATAAAGCATAATTTTTAGAAATAATTTCAACCTCATTTTCAAAAAATTATAAATTATATTCAAAATGCTACCAAACAGGCCCATAATCTATTATTTTCCTTTAGAGGAAACCACCTGTATGACAAAAATTTAAAAATTATTAAACCAACATGACATTAAAGTTCAATATTAGACTAATATGACACAAATCAGACACCAATAAAATTAAAATTTGTGTTATACTAGTCAAAAATAGAGAATTTGTATCATATTGGTCAAGAAACGAAAAAAAAAATTATGATTATTTAGGCAATTTTCTTTCTTTCTTTTTTAATTCATTTCCTTTTTTCTTTATCCCATTTGGGGATTTTAGGTGCCTAGCTGCTTGTGGTTATTATTATTATTTTTTCTTCTTCTATTCAGTCCCTTATTTCACACAGAAAATTCTATGAACAGAATTGACAGAAATGAATTTGGACAAATGATAAGAGAATCCCTCATCCGTCTTTGTCCTCACATGATATTTTGGTTTCCAAGACCTATGTGATTTTATTTTACGTTTTTTTTTTTTTTTTCTTTTTGGGTTCTTATGGTTCATCTATTTGTTTGCCATCTTGTTTGACTGCTCAAAGCAACATGCATGAGGATCTTATGTGTGAAAACATAAGAGAGGGTGTCAACACTAATTAAGACAAATAAATAATTCGCAGATGACTTTTATGCTAAAACGACATAGGGTCACATT
The DNA here is from genome assembly GCA_025413485.1 of Ficus microcarpa. Classification (NCBI taxonomy): domain Eukaryota; kingdom Viridiplantae; phylum Streptophyta; class Magnoliopsida; order Rosales; family Moraceae; genus Ficus; species Ficus microcarpa. The sequence continues at coordinate 15,598,963 of CM046387.1, forward strand.
TTGGCTTTTTATATATGGTGCGATTTTCACAACGTAGACGCATATAATTTCCATGTATCTCCCCGTTTTGGTGGTCGATTTTGTAGGAAAATATGTGGTGTTACATCTTTAGCTTGTCCTTTTTTTTTTTTTAATGACTCTATAAATATTTTAAACCGAGCTCTTTGGGAAAAAGAAAAAAGAAAAAAGAAAGAGAGAGGGAGAGAGAGAGGATTACATTGTGAAACACGTTTTAGAGGATAAGGACGGGCCATATTATTCTCATATTGAAAGATTTTTCTTTGAAATTGGATAAATTAGAAAATTCAATGAAAAGGGTATGTTTTATAGTGATTCAACTTGGAGACGAGAAGGGTATTTTCCTTGATTCTTTTACTTTTGGTGTGGGATATCCTTGTAAAATGCAACTTTGATTGTTAAGCTCAACAGTCTTGAATGATAGACTTTGTTGTTCTCAGCCCCAAACAAAAATAAAAATAAAAATAAAAATATAGACTTTGTTGTTTTTCTCTCTTACAAGTCATGACAATTTGCATCTAGGGAAGAATGGACTTTTTTAAATTGCCAAATTTTTGAAGCTATTTCAATGACTATTTCCTTTGGAGGAAAAATAAAAAGAAAAATTTTTTGAAGAAAAAAGAAAAGGGTAAGAAAAATAAAAATAAAAAGGGAGGATAATACCAAAGAACCAAATGGATGTTTCAGCTTTCAAGTTTAAAAAGGGAAAAAATAAATAATAAATAAAAAAATAAAAAAAGAAAATGCGTAATCACATGTGTTTATCTCCTTATTGAAAGCGATTGATGCATATCGGTCTCTGTCTCCATTATATTAATGCCCAACAAAAAGCAATCAATTTTGTGGAAGCAATAAATGTATGTGCCAACATCCCTAGGCCAAAATATAGGATATCTCAAACATCCCTTCCGTTTTCGCTGCTAAGGATTTGCAAATATCGCACAACTCATTTCCTAAATAATGAACTATGGCAAAGCATATCCTCCTTTTTTTTTTTTTTTTTTTTTTTTTTTTTACTTCTATTCATTGTTCAACCCATATCTCAATGATTAGCAGTGACCATCCTCAATTTATCTATAACAATGAAGAACCACTTATGCGATGTTTGATAAGAGGGATGAAAAAATAAAAAGGAATGAAGAGTAAAATTTTTAGGTGATAAAAAGAATAGAGGTTTTCCATTATATTATTCGGTGAAAAAGAGAACATAAAAAAAATTTCTAGTCAAATACATTATAGAAATAACCTTATATAAGTCAAGGGATAATGGTAGATTAGGGTTATTATTGGTATTTTACCTACATTGCTTTGTCAAAGATTTTCCGTCCACTTTTCTTCCCTAAGTTAGAAGGATTAAAAAATGGTGGGGTTCATGAATTTTCAATTCCCTTCCTTGCCAATTTCATCTCTACCAAACAACCAAAATTCTATTTGCCTCTCGAAAATCTATTCTCTAATTTCCTTCCTCTTCCTTTTCCACTCTATCAAACAAAGGTTAAAGGGGATTAATACCCTCAAAAGATGAGCGAGAGAACTGAAATTTAATATATTAATATTTGACACATCATTTCAAATATAAAAATATTCATTTTATCTCAAATCGACTTTTTCACTTTTTTAATCACCTACTTCTTTTATTTAAACACTAATCTTAAAATGAAAATTTTCATTTTAAGATAGTGTGTCAATCTCGATAGTTGAATGTTTTAATCATTATCGGTGGTAACTAACAATTACATATTTTTTTAACAGTTCAAGTAATTTTTTAATCATTTAATAATGATTAAAAGGGGCGATGCATAGAATGTATTGTAAGTTGTACAATAAATTATGTTTGGGACACAAAAGGATATCATGTTCTTCTTTAAGCGATTCTTTCATTCGGATACTTTTTTTCTGTTGTGGGTTTATTCAACTGTTCTTAATTCTCTCTGGAAGATTCTTTTGCCTTTTTCATTTTGAAAATTCTTATTTACCCATTTTGTCAGCCCCTAGAATTGCACATTATTGTTCACGAATGCCTGCCTCTAAATCAAAAAGGTGACAGCAATCTCTAAACTCTCTTTTTAACTCTTTTCCTTTTTTAAATAATCACACACACTTGAAAGTTGAAATATTTATGGGATGGAATTTTACTTATTTAATTTCAAAACTCTTTGCATCTTCTCTTTATTTAAATTTCGTAAAATTTAAATTTTAAAAGTGCATAACTTTTTTATTTTAAGTAAAAATAGGATGATTATTGTGTCCAAATACTTGCAACGACGAGATTTATGTTGTATAATTTTTTCCAATTATGTTACAAATTTTTTCACTTTCCAAATATTGTGTTATTTTTAATTCAAATTTCAACTAAACATACATTTCACTTCCAAATTACAAAACTCCAACTAAAATCATTATTCCAAACAGTTTGATATATCTTTACCCTGGAAGAAAAAAAAAAAAAAAGGCATTTGGGCATTTGGGCATTTGGGTTTTTTAATTCTTGAAAAAAAAAAATGGGTATTTACAGAAAGAAAAAAAAAATTCCTCTCCAAACAAAAGAAGACAGATTAAAAGGATAAAATAAAGTTTTATCTTCACAGCCAAACACTAACTCAGTTGATTCCTCATCACCAACCTAAAAAAAGACTCTCACAAAGTGACCAAACTTTGCACCCTCTCTCTCTATCTCTCTCTCTCTCTCTCTCTTTCCTAATCCCAAACTCTGAACCCGTACAATCCATCTACCTTGTAATGACTATTTGAGCCCAGTTCTCAGCCAAACGCGACACCCCCGCGCGTGTCCCACGCGCCGCTTTCCTAGCTGCCCTTGTCCTAAAACGACAAGCCCAAGAATAATTTTGACAATGTTTGGTTGATAGAAAATATAGTTACCAAGTAGACCACCTGGGGTGAACTGAAAAAGACGTTCGTGGCAGCGTGGCCTTCCACGCGCTACCGAGAACCGTGGG